>CM062819.1:1733516470-1733960728 GCA_031772625.1 Pinus tabuliformis
TTGCTAGCGCCATGGGGTAGCTAGGCCTCGGTGGAATGCTTGGACTCTCATACGGTGGCTTCTCTGATGGGATTTTGGGCATTCATATGGGATCCTAATTCATTTGAAGGTTCCTTCCATTTCTAGTACATGCAGTTTAGTTATGAAATGTGGAGCCTTGGGTGTCGCCGAAGGAGGGCTGCTCTAGGCTCATGGGTACTTGATAATTTCCAAGTTATTATTTGTATCTTGTTAATTTCTTTCCCTATGTTGTGGTTGTCAGTGTTCATTAGTAATTCGATGCTCCTAATGCTTGGTGGCAGGAGTGGCCTTCTTTGTAGTTACATTTTATTTCTAAAGTCAATCTCTTATAGACAGTAAAGGTATTCTGTGGCATCTTCTATTACAGAGGCCCTTTTGAAAATTTTACGAAGGTGGGGGTGTTGGGAGTGTGGTTGTGTGCATTTGGGTAGAGCCTTATGGCTAGACTTCCCTTGTTAAGGTTGTGGACTGAAAGACAAAAATGGCTACCCAGGGGTTTGAGTGTCGTGTTACTTTTTGATATTTATTGTGTGGCCTCGCTTAGTCAAAGATGAAAGGCCAAATCAAGGAGTGTGTGGCACTATTCGTGGCTACTCGGGCATGTGTAATTGGGTGGCTTAGTCAAAGATGAAAGGCCAAAGAAAGGAGTGTGTGGCACTGTTCGTGGCTACTCGGGTGTGTGTAAGTGGGTGGTTCCTCCTGGGAGGATGTACCCTCCCTGCTCATTCTAGTTGGAGGTATTTGGGAGTGGTCAATCATGCCTTATCAACGTGGGCATCCTTGTTCTGGGGGAGGGCATCAGGGCTAGGGTCGATGATGAATTAGGGAGTTTAGTTCAACTTCAAAGGATATGTTCACTGGAGAACAAACGAATGAGGTCACTTAAGCTCGCGAGCACTCACTAGGAAGGGTGGAGGCTGAAAATTTACTGGAAACCATTCCATATCATCTTAGAGGCATCCAAGCCAACATGGACATTATAAGAGAGAAATGTTATGAATATTGAAACAAATTGGTGGACTAATTTAATGACATCTAGTTCTTCCTTAATGACACTATAAAGTTTCTTGAGAGTATCAGTCGTAACCATAGACACCTCAATGTCCACCTACATTATTTTGAGGACCGAGTGGCACATGTCAATTTCCATATGCATGAGCGGGCTGGCTTCTTTGCAGGTCCTCTTAGACTTCCACCTGAACACCCTCCATGATATTATTATCTCAGGTTCTCATTCTTTTTTGTCATCTTTTTGTTAAGTAAGACTGGTGAGCCTATCAAAAATTATGGTCATCTCATTGCATCATCAGTTATCTCTCCAACCCCTTGCTCTCCCCTCTGTTTGTCGCGAAGCTAAGGGGGCCATGCAACCCATTTTTGTACTCTGGATTTCACTGATGATAATATAATGCAATTCTTTTGACTAACAAAAAAAATAAAATTATTCATCCTTTATATATATATATATATATATATATATATATAATTTTTTTCAATTCTTTATTTTTTCAGTAAAATGGAATAAATGTAAATATTGGTTTTAATTTCATATTAAATTTTTAGGTATTAGAGATATGGGATTTTCTATGCCAATTATTATATTTATTTCAACTATTATTTCATCTAATATATAATAGTTATTTTTATAAAATTAGTTTTTAATATTTTATTTTTAATAAAATTTGAATCCTAAATTTAATTTTATATTAAAAAAAATAGATTATAATATTTTATTATGTTTGTTCTGTTATGTGAGTCTTAAGAGTATTGACGCTTAAACTATGACTTGAGTAGTTGGGATCAAAGAACATCTAGGTCGTCAAAATCTAGCCCACTTTGAATCACACCACTATAATTTTAATTTTATATTAAATTTTTAGATATTAGAGATATGTGATTTTCTATTTCAATTATCATATTTTATTTCAACTAATATATTTTATAATAGTTATTTTCATGAGATTAATTTAGAATATTTTATTTATATTTTTATGAAATTAATTTATAGTATTTTATTTTTAATAAAATTTAAACTATAAATTCAATTTTATATTAAGAAGGATGATTTTCAAAAAGTTATAGATTATATATATGCTAAGTTATGAATTCGAAGATGATCGGCATGCCTTTGGCTTGAGTATCTTTGACCCAAGGTCATCTAAGCTATCAAAATCATCCATGGATCGCACTGTACCTAAGCATGATTAGAGTTTTTCCCAAGAAGTTTTGAATTAGTGATATTTTCACCATGAAATGCCTTAAGAGAACACATCATTGTCTACTACACATCTTAGAAAAAAATGTTATAATTTGTATAATACGAGCAAAATATTTTTTCTTACTTATTATTATTGTAGATAATAATTAATACATACATACATATATATGTATATGTATATATATATATATATATATATATATATATATATATATATATATATATATATATATATCTTTCATTAGAAATTCAGTATATCCATATCAATTTCTCCCCCGATCAGGTGTGAGCTAGTGGGAAATGCCATTATGGTGAATTAATGGGGGTCTCCTTGAGTTACAAAACAACCACCCTTGATCTGAGTTGACTCAACTCTCAGATTTAACCAAGATCTTTTACTTTCATGATGTTGTTAGAATTGGATTTAAAATATCATAAGTGAACATATATGCATCTTGTAATGAAAAAGGAACATGACAATCATCAACAACATAAAACTCAAGACATTGATAACGGAGTTCATCCAGCAGGGACTACCTTTTTAGGCATCGGTGTTAGGATGGTGTATGCCCCTGCACTAAGTTCTGGAAAGAGTGATGATGTACATGGATGCATTTTTCTCTATCATACAAGGAATATGCCCTCATGCAGGAGTGGCTCCAAGAGATTTTTCGCTGTAGGAAATCTCATTCAAAAAGGACTCCTATCAGTATGATATAATTTCACATATGAAAATAGTGAGCATGCCGCCAACATGGCATCAAAGGGATCTCAATTCAAACATACATGCGACAACATGAGTACCCTATAAACATGACGACAACGTGATCTCAAACAAAACATGACGGATCATGACAACAAGTACATCCCACAGATGATTTGGCATCACATCAAGCAAGAATCATGAAACGAGTAAGAAAACAAGATCCCACATCAAACATCAAATAGGGATCTGTGCAGCACAATGCACCTCATAGCAAAAAGAAGTACATGAACACACTGCATATACCTCACATCCTAGGGCCATCTAAAGAAAATAATGTCAACCTGATGAAGGTGTCCATACCATCAATCTCGCGGTGTCAAATCTCCTAGAATGACTACTCGCACGTTGAATGTTGACATCTGCAATCCACTTTGAAAAGTGCCTAAAAAATGAAATGATCAAATAGAAAATATGAATGCACCATCATATTTGTGGCATCGAATAGGGTAAAATCGATTGTCAAATTTCTGAATTATGAGAAAATGGAAGTCCGGGGCTATAGGAATCTTTTAGATTCCCCTTATATTCCTCAAATATTCCCTCCTCTAGGTCATCTAAAGATCTGCTGCTCAGATCAAAATTCTGACTGTGTCATCAGGTTCATGTCGCTGATGTGTAAGATCGACATAGAATTTGTCCAATTTTGACACTGGAAAAATTTCACCCTCCTGAGAATTTAGCTCAATCATGGTTCCACCTGTCTTTTTCCCATGTTCATGGTTCCACCTGCAAAATAATAAAAAAAATCAAAAACTCATGCTTTGATTTCCATGCGACATCCTTGGCCCTCCTGCACTAAGAAAATGAAGGTTATATAATTTTTCCAGGCGGACTTACCAACCTCGGGCCGTTGGCGCATTGGCTAACTTCGGCGCACTTGTTAGGAGGTGGTTCTAGGTTCGAATATGATGGAACCAACATTAACATACGATTGTTTTGTTTTTATTTAAAAATAGGTGCAGTTTTGTTTTACCGTTGGTTTGTTTCGTTAAATATGGGTGCGCATTTATGGTTGAGGTTGGTATCGTTACATTTGCATTGTATTGGAGGTGTGGGCTGTTTTGGCATAATTCCACATGGGGCTGCCATGTGGGCAGTGTGTGTTCAACTCCCACCAGCTTCGCTTTGATTAATTTATGGTTGTTATCATATGGAGAGGTGTGGGGTGGTGGGGGTGGTGACCCACCACCTCCTTTATATATATATTTTTTGTTTTTATATGTAACAATGTGATTTTGAAAATTCTCCCAATCCAGCCACCTGATTGTGGCCAACCTAGGCTAGATTTCGGGCAAATATATGGCCTACTTAAATTGACTTATTAAGCTTGCCCAGTCACCCAAGTCAACCTAAACATTGACTGCTCCTAACTTTCGCATACGAACTCAGATTGGCGAACCATTAACACCACTGCGATCACAATGATGAGATCCTCAACATGAACCTAGTTCAAGCATAATCCAAACACTTTGATTTTTTACTCTTCCTGAGTCCTCTTCAACTTCTACATGTGTTTGGAGCCACCTAGATCAACCCTACACATGCTCGAGGCATTTCGTGTGGTGGATACATGCATGTGAGGTATTAAGTTCCCTGCTAAATGTGACATCGCCATTTCATTTTGGCAATTGGTAACTTTCTTTGCAAGGGAAGTCGAAATCGTGTAATGGATGGTAAACAGTTGTTGAAGGGTGTTGGTTTTGGGCTCTGTGGATCAACACAGTAACACATGATGTGGCAAGCTTGGCTTCTCCCCATGCTGGTTAATGGGTATGTTGTCTACCATATTTTTCTCTTCTCCATGCATTGACTAAATTGTCTGATGGAATTGAGATTGTATTGTTTTGATCCGTCAAGGTTTCAAAGGAAGAGGGGATCCATGGATCTACAAGCATTTGTATGGCATCTAAAGTAGGTCCAGGCACCTCGTATTGTTTATGTGTCTATTTGTTTTGATATTTTCTGTCCCGGATGGGGTTATATTGGGAGCTTTTCTCTAGGGCCCATCTCTAGGATTACCTCTTGTCTCGACCCGACATTGAAAGGGGTTAGAGAATGGTAGACATCAACACCATTTCTTGGTTATGTATTTTTGAATTTCCTTGGGTAAGGTTGGGATTTTTCCTCTAGATGTATTGGAGCAGAGTTAATCTTTGTGGGTTCCATCTCTGTAGGATTTATGGTCTTTGACCCTATGGGAACTGTCTCTGGAGTATGTTTGTGCCTCACATCTAGTTTTGGAATCGGTCATGTTTATGTGGATTAAGATTTTTGTTTTCTCCATACCAATTATTGATTATTATGTTAGATAGGTGTTGGAAATGGGGGTCGCACCTCTATTCAGGTCGCTCAGTAAGGGATGTCTACAATGGAAGAGGAGGGGGGCGATCCCTCGGGTTCTATACTAGAAATTATTGTTCATGTTTCTTCAATGGTAGGTGTGCGGGGCAGTAGTGTCTCTTGGAAGCTGGGAGATTTTGTGCTCAAGCTACCACTTGTACAGGTAACTAGATTAGTCACAACCTCCACAACAAGTGTAGGCGTAAGGCAATGGTTCAGTCGGTGATAACAAAGGAAAGAATCCCATCCTCGATAGGTCATGTTAGAGGAACTAGGGGGCCTCAGCGGTAGGACATCCAAGCTCATTTGGGGGAAGAACGTGAGGCTAAAAGCCAATGTCCAACATCATAAATGATGTGGCTTTATCCTATCATAAAGGCACATTGGAAGAAATTCGGTAGTTAATTGAAGAATGGAAAGCAAATCTGAATGGGCAGGCTGACATGATAGAGATCAACACGGAAGATTGGTGAGCTATGGTGCCAGATCCAGCGCACACCCGAGGCTTCATCACTCAATTTAAACAAACTATGTTCTTGTATTGGTTTATGAAGAGTATCTTGGAAAAATCTTTGGAACAAATTTATGTGGGTATGGCAGCAATAGTAAAACATTCTCCTAACTACAAACAAGAATTTCATAAGCTCTAGTTTCATATGCAAAAGTAGGATGACTGATTTTGGTGTATTGAATAAAATATTCCTTTTATTCTCCCACAAACAGAGCTCCCAGGATCGAATCCTAAGGACCCCGCTCCAATGGAGTCTGCATCTATTGATGGTGCATAATAGTTTGATAGTTGGTCTCTCAATTTTCTTTTCTTTTCTATATGCGGGAAGCATTTAGTTTTTAGTATGTTGATAGTTATGTTTTTAGGTATATAGAATTCAGGCAATGCAAAGACAATCAGACTTATTTAGCTTGGTTAGAAAGACTTGTTAATTTTTTTTACTAGATGGCATATGATGTTGTTAGGTGGCTGATAGACTTCGTTTCCCTCTGGGCAAGTTGAGGCCACCTAACAATATGTATGTTGAAGTAACTCTCTTTTTATATATTAATGAAAAAGGAAGGACCTACCAAGCTTACTATATATATATATATATATATATATATATATATATATATATATATATATATATATCTATATATATATAGATATATATACATATATATATGTATGTATATATATATATATGTATATATATATATATGTATGTATATATATATATATATATAGATATATATACATACATACATATATATATATATATAGATATATATACATACATACATACATATATATATATATATATATATATATATATATATATATATATATATATATATATATACATATATATATGTATGTATATATATATATATATGTATATATATATATATATATGTATGTATATATATATACATACATACATATATATATATATATAGATATATATACATACATACATACATATATATATATATATATATACATACATACATATATATATGTATGTATGTATATATATCTATATATATATGTACATATATATATATATATATATATATATATATATATATCAATTTCATCATATATTAATAGACACTTTTCATTGAAATCCATATTTTTTCTGACTGATCGGAGAGCAGGACGACGATTAGGGTTCTGAGGAAAGTATCGACGGCGCAGGCAGTGCAGATCTGGATCTGTACGCGAACCAGACCAAATCGACTGTTGAGCAGCGGGAAAACAGAGTACTAGGGTAGCTCAATGGAATCTCCTCACGGGAGGGCGTCAAAGCCCTCCCCACCGCAGCACGATCCTGAGCAGGTGTTCCTCTTTGGATTGATTGACAGGGAGATCCTGATCAATGGGAACAGGCATCCGGAGGGAAACAAGAAGACATGAGGATGGAAGGACCAAGCCAACGTCACTCAAGACAAGGGGAAAAATCCAGAGGAAATCCCGAAAGTATCCTCAACAACATGCAAACCAATAGCCAAAGAACGGCCACGAATAGAGCTACCTGGACACAAGATTGATGCGCGAATCGAGTTCATGAGGGATCACGCCATTATTGGGAAGTTTATAGGGTTCTGGCCGACAGAAAGAGCCTTATACGGGTGGATCACAGCGAAATGGAAGCCCAAAGGAGACGTTACCCTTCAGCTAGGGCCGAAGGGTTTCTTCACAACAATCTTCTACTGTATTGAGGACAAACTCAGTATACTGGGAACAGGGCCCCATTTCTTCAACTCAGCAGGCCTGTACATGAGAGACTAGATACCTAGATTCAACCCGGACAAGGAAGACCTCACCTGGGCACCAGTCTGGATCAGAATGTATGGACTTCCAGATGAATATTGGGACGAGGACATTCTCAAGAACATAGGAAATGGACTAGGGGAGTACATCAGGACTGCAGAAGAAACCAAACTGCGCAGATTCATTTCCTATGCTCGCATCTGCGTCTTCATGCGCTTGAATGAAGCTCTACCAGAATCGGTAAGTCTCTCCCACCGTGACGAGGAGTGGATCCAACCCTTGGACTATGAGCATGTTCCTTTCCGTTGCAGGAGATGCCACGCTCTTGGGCATCTTTTCCGTGACTGCCCTCTGAACACCAAAGCCACTTCTCCTGACCCTTCTGATCCCGCATCCCAGGACGGCTTCACCAAAGCCCCTAGCCGAAGGCGAGCGCACAAGAAACCCTCCAATGGGAATAAGCCCCAGCATATCAGCACCAATGGCCCAGCTTCTAAAAACAGTTTCGAAATCCTAGCTCAATCCTCTGATGAAATCCCCCCGAGCTCTGAGTCTAACCCCTCCCATCCCTCTTCCTCCTCCCCTCCCCCCCCCCCCCTAGCCTCCCCATCCAGACGCCAAACCCCCTTAATCTTCAAGGACTCTCCCTCAGGAGATCTGAAAGCTTAGACAGAGAAAGACAAGGACATGGAAATCGATGGAAAGCTAGACCCCCCTGCTAACTCAGAGATTTTTGTGGAAGAAGGCAGTCAAGTGCAACAGATGGAAGAAGAACCAGAAAGCATAGATCTGCATGGCCTAGATATTCTGGAACTAGAGCTAGCATGCAAACAGAAAGCATATGATAGCATATCCGAAACCCAACTCAGCAAGCTGGAAGTGGTCATCTCGAGAGCATATGAGCAGTAAAAACTAGGTATTCAACCAGGAAACCAGTGGGATGGAAACCACCCCCCAAAAGAAACCAAAAAGAGAGGACAAAGAACATATCTACAAAGAACGATCGAGATCGGGAAACTCCTGGTAGACTTAGGTACGTATGCAAAATTGACAAAGTACTATAAACCCTCTGCAAATAGTTGAACCATGAAGCTTGTATCATGGAACTTAAGAGGGTTCAATAGCCTAGGGAAACTAAGAATGTTAAAAAAAATGATTAAAATGGAAAAGCCGCAACTATGCTTTCTCCAGGAAACCAAATGCAATGGATCTACATTAGGTAGCATTCTCTCCAAAGCATGGCCAGGATGTCGCTCGGTAGCAGTAGATGCCTCTAGAGCTTTAGGAGGGCTAGCCATTGCATGGAATACTCAAGCGTTAAATCTCTCAGATTTCCACGCTTCTCATCATCTCATACAGGCAGCATTCCACATTTTAGGCACGAGCATCCATGGAAACCTATTAAATGTCTATTTCCCGCAGGATACAGGAAGCAAAATTGCGCTTCTAGACACCATAGAGGCTTTGAACAACAATAGGAGGCACCCACTCTGGATCATCGGAGGGGACTTTAACATGATTACCAAGCTAGAGGAGAAGATCGGGGGGCGAAACAGATTGGAGCAAGAAAACACCCATTTCAAGGACTTCATTCAAAACACCTCCCTCATAGACTTGCCTTTCTGCAATGGAACTTTCACATGGAGCAACCGCAGAGCGGGAAAACACCAAATTGCTTCCAAACTAGACCGCTTCCTTATCTCAGATAACGCGGTTCACCTTGGAGGAGATATCTCAGCTGCAATTCTTCCGCACACCGGCTCGGACCATTGGCCGATTGCCCTCCAATGGCAAAGACCAGGTGATTTGACCAGGAGGCCCTTTCGCTTCGAAGGATTCTGGCTCTCGCATCCCGAGTTTAAAGACTTTGTCAAAACTACATGGACCTCCTTTATCCCACCAGAAGGGTCTAAGATGTATAAATTCCAACAGAAGCTTAGGTTCCTAAAAAATCACCTAAAGCGCTGGAACAGGGAAACCTTTGGAGATATCTTTAGAGCGCAACAAGATCTAAATCGGGAACTGATGGATCTCCAACAAAGAGTAACCACAGGGGGACACACGGAAGTGACCTTGGAACAGGAACGACGTATCCACAGACAGCTTGAGGAAAGGCAGAAGCAGGAGGAAGTGTACTGGAAGCAAAAATCCAGAATAAGATGGCTGAAGGAGGGCGAACGTAATACCAAATTCTTCCACAGAACTACTATTCAAAGAAGAATGCACAATAACATTCCTTTCATCCAAAAGCAAGGAGGGGAAAAAGTAGAAAAGCATGAGGAAATCGAGGAGGAATTTCTCAATCACTTCAATCAGGTCGTTCAAGAGCCGGAGGGAGATAGGCGACAGGCAATTGAAAGGATTACTAACAATGTGCCAAGGATTATAACGGAGGAGCACAATGAGCTTCTCCTCTGCCCAATTCAGCTTCAGGAGGTGGACGAGGAAATGTCCCAGCTTAAGGAAGGAAAAGCCCCTGGACCGGACAGATTCACTACCACGTTCTTCCACACTTTCTGGGAGATGATAAAACAGGAAGTCTAGCAAATTGTTGAAGAATCGAGAGCTCTCCATTGGTTGCTTCCCTCTCTCAACTCCACCTTCATTGCCCTGATCCCCAAAGAGGAGGACTCAATCACTCCTGAAAAATACAGGCCGATTGCACTTTGTAATGTCATTTACAAAGTGATATCCAAAGTTATTGCTAACAGGCTAAAGCCCCTGTTACCCATGCGCATATCACCGGAACAGTCGGGTTACGTAGAAGGAAGACGGATCATGGATGGCATCCTCCTCACGCAAACAATCAAAACAGGTAGGTATGCTTATGAAACTGGATCTTTCTAAGGCTTTCGACAAACTCAGCTGGACCTACATTCAGCAAATGTTAAAGGCTTTTGTTTTCTGTTCTATGTGGATTCGCTGGATTATGAGCTTAATTAATTCCACTCAATTCTCCATTCTTGTGAATGGGATCCCTTCCCGCCCCTTCAAACCATCAAGAGGAATTAAGAAAGGGGACCCCCTATCCCCTTTCCTCTTTGTTCTCATGGCAGAAGGGCTTGGCCGTCACATTAAACATGCCCTACAATCCCACCGTCTCAAAGGCCTTTCAGTTCACAACACCCCAACTACCTCTCATCAGCAATTTGTTGATGATACCATGCTATTTGGATATCCCTCGGTCCAGGAAGCCACATGCTTCAAATCCATGCTCAATGACTTTGCTGAAGCTTCAGGCACTGATGTCAACTGTACCAAATCGCAGATCTTCTTCTTTCATACGCCTCCTCTTGTTAAAATGGCGGTTGCTCGAATCCTTGGCTTTCCCACAGCCTCCCTTCCCTCCAAATACCTCGGAGCCCCCCTCACTGCCTCAGCTATAAAGCACTCCTCTTGGAGAACCCTCATTGAGAAGCTTGAATCTCGGCTTAACCTTTGGACGCACAGATCTCTCAATCTAGCCAGTCGGGTAGTGCTCATTAAGTCTGTCCTTCAGGCAATGCCTCTGTATCTTTTCTCAATCCTTGCTGCGCCCAAATGGGTTCTAAAAAGAATCAGGAATCTTCAGCGCAGTTTTCTATGGGGCGGTTCAGCAACTAATCGTAAATGGGCTTTAGTCAAATGGCCCATAGTCTGTCTGCCCAAAGACAAAGGGGGTATTGGTCTGAGAGATCCGGAGCACAACAACTCCATCATGAGCGCCAAAATATGGTGGCACTGGATCACAAATCCAGAAAAACCTTGGGCAAGAATCTGGACAGCTAAATATGCTAATAACAGACCTCAGGCGGAGCTCATTAGGTTCACCCCCACGGAAAAAGGTTCGCTAATATGGAATGCAGCCAAACAACACTTCCAGATAATTCAGCAGCACAGTTTTTGGGAGGTCAGGAACGGAAAGACTGCAAGATTTTGCACTGATGCCTGGAACCAGTCGCCAAAGCTCACCCACGTTCTTCAATCCCCCCCGGATCTCGTTAGGACGGAGCAGCAACAAGAAAAGATCCATCACTACTAGGTGCAGGAAACGGAGCACGGATTCAGGAAATGGAAACAGGGTAATCAGTTAATAACCATCACAAACCTACAGGACATCGAGGAATTGGAGAAGGAGCTCGAAAAAAGAAGCATCAGACACGACGAAGGCAATGAAATCCTGAGATGGGGATACCAACCAAAGGGTGACTTTACCACTTTTGAGGCCTACAAGATTGTTTGCAACATCACCACCCCTTCTGATCCTATCTGGAGCAAAATATGGGGTCTTGGATCCTGGCCCAAAGTCTCTTACTTCCTATGGTTGGTTAGCCACAAAAGAATCCTCACCTGGGACAAGCTAAGAAGAAGAAATTTTCATGGACCATCGATATGTCCCAATTGCAATCAAAATGAGGAAACGCTCCAACACCTCCTGGACACCTGCCCCCTAGCCAATCAGCTATGGGAAAAGGCTAGCTTCAGATGTCAAAAAAGATGCAGAACAGAGAACGACATAATCAACTCCCTAAGACAATGGCCGCAGAATCCTTATAAGAGCGAGTTACTCAACTGTCTGTGGAACTTGCTCCCTGGACTTATCCTATGGGGTATATGGAAGGAAAGGAATAAACGTATATTCAAAAATCAGCGCTCTACGATCGAAGACATCTGGACCAGACTCCGTGGGAACCTCAACGAAACGCTGCTGCTCCACTCTTGGATCCAGGAAGATCTTCCATCTCTAGACGTCGAGAAAGGCATTCTAAGCAACTGGCAACTACTCCTACCTCAGAATCTACACAAGATCAACACCTCCAAAAGCAGAAAAACAAACAAAGGCACTTGGATCGCCCCTCCTGAGCATTCTTATAAGCTCAATTTTGATGGGGCCTCCAAAGGTAACCCTGGAATGGCAGGTTTTGGAGGTATTCTGAGGAATCACGAAGGCACCCCCCTGCAGATATACTTCGGATACTTGGGTTGGGACACCAACAACTCAGCTGAGCTTGAAGGCTTATGGCAAGGGCTCCTTCTCGCATGGAATCTCAATCTCCAACCCTTGATCGTGGAAGGAGACTCTCAGATTCTCATAAACATGGCCAAGCGACTGCAGAATGGCTCACAAGCAAAAAAAATCGCAGACAGCTGGAGGCTCGCAGCCAGACTAGAAGCCATCGAACAAGCTCTCCGCAGCAACAGGGCCATCACCTTCAATCACACAAAAAGAGAGGGCAACAAGGTCGCAGACCTCTTAGCTAACATAGGAGCAGATAATGAACATACTCTCCTTACAGGAACCACGACTATTATACCAAATAATGCCCAGGCTCAGGACTTCGCTAGGCTGGTCCAAAGAGATGCTGCCTCCCCGGATGCGGGTGACACTATGGTTGAAGGCGAGGAGCCACATGGAAGCCATGTGTGGCCTCATGCCTGACACAGGCATTCAATGCGATCCGTCGCCGAAGATTATAAGCGTGGTTTCAAGTGCGATTAGGGAAGGCAATTTAATGCATTGTCCGGGGTTTAGGTGTGATTACAGAGCGCAATTATGGCATGTAGAGTTCGAGGAAATGCTGAGGAGGTTAAAAATGGTGAGGGGGTGGATCGCATTATGTTGGTTCACGCTCAGAAACTGGAGACTGGTTTATGGTTTAGGGAGTGTGCACCTGCTATGTTGATGGTTCGCGGAGCTACTGCTCACGCCATTCCTCTGTCAATTGACTGCGGCTTCCAGGATGAAAGAGCGGGTGGAGGGTGCTTCAATCTCCCCAATTCCTCCTATTTTGCTCTGTTCTTCCCCCCGGTTATCTGTGGGAAAATGGTCAGGCCTCGACAACGCCTTCTCAGCCGTCGAGGAACTAGTCGAGGTGGGTCTTCACGCCCCTCCGATGCATCTCCCCAATCCTGCTGCTGTCGATGCCTCTGCCATCGAGTTGCAGAAGCCCATCCCATCCAAGCGAGCCAATTCTTGGACTCTAGTAGCCCAGAATAGGACTTGGCACCTCTACCTGCGTTTGGCACGGCCGTCTTCTCTTTCAGTAGCTCCCAGGAGAATTCCCGCATCAACGCCCATGTCTCGGTCCTTTTCCTTGAAGAACCGAAGGATGAGGGCGAGGAATACCCCAGCAAGAAGATGCACCAGGCAGGAAGCTCAAGGGATGTCGAGGGATCGCCAGAGGCAGCTCCAGAGCATGCTGTTAATCCACCTCCATCTCAGGCAGTGCCTTCTCCAACGGGGGACAAGAAAGAACCAGACCCTCTCCCTAAAGACTATGGCTGCTACCCAATTATCGAGGAGGAGCCGGACGATTAGCCGTCCTCTTGCTCAGCATCACTCTCTCAGACACTGCTCAGGTTCACCCATGTTTTTCTATGTCTGCTTAGGCCTACTGTATGTTTTTTCTGTCTATGTATGGTTCAAAAGAAATCTTGTTGAATGGTTCTTGAAGCCCCTGCACGGGTTCCTAATGAAGGTCTCCTTTTTCCTTTCTGAGCCCCTGCGCAGGTTGTCAATTTTGGCTCTCATAACACTTCTGTGGTTTAAAGCCCCTGCGCGGGCGGTTTGTCTCAGTTGCGGTGCCCCTGCGTGGGTTTCTCTTTCTCATAACCTCCAGTCCAAAGTGCCATCCATGGCCTTGGGCAGTATGACTCAATGACTGTAATTGTTTCCTGTTCATGTATATAATAGAATAGCATAGTATTAACGAGAAAAAAAAAATTCATCATATATTAATAACCATTATTTATCCGAAACAACATAATTTTAAGTGGAGAAAAGGTGCTCGTGCATTTAGGTAGGTCATTGAGAAACGTTCTTCTCACAATGTAGATGATATTTCTATGTATAAGATATTGTAATCAATATTATGTGAAATTAAATAATCTATATAAAAATTAAAAAATTAAATAATATTTTGACTTAAATAATTACGTTGTAAGGCTTTCCGTCTGAGAAGAATTAGCATTTGATCATTTGTGGATCTTCTCATCTCCATCAGATCACTTGTTAGAGGATTAAAATTTCATCCACTATTAGATCTCACCACTATCTACCAACTTCTATTTATTCTGTTTCTTATTCAATTTCTATAACTATAACTCGGTGGTGGGTAGCCTAAACAATTCTTCATTTACTCAACACATGCAAGAATCAAAGGGTTTTAAGGAGTGAATAGGCTGCAGGAATAGGTTTTTAGGCATGCGTAGGTTGAGTAGAGGCCGAATTTGATGATCAATTGCAATGCTGAGACTTGGGATGCGCGCACCCAAACATGCAAACAATTGCAGTGGTGAATATACTCATAGAACCCTAGAAGAAAAATTCAATTCCGATATGTATTTGAGTAAATGTTTGTGATATTTGTAGGTGTTAAAATTTGTTACAGATAACATCCCCAGAATCCATAAGTTCCACCCAAAGCATAGAGGATGATATTATTTCAATCGAGTAGCATGGTAGTAAAACCCCTCTTGAAATTTCTGTTGGAATGTGGGTTAGTGTATTTTGTGACATTTCTCATTTTCATTATCTACATTCATAATAACTCATTTGTTTGATTCAATTTGTGTCTCTTGATTCCAAGTTGCTTTGTATTTTTTATTTATATCACAGATTTTGAGGAAATTGAGTTGCATGAAGAACCAGGAAAAATCAAGCTCAAAACCTTTGGACACAACTACAAAAATTGCTACTACATTTGTGGCTTTTGTTTAGGGAGAGAATGTTTTTTTCGTTGAAGATATTGCCATTTGTTTACCTGTATTCATAGGCACTTCAAATTATGGTGATAACTCAGTTGTGGTTCACCTGAACAATTCTTCATTTGCTCAAGGCATGCAGGAATCAAAGCATTTTCAGGCATGAATAGGTTGTAGGAAATCACTCACTGAGAACCTCGTCTAGAAATATAATAGAGATCGGATTCAGTTGCCAACTAAAGTGTTGAGACTTGAAGATTTCAGCACCCAAACTGTGGTGAATATACTCATAGAACCCTAAATGAAAATTCAATTTCAATATTCATTTGAGTAATGCTTGTGAGATTTTCATTTTATGGAAGTGGTGGAAGATAACATCCCTAAGAATCCTGTGGAGTAGAGTGACATAAGTACCACACAAAGCACAGAGGATGATATGATGATGATATTATTTCAATCCTATAGCACGATAGTAAAACCCCTCTTGAAATTCTTATTGGAATGTGGGTTAGTATTTTTTGACATTTCTCATTTTCATTATCTACGTCCATTATATCTGATTTGTCGGATTCAATCTATGTCCCTTGATTCCAAGTTTAATTGTATTTTTTATTTATATCATGGATTTTGAGGAAATTAAGGTTCATGGAGGATGAGGAAAAGTCAAGTGCAAGGGTTTGGACACACCTACAAAAACTGCTACTACATTTGTGCTTTTTGTTCAAGAAGAGCATGTTTTGTCTGTTTAAGATGTTGGCATTATTTTCAATGTGTTTGAAAGCACTTCAAATTATGGTTATCCTAGGAACTATAATTAGTTTGGAATTTCTTTTAATTTATTATAATTGTACAAAAACATTATGTGTCTAGTATGCATTTGTCACTTCTATGCTTTCAAATTTAGACATATCTTTAATAATTCACCAATCAATGTTGTTGTTCTTGTAATCTCAACAATTACTATTGACCAAGAGTTTCAAGCTTGATGCAGATCTTGGAGCTTCTTTTGAAAAAAGGACTACAACTAATGTCGGGACCACTATATCTAGAGACAACAGCCACCATATTGCAACACTGATTAACGAAGAATTTTCTCTAGACACAAGATTCAATGATGCAAATGGTGAACCTGATACTGATATAGAAAGTATGGCCCATAGGACAAAATCATTTCCATACCAAGCCATAGGAACTAATGTCATTGCAAAGGATGATATTAGTGGTGAAAAGCCTGTAAATGAAAGCTTACCTTTGCAGACAGAATGTACACCTATAGAAGTGCATGAAGTGCCATATTCTGAGTTGGAATTTCATTCTACTAATGAATTTCATACTAATACCAGATATACTTCATCTTATAGTCTGCCTTTGGGTGTTGTAACTACTACTAGAAGTGACAAGAGTGTGTTTGTAGATGTTCATAGTGACAAGAGAGCATCTCTTGATGTTGATGGTGACAAGAGTGCCCCTGTTGAAGTTCATGAAGTTCCATCTTCTGAGTTAGAATTTCCTTCTTGTAATGAATTTCCTGCTGATATTGGACCCACTTTAGTTCACAACCTGCCTTCAAGTGCTGAAATTACTACTAGAAGTAATAAGGATGAATCTATAGATTTTGATGGTGACAAGAGTGTTGCAGATGTTGAGAATGACAAGAGTTTTCTTTTGTAGGAAGAATGTAACCCTGTTGACATTCATGAAGTTTCATCATCTAAGTTGGAATTTCGTGTATGTAATGAATTTCCAATTGACATTGTGGCTATAGAAGCTTACAGTCTTGTTATGGGTGTTGAACCGAATATTAGAAATGAAGAGTTAGCATCTGTAGATTTTAATATTGACAAGAGTGCATGGATCAATGTTCAACATGTTTAAGTTTGGAGTATTGATTACATATAGATTAGTGGGAAGACTCTGGGTCAAGACTGTCCAGGTACAAAAATTGCTGACATACCAAACAAAGAAGCTAAAATAATACCTAGTAATAGTGGACACATTCGAATTCAAGCTTATGTGATCCATATCATAGTGTATAAAATGTTTTTTCGAAAGAAATGACATTAAAGATTTTGGTTGACGCGTTTTGAATCAACATGTGTGGTCCATCTTCTAGACAGGATGAAGAAGCAGATCTAGGAAGAGGGTTAAATAGGGAGACAGGTCAACCTAACAGCTAGAAAAACAACTACATTTGACCAGGGGAGGCAAAGGGAAAAATTTAATATTATTTAAATAGATTTAATTTTTTTATTAATTTTTTATTTGATCAATATATATTAAAGTCAACTTCTTAACTAAATAGTTATATTTGACTACGGTTTTGATAATATTAATAAATCTGTAAAAGCGTTTTATTTATCTTTTTTCTTTCACTTGGAAAAAATCGTAATTTCTATTAATAAAAAGAAATTAAATTTTGTAGATGCTAAAGCATATGCATATGGGGGCAAGTTGCCTATCAAGACAAGAAGGTTTTCTTTGTTCTCCACGCAGGGAGTCTTGAAACAGCTCATACAGGTGAGCTCAATGAATAGAAACCAAAATTTATGAGAAAGGCCATAGCAGAAAAAAAAACTATATATTTGGGGAAGATCATGTCTTCCTCCCCTTTTTCTTCTCAACTTTCCGCCATTCTCCTTGGGACGGAATTATGGGAACAAGTTGGAGTGGATTGTCTTCGCCGGGTCGAGAATTTTCTCTATCTGAATTAGAGGTGTCTGGTGTGTGCTGCCTTTTGATTCCACTGTTTTCCATTGTATTTGTATTCTCCTCCGATTGTGATTCCATGTGCTCTTGAGAAGATGTCTTTTGGGTTTCTGTTTGGTTGCATTCATTTGGGTTGGGTTCTTCATCCTCATTTTCTTCCTCCTCTTCCAGATCTAGGGGGGTAAGTTCCATCCTTTTTTGTGGTTGCCTGTTTTCTTCTTTCTACCACTGTTCTTTTTATATTCTGGACATGCATTTTTCAAGTATCCAGTTTGCCAACATACTCTGCATCTGAAGGCTGTGTTTTCATAGTCTAATGACTGTAGCCAACTGTGGTATTCATGTTTTAGTTTTATACTTTCGTCAATTCTTTGTGTATCCATTTTGATAAATCTGCCAATATAATTTCCTATGCAAGCAAGTATCTTCGGATCCCAGAAGTGGATAGGGAGATTATGGAGACGTACCCATACAGGCATCCTAGAAACAACAAAATTGTTTGCATCAAAATACGGGAACCATGGAGTGATAAAAAGACCCGAAGATCCCCAGAACCATGGCCCTTCCTGAATCACGACATCTCTAACTTCTGGTGATGGGAATTTAACTATAAAAATCCCCTTGGAGCAGAGATGGATCTCACAGTTCAGAGACCATTTAGTGAGAATCCATTGAAACAGGTCTACGGGTTTGGGCCAAAAACCATTAAAACGACATATTAAGGCTTGCTTTTCATAGCTGTCACGTACCTTTTCTGCTTCTGCTATATCTATTGTTAGTTCTGGGGTGTGTTGCAATTGCTCCACTATATAAGGGCTTGGTTCGGTTCCGGTCTGCTTTGGAGCAGTAGGTGGAGGTTTCCCCCTTTGTAAAATATTCTTGTAAGATGTTCCTTCATTGTTTGATTGATGGTGCTCTGGGTTGGTTTTGTACCCACTGCCCCCTGTTGATTTGCTGGTTGCTGCTCCTCCACGTAGTCTCATATTGAGAATGACTGTGGATCCTGGTTTGATGTTGTAATCCTTCAAGGTTCTATCATCCTGTAGTGATCTGCCCCCCTGTAATTAGGTGTTGTATGCCAGTAGGGTAACCAATTTTATTGGCTATGTTATTTTTCAGATCTATAACCCTATCTATTGCTGTAATCCAGATTAAGGTTGAATTCCCCTTGGGCATTCTGAGGAAGATTTGTAATCTTTGAGGAACTGATCCAGCGAGGCTAGAACTAGTGATCTGGGCTTGAGATCCAATCTGGCAGTCCTCTCTTTCCACAGTAGAGCCTTCGATTGCTTCTGCCCCTATGGCCGTACCAAGATCTGGAGTGATCTTTGTATTTGGCGGTCTCTGTTTTCCGGCTACACAATCTACCATCCCAATGAGTCCTTTCAGCCCTATTCTAATATTGTCGATCTTTGTCCTGTTCAAATCGGCATGACTATGGGTCAACCCTGATCTGCAGAGAGAGAGAGCTCCTCGACAATTAAAATAAGTTCTGCTTCAGATCCAGAGCATAACTCTGTCCATAGCCCAAGATCTATACCCCTAGCTACATTAGGGCATCGATCTAGGTCTGTGGAGCTCCCCTTCTTGATTTGCACAATGTCGGCGGTAGTAGTCGTAGCAAAGACCCTAACTAAGGTATCAATGATCAGCTCCCGGAGCCCTCCTTGGAGGCAAACACAATTCTCGGCCGTTTGGCGGACGACTTCAAGAAAGGGGTTAATGAGTTTGGTCCCCTCGGTATAATGCCCGTTGGCCCAGCCATTCTGGTCGGAAACTAAATTTTTGGGCCTGTAGATCTGGCCATAGAGCCGCGTCCTGTGACTATCTATGGTTTCCAGCCTCAGATCCATATAAATCGCGTGAGGGATATCAAGCCCTGAACTACTTTGATCACTCTTCTGCACATTATCAAAAGGAATAGCACGCCTTATCGTCTTCTTTGCCTGGGTTCGAACCCCTGGAGAACCTTTCTCAGAAGGTTTTTCATTAGTTTCTATGCCAGATCTACCGATACCTTCATCAGCAACTGTCGCATGGGAGAAACTGGGTTTGGAGCCCTCAAAGCCTCTTGAGAGAGTAAGACCCTCGTCTTTATCTACTTCAATGGCTCTGCGTTTTCTGATGCTTCCTTCAATCTTGCCCTGCATTCGCTTTCTCTTGGAGGAGAGGCCCCCCTTAGACCAGTGCGCCTCGCTTGCCCATGACAGATGCAGGGCCGAGGGGAGAGATGGGGGATCGACTCTCTTGGAGTTGAACTTCACGTCATCATAGATCCGTGACCTTGGAAGACTACCTCCATAAAACTTTCCGGGAGCCATGAGCAGAGCACCAATAATCGAATAAACATAAAATTTGGGTTTTATTTATCTTATTAATATATTGTCTTATTATCTCAATGTATATATTAATAATATTTAATTAATTAATGAAAGGACCATATTATTATTTTGTTATTGTTTCTCACATTTTTATTTTTTTAATTTTAATGTTACTAAATATTAATACTAATATTACTAATAGATATCAATTTTCATATTACTAAATACTAATGATATTAATATTCATAGTATGATACTACGTATTATTATATTATTAATACTCAAATTATTATTATTAATATTATTAATATTATCTTAGTATTTAGTATTAATATAAATATTAATAGAATTATCAAATATATGGCTTATTATTATTAAACTAGCATTTACTATTAATATTAAATACTATGTTGAGAAGTCCGCATGGGGTAGCTCAAGTGGCTATGGCCGTGGAAATGAAGCCTCACCGAACCGGAGATCTTGGGTTCGATTCTTGTGCTACCCTCCCCGAGAATGGGGTGAATAACAGACATGTAAAAACTCGAAAATGAAAGGGTCCTACCAAGCTTACAAAAAAAAAATACTATGTTGAGAAATCCTTTGTTGATGCTTCAAACAAAAGAAACCATTTAGTGTCTACCAATACTAACTTTATTTCTAGATGTCTTTTGAGACAAATCTGACTTCCATTGCTGCAAATGTCATGAATGGTAATCCACATGAAAATACTAAATTCATGTCCCAAGTGAAGATATCTCCAATGTTTAAAGATTCAAAATATATAGCCAATGGGATAACAAACACCCATGTGGTCTCTAGTTCTGTAGATGTTGCAGATGATGTGCTTAAGAGATTGGACAACCATGTTGGACCAATCACTGGGGATGATCCTTCTACTGGGGCTACACTGGATACTGGCATAAGGCATCCTGCTTCTAATCAGAGCATGCTTGAAGACAAAAAAAATTTGATTTTGAGTCTATCAAGGATGTTAAATCACCAGTGGATGTTGGAAATTCCATTAGGTTAATTCATGGTGTGTATGATATAATTGGGCCATGTGGGGGAGACACTGTTCCTGTTACAGATATAGAGTCTTCTGATAAGTCAAAATTTTCTCCCAGAACACAGGGCCATTTGGATACAGTATCTGGGATAATCTCATTGGATTCTAATATAAATGGAACTTCCACATATAAGTTTCCTTCAATGGAGCCTGACAGTGTTCTAGGTACAATCATACAACTTTTTGCAAGCTTTAGAAATTTATTATTCTTGCATGGTCTAAACCAACTTAGGATTCTTATTTGTGTAAATTTAAGATATAAATTACATGTTAGTGTAATTTTCACTTATTGGGTCTACTTGGTAACCATCCCATTAGTTATGGATTACTTCACTATATGTGTTGGATTTGATAAAGATTATCTTTTTATCAATGGACTATATTTAGATTTATTTTACACTAATCTTTTTACATTCTTGTACAACTGTTGTGATAGATGAAGAACTAGGTTCTGATTTAAAACAAGAGCAAGATGTGTTTTTCTTGATTCTATCGCTAGCAAATTTTATTATAAATTTATGTGTTTCTCATATCAAATGAATGCTTAGATTTAGACTTATTCTTGTTACTAATGGAAATATTTGTGAATTTACACCTATTTGTGCAGGTAATACAAACTCCTAATGAAAATAGTGGTGGAGATGTATTTATTGGTCAGAAAATTAGAAAAACCTTTGGAAATAGGCAGTACATGGGTGAAGTAGTTGGATTTGATCAAGAAACTTCTTGGTACAAGGTGGATGAATTTTTCTATTCATGGCTTGCAAGTTTTCTTTTTTATTTCTTTAACAATGTATCTTTAAAAATATAATACAATCTTGGTACAAAATATAATCTCCTGTTTGATGGATATTCTTATTAGCCCTAGCAATCTACCCTTTAAGGATATTTCTTGCTAAAACCTACACTTTCTTCAAAAAATCATTATTTTTTTAAACCAGAATATAAATTGTATTAATTTGAAAGGTTGCGGTTGAAGTGTGCAGCAAGTTACATGGTCCTTGTTCTTTACTACTTAATAAAACATGACACTTCTGGGTAAGAACAATGAAACTATTCTAACAAACTACAATATAAAAGTTCCATGTTGACTTGCAACCGACCCACTTAACGTAGACTCTTAAGACACAAATGAATCAAATACATAATTTAATGGAAGACAAGAACACTACTCACTTCTTCTAGCCCCTCAACTGATTGAGGGGAACTTTGTCCTTCAATCTCCTTGGGGTCTACTAGTTGGTGGACTATTTATTCCTCCTTTAAAACTACCTGAGGAGAGTTCATGGTGTCCCTATTATTAGAAGGTATTGCTAGAGAATCCATGCACATAATAAGTGTAAAATATGGTACCCTTTGGCATTATGTTCCCAGAGAATCAAGTTGTTGATTCTGGATCACTAAAATATCCTGGTTGTCTGAGCATATTGGGAATGCTCAATCTATGTGAATTTAGAAGAGAATGGGAGAAAAGAATGTATGTTTCCTTGTATCAGCTCCTCATGGTGATGCATCACCTTACAAATATCTTGAATATTTCATCATCCATAGTTGAAGCGATTACATAGAAATTCAAAAGAGAACCAGAAGTTACTTGACCCAACATACAAGATCAGTGGGTGGGGAATTAGCCTTCCACTCTCTTCTAAACTTTCAGAGGTTGAGCAAGTCTAGTTTTCTCAGTTAACCAATTGTTGTCTTGTATCAACTCCTCATGGTGACACACCACCTTATGAAGCTCCTTAATGTCTACACTATCCATAATCGAACAAACTTCACAAAAATTCCAGAGAGAGAACTAGATGTTGCATGGCCCATTGTAAAAGATCATCGGGTGGGGAAAGATCCTACCATAAGACCTTTCAATTTTCATTATATCTACACTAACATCCTGTACATAATACCTACAAATCAAACTATGAATCCCTAATATATCTTAAGAAAGTCAAGAGAAAAAAATTGTTCAGAGGCCAATAATGTTGATGAATTACATTCAAACGTATGAGAAAATGTAGTTCTTTAGAAATTTTACCCTAATAAAGATCCCTAAACCGCATTTGAATTGAAACCACCATTATCACCCCAAGAATTCCAGACTTGATCTAGCAGAGTGGAACACTACTCACTTCTTCTAGCCTCTCAGTTGATTGAGGGGAACTTTGTGCTTCAATCCACTTGGGGTCTGCCAGTTGGTGTACTATTTCTTCCTCCTTTAAAACTGCATGAGGAGAGTTCATGGTGTCTGTATTATTAGAAGGTATTGATAGAGATTCCATGCACATAATAAGTGTAAAATATGGTACCCTTTGGCATTTTGTTCCCAGAGAGTCAAGTTGTTGCTTATGGATCACTAAAATGTCCTGGATGACTGAGCAGATTGGGCTTGTTCAATCTATGTGAATTTAGAAGAGAATGTGAGAATAGCACTTTTGTTTCCCTGTATCATCTCCTCATGGTGATGCATCACCTTACGAAGCTCTTGAATGTTGCACTATCCATAATTGAAGAGATTACATAGAAATTTCAGAGAGAACCAAATGTTTCTTGACCCAGCATACAAGATTAGTGGGTGGGGAATTATCCTGCCACTATATTATAAAATTGCAAATGTTGAGCAAGTCTAGTCTGCTCAGTCACACAAATATTTTCTTGTATCAACTCCTTATTGTTACACACCACCTTATAAAGCTCCTTAATGTCTACACTATCCATAATCGAATAGACTTCACAGAAATTCTAGAGAGAGGACCAAATGTTGCATGGCCCATTGTAAAAGATCATCAGGTGGGGAAAGATCTTACCATAAGATCTTTCAATTTTCATTATATCTACACTAACATCCTGTAGAGAATACCTACAAAGTGAATTATGAAGCCATAATATATCTTAAGAAAGTAAAGTAATAAAAATAGTTCACCAGTTTTGAGAATGTTGAAGCATCACATTCAAAACCTGTGAGAAAATATGGTTCTTGAGAAATTTTACCCTAATAAATATCCTTGAACCACATTTGAATTGAAACCACCATTCTCACCCCAATAATTCTAGACTTGATCTATGTTCCCCTTGATATCACCAATTGTGATTGTAGAAAATCTGATGGTAGGTTAACCCGATAATGCGATATAAATCAAAGCAGAATAATATAACCTACTTCTACTATAAATTTATGGAAGCTTAAATATTGAGCTAAACAATATAACCAGAAGAAGAAGAATCAATGGCACAATACACATGAAAATACTTTGGGGAAAGCCTCAGCTAAAAACCCCACACTATTGTATTATCATACACGGTGGAAACACATAGGAATTATAGAAAGTCGTAGCTGTCACAGCTAGCCAGCTCTCAGTACAATCCTCATAGATGCTCACAGGCAATCTTGGCTTCTCTCCAACCTTTCTCTCTACCCTCCAAGCTCCTAATTCCTTACGTTGTTCCTTGTGGATGATTTTATGTTACCAAGTGTAAGATCCTCCCTCTAGAACTCCGCAATATTCAAGGATGAATCCTTGACTACATGCATGAGTTTTCTTTATAAGAAAACACATGCAACTGATAGTACACTATCCTTGAACATTAATCTCAACTGGGTCTTTCTCAGAATAGACATGCATGAGTTTCTGATGAGGGAATCTTCAGTTAACTGGAGTAGCACTAGTTGAGTGCATTAATTCATCAACTGACTGTTAACTCACTATTAGTTCCTCAAACAATTTGGAACTAATTTAACTAGACTTAACTTAGTAAACTGAGTTAACTAATTACAACTCAAATATAATAATCTTATCACCTTAATTTAAGGGATAACTCCTGCATGACTTCAGAAAGACTTCTAACTTGAATTTCTCCATCTAATTAATTTAAAATAAATAAATTAATTATTTCCAAGTAGCTGTTAAGAATAAATTCGATTTTAATTCATAATTAAATTCAAGGACAAATTAAATTGGAATATTCTTATTGCCATATTTCAACATTCCCTCTCAACAGGAAATGGATTATCTTCCACCTCGATCCTATCTCTATGGAACTCAAATTTACACTTTGACAATGCCTTTGTCAAAATGTGAGCATCTTGCTCCTCTATCAAAATATATTGCAGCAACATGATCCTCCTCGCTACACAGTCTCTGAGATGATGGTACCAGATGTCGATGTGCTTGGACATATCATGAAATACTGGATTAAATGAGAGTTTGATACAACTTTGATTATGATAATAGATCACAGTTGGATCCATCCTCTGATCAAACAAATCAACTAGGATTTTCCGCATCCAGACGGCCCCTCATGTTGCCTGATTTGCAGCCATGTATTCTTCATTTATCGAGCTGAGTGCAACCAACCCCTATTTCCTGATGTACCAAGAAACTATCGCTGGCCCAAGGTTGAAAATCCCTCCTAATGTGATCTTCCTATTTGATGGACTCCTTGCACAATCTGCATCAACGAAGCCCTGTAGCTTCACTCCCTCTGTCTGTCTATACCATAATCCATACTGGCATGTGCCCTTGAGGTATCTCGATACATGCTTGGCCACCTTCCAAAACATTTTCGTAGGTTGAACCATCTCTTGACTTAGCTGGTTCACCGCATAGGACAAATTTGGTCGTGTGTTCACTAAGTACATCAGTGAACCCACAAGCTACCTATACACAGTAGCCTCTACCACTTCTCTTGAAGTAGCAACCTCCATCCTCTAGTTACCTGCTAAAGGAGTCTACATGGGCTTGCACTACTCAATGTGGAATCTCCTTAGTATCTCGTTGGCATACTTGCCCTGAGACACAAAAAACTCCACATCCTTCTGCCACACTTCCATGCCAAGGAAGTAATGCATGAGACCCATGTCTTTCATCTCAAATTCTCTTGCAAGCTCCTCCTTGCAAGACACGATCAACTGATCATCACCAGTCAATATGAGATCATCAACATAAAGTACGATGATCATTAGCTTAGCTTCCACCACGATGTGGTACAGGTTCACATCCACTTCACTCTTTGTGAAGCCCAACCTAGTGAAGTAGTTGTATATCCTGGTGTACCATGCACGAGGTGCTTGCTTCAGCCCATATAGTGGTCTCTTGAGTCAGAACACATGCGACTCATGATCAAAGGTCTCAAAACCTTTTGGTTACTCTATGTACACCTCTTCTTCAATCTGGCCATTGAGGAATGTAGTCTTCACATTCATCTAATGGATCTTCCATCCCATCTGTGTTGATAGTGCCAACATAGATCTAATAGATGAGTACCTTGCGACAGGAGAAAAGGTCTCATCATATTCAATCCCCTCCACATGTGAAAAGCCACGGGCAACAAATCTTGCCTTATACTTCTCCACACTACCATCAACAGCTTTCTTTTCCTTGTAAAGCCAATGGGAACTCACAACTGACTTGTTCTCCAGTCTCGGAACCATGTCCCAAACACTGTTACAAACTATGGAGCCATACTCCTCCACCATACCATCAACCCAAATCGGCTACTGCACTACTTCCTCAAAGGAAGATGGCTCAGTCTCAACACATTCTCTAGCAAAGGCCATGTATCTATTGTACCTCTTAGGTGACCTCGTCTCCCTGCACTCAGAAGATGGTACTCTCACGTTCTCTCTCGCATCCTTCAACAATCTGTCAGCTTCTCTTGTGCGCTTCCATCCATCTTTGGAAGACTCTGCTTGAGTAGATGTCTCCACTCCTATAACCTCTGCATGTGGTTTCTCTGCATTAGTTTGAGGCTCCCCCTCCTTAGGAACCAACAGTTCCTCCACAGCCTATAGTTGGAGATCCCTCTCAAGGGAAACTCGCATGGCCTTCTTCTCATCAAACTTGAGATCTCTACGAACCACTGTCATCCGACTGGTAGGCAAGTACACTTGATAGCTATGAGTTGTATTATTGTGCCCCACAAGTATCCCTAACTCTGCTGTCGGCTCAAGCTTCTTCTGTGCATCCTTTGTCACATGGAAATATACTGATGAGCCAAATATCCTGAAGGGACCCACATATAGTCTCTTACCAGAGAAATCTTCCTCTGGTGTTTTCATCCCAAGTATGTGATGCAGGTTTCTGTTCTCCAAATAGACCATTGTGTTGCATGCCTTAGCCCATAAGTGAAGTGGTAGGCCTTGCTCATGCAAGATTTCCCATGTTGCCCCTACAATAGTCATGTTCTTTCTCACCCCATTTGGTTGTGGGTTATGAGGTGTTTTCAACTCTCGTTTAATTCCTTCCACTGCACAAAAGTCCTTAAACTCTTCAGAGACATATTCTCCACTGTTGTTACTTTTGAAGGCCTTGATATTCCTCCGTGACTCTTTGTCAACTAAAGCTTTGAAGTCACAAAACATTGTGAAGGTTTGGTCCTTCTTCTGAATGAAATAAATCCAGTATTTACAAGAATATTCATAAATGAAAATCACATAATACCTTTGCTTATCTGTGGATGCCGTCGAGAATGGTCCACAAAAATCAGTATGAACTCGCTCTAAGATAGCCTTTGCTCGACTGTCTTGATCATGAAACGAGGAATTGGTGTACTTTGGCAAGGTACAACCTTTGCATGTGTCAACTTGCTCAAGTTTACCTTTGGGAAGTCCTATAGATATCTGTTGTATTACCTTCAAAGCCCCATGATGCAAATGGCCCAACCACTTTTGCCACAACTCGCAAATGTCTTGGCTTTGCACCAATTCTTCTTTTGTACTCAATGTTGCAAAATCATCTACCTCTAGTTTATAGAGGTTCTTCACCCGAATCCCTATCCTCTTGGTCTGACCCATGTCTATGTGTCTTAGGAATGCCTTTCCTTTACTGAAGACAACATCGTAGCCTTTGTCCTCTAATGTCGCGACTGATACCAACTTCTTCTTCAGTCCAGGCACATACATCACATCTGTCAAGGTGAGGGGAGCTCCATGCTCCCTCTGAAAAGCAATTGTTCCCACTCCTGAAACACTATTCCTTCCATCATTACCCATCTCTATGTGCATCTTGAGGTCTTTCTCCTCCGAGGCACTGAATAAATTTTTATCACCAATCATGTAGAATGAGGCTCCACTATCAAGATACTAGACACAGCCCATCATCGATGACACCATGCATGCGATGAGGGTAAATTCCATTTCAATCTAAGAGGCTAATGCCTCACCTTCTAATCCTTCCAAGGATCCCTTTTTGGACTTCTTCGATGGGTAATTGGTCACATAATTTCCCATCTTGTGACAATTAAAGCATATTACTTTATACATGTCACCCTTCTTCCCTCCATGAGAAGAATTCGATTTCAAATTGGAAGCCTTGCCCTTCCCTTTCCTTGCCTTACTTGTTAAGGCCAGATTTTCTTCATCATCATTCTTGGATGAAGAACCATCTCATGTGCTCCTCCTGATCTCCTCCTGCATAAGATCCAACCACAGTCGTTACCAATTCGACAGTTTCTCCCTTCCATTCACAGAGTCGTGGTAGCTATTCCAACTCTTTGGAAGGCCAAGGAGAGCGAGGCTCACCATATCATAAACGACAGTAGTTATTCCCACACTGGCAAGCTCATCTCTGTAGGTGGTGAGCTTGTTCAGATATGTGGAAATAGTATCACCTTTCTCCATCCTGATTCTTCGAATCTTATCCTTGAGCACCATTTTCCTCTCATTGCTATTGTTCTATTAGAGGTCTTGCAATCTCTTCCACATTGAAAATGGAGTATCCTTCCCATGGAGACTCGAGACAATATGTTCTCGAACTCACTCAAGGATAATCTGTCTTGCCTTCACCACACACTTCTTCCACGCAGCCAACTCTTGTGCATTAGTTGAACTTGGCTTTGGGATTTCTTGATCAATGAATTCCTTCAAGCCATTGTCTTCTAATACAACCTCCATTCTATGTTTCCTTCCTATGTAATTCCAGCTACCTTCCAAGGCATACTCAAGTCTCAAGCCATAGAATGCCATTGGCCAACCTTGATGTATGATATGAATTCGATTTGCACCTGCAACCCCAAACATCAAACTTTGAATTCTCTTCTTAGTATACTGTTCAGAGCTCCGATACCATGTAGAAAATTTGATGGTAGGTTAACTCCATAATGACTTATAAACCAAAGAAGAATACTATAACCCACTTCTATTATCAATTTGTTGAAGCTTAAAGAACGATCTGAATAATATAACCAAAAGAAGAAGAATCAATGGCACAATACACATGAAAATACTTTGGGGAAAGCCTCAGCTGAAAACCCCACACTATTGTATTATCATACATGGTGGAAATACATAGGAATTATACAAACACTTAGTTCTCACAGCTAGCCAACTCTTAGTACAATCCTCACAGATGCTCACAGGAAAACTTGGATTCTCTCCAGCCTTCCTCTCTACCCTCCAAGCTCCTATTTCCTTGCGTTGTTCCTTGTGGATGATTTTATATTACCAGGTGGAAGATCCTCCCTCCAAAATTGTGCAATCTTCAAGGATGAACCCTTGACTGCATGCATGAGTTTTCTTTATGATAAAACACATGCAATTGATAGTACATTGTCCTTGAACATTAATCTCAACTGGGTCTTTTTCAGAATAGACATACATGAGTTTCTGATGAGGGAATGTTCAGTTAACTGGAGTAGCACTAGTTGAGTGCATTAATGCATCAACTGATTGTTAACTCACTATTAGTTCCTCAAATAGTTTAGAACTGATTAAACTGGACTTAACTAAGTAAACCGAGTTAACTAATTATGACTCAAATATAACTCAATCTTATCTCCTTAATTTAAGGGATAGCTCTTGCATGACTTCAGAAAGACTTCTAACTTGAATTTCTCCAACTAATTAATTCAAAATATATTTATTAATTATTTCCATGTAGGAATTAATACTAAATTCGATTTTAATTCACAATTTAATTCAAGGACAAATTAAATTGGAATATTCTTGTTGCCATATTTCAACAATGATATAACACTAAATACCTTTAGAAGTAAAGTGCACATACGCTATACTTGATGGTTATTATCTTGAAAACCTATTAAATGAGGCTGTAATAATTTTTGGATTATTTATTAAGTCTTATTATTGTTTCTACCGCTCAACACTTTCAAAAAATTCTAGGTTACCACGAAAAACTATTTTTAAATTTCAAGGAAGTCATTACTCTGAGTCTCTTTTGACATATGAACTTGATCATGATATCCAATAGTATTTTGTGCTTCTTATTTTCCATTAAAGGATCTCCATTTGTGGTAATACGTCACTATCTAGAAGAATCCCTTGGTTAAGATGGTTTTAAGTGTTTTCCTTGTAGCTTATGATCATACCAATTTTGAAATTGCAACATGTTTAAACTAATAATGGATGGAAGCTAAAGGTTCTTTTCTTCCATTTGGATGGCTTATTGATGTTTTTGAATTTTTCTTGGCTTCTTAATTTACTAGTGATATTTGATGATTGATCATTTTATGAAACTCGGGTTTGAAGGGTACATAACTATCTTGAGATGAGAAATCAAAATCCATTGTGCAGTAACACTGTAGTTGTCACCACCAAGTGGGAGACCTTTGATTTTGGTGTAGGAAGTTTGAATGCTCCTCCTCCCTTTACATCTACCAAGATCACTCAGGATTGGGAATCATTCAACTGAGGATATGCCATTATATTTTTAGAACAATATTTTTCTTTTGAAAGGAAGCCTATTATTCTTTAGAGACATACATTGCATTCTTGAAGTGGAAAATCATGAAGGAATGGATAAATCTATATGGATCAAGAATAGTTGTTATTTGTATATGTAATAGTAAAACATATCTATATGTGTTAGTTACTTTGATTACCAGATTCAATCTCCTCTTCTATTTGATAAGATATTTTTTCACATGTTTTGCTTATGCTTTATTCTATTACTAGAAGTTTGTAGGTTGAATCAACAAATTTTATCGATTGTTCAATTGTTCCTTTAAGGCATATGCATAGCCTACAATATCATGAAGCCATACAAATATTTTCTACTTGGAACATTTATGACATCATACAAAATGATTATTTTGTGCAATTAGACTTATGTTTTACTTGTACCTGAAAATGATCTTTGACTTGTACACAAAAAATTATTTGTATCAAAATGGATGGAATTTGATAGTCTGTAACATGGCTTGCCACATTGGAGGTTATAGTTGTTGTCTATTTTAATCTCTTTCCTTAATCTAAAAATTCACCAAGTATTTGTACTAACAAAAAATCACATTTATTTTCTTTTACGCACATCTCTCACTAAGAATTTGACTCCTCAAAGTTTTGGATGCTTTTAATTAATATAATAAACACATTTGATTGGCACTTTTTATTACCTTTATTAAACAATGGTCAAGTCTGAATAAATACATTCACTGCCAAATGCAATGCGAAATAACATTGCAAGACTGACACAAATAATTTTAATTCTTTTTTATTTTTTCCTAATCATGTGTATTTATTTTCTGAGTAAATACTTATGACTATTCTGGTTCCTCTTAGAAAGGTGTGGTACATGAGACTAAATTCTTGATTGTACATGGTCCTCATCATCTGATTATGTGTAGAAGTTCGAAATGTTGTTCTTTTCCAACCAATCATGGTTCTTCAAAACATAACTCTTGCTCAATATGATTGCATTAATGGTATCTAGAATGATTGCATAAATGGTACCAGAAATAGAATCAACCCTGGAGCATTCCTAATTCCCACCACCAATGCCATTTCCTATAGCCCTTTCATAGTGCTCCTCCTCTATACCTAGAATTTTTTAGCTATAATTTTCTCTTATTACATTAAAGTTTTTAATAGACATTATTTGAAAATTTGGATGAAACCTTACCATCACTAGTTTTGGGTTTTTATTTTTATTTTGGCATTGATATTTTAAAAATATAAAATCTTTGTTCAACATGTCAATTCATTTTCTCGAATTTTCATATTACAAAATTTATTAATGAATTACCCCTATGGATCTTGGAGGATCCCTCTTGTGCAACAAGTATTGGGATTTCCTTTCAATATCTACCTTAGAAGAGGATCATCTCTTCTTGTGTCATCTTCCCTTTGTGTAGGCCATAAGTGAAATAAAAGAGCAGGGAAATAGAGAAGGTGATCTTCTCTTTTTGTGTCATCTTTCATTTGTGTGGGTCTCTATGGTATTGTATACTGTCAACCTGAAAATGGGTTGCCAAAAGGAGTTGGAAGGAGATTCAAATTTATGAGTGCAAGTCAATTTTTCTGCTAATATTACTGCAAAGATCTGTGAAAATCGGTTATCAAAAGGAAAGGAAAGGAGAGAAGATTCAAATTTACAAGTTCAAGTTATGTTGGGGAATTTTTTGAAAAAAAGGTACCTAATATGTTAATTTGAAAAATTTGGAAGCATAAATCTGTTTCATACAGTGTATATCTTAATTTTTTACTCAATTAATGTAGTTAAAATTCAAAAGATCCAACGTATTTGTTGAGTGAAAATGGTGATCCATTGTATTAGAGTTTGTAACTCATTGAGAATTCTTAGACTTAGAAACCTAATAAAAGTGGAAGGAACATGCAATAAAATATTTGAGTTTTATTTTTCAAAGTGTGATTTCCTTTCTTCCTTTCCAAAGGGGTTGAGACATGAGTTTTATTTGTCCAAGGCAAAGGAATTGAGATACTTGAGATGTGACTTAACGGATTTGGATATTAACCTTTTATATTATTATCAATTGATCTTACAAACCCAAAACTTAAAGAGGAAAGTTTGCTTCACATATGTAGTCCCTTTTTCTTCTACTTCATTTTTTGATAATTTTGAATATATTTAGGGAAATGTTTTATTAGTTTTAATAATTTGATTATGATTTTCACATGTAAAGTTTTGTATGCCTTTCAATCTGGAACATATGGCATTAGAGGGAAAGTTACATTTCCATGTCCTAGAAATCTCTCCCAGTGACCTTTTGTTGCTCCACAATTTTCTTATTTGCGAGCACTAGGAATGATACTTTCTGGAGTGAAAAAGTTGTCTGAAGAGTTGGGTGATTTGATAAATGTATACATTGGTGTATTGGTTAATAATCAATTACACTGCAATTGAGCTGACTAACTACCAAGGTCAATTTTAAACCTTCATACATTGTTGTATTGGTTAATGATCAATTTACAATGCAAGTGATGTGACTAACTACGAAGATCAATTTAAAGCTTTAGTAATTAAGAGGCATTGAATATGGGTTACTGTTTGTTTGAGTTTGAGGCAAATTGCCAAAGATATTGGATAATTGTGATCTTTGCAAGAGAAAATTTTTTATTAGAGAAACTACCAAGATTAATTTCAAAGCTCTATTCTTCAAAGAGTATTGAGAATTGATGACTACTCCAGTTTGAGTTTGTAGTAGTTATCAAAAGGGTTTAATTTACATTATGGTATTTTCTTCTGTTACTAGAAGTTGGGCTTCTTTTCTGTTACTAGAAGTTGGCTTTTAAGGTTTTGATCTAATTCCAAGTCTCAGTATAATATCAAATGTTTTTCTAGATATCAATCCATAGACCTATGAGTTATAAACTAGTTGGTTTTTGTAGAGTTTCATTCGTATTAGGTAATATGGTTTTTGTAGATTTCAATTCCCATCAGGTAAAGCCAATCTATGCAGGGCTTAGTATTGGAAAAATAATATCAATCTACTTATTAGTAGTGCACCATCTCACAGCTAGTTTGACATACCTTTGTAGTCCCTTTTGGCTTGGACTACCATGGGTCTGACACCATCTCACATATTGGTAGTGCACCATCTCACAGTTGGTTTCACATACCTTTGAATGCATGGCTTGGGTTTCTAACTATAGTGTTTCTAATGCTTTCAATGTGGACCTTTCAGGATTCAGTTTCATTTTTCCTTCCATTTACCTATTGGTGGCACCATGGCAACAATGTGTCCCTGGACCATAAGACAACACACACCTATATTGGTTTTTGTAGTTAGTAGGTACATACTAGAGACATTCTGAAGAAGAACACATTATCAGTGAACATACTTATGAAAAAGAATATATTGATGTGATTCCTCAAACTACCATCCTTCCTAATTGTTGTAGCTCATTTCTGCAAAGTTTAAATTTCAAAGTTTTTCCTAGAAAAACGCTAGTAAAGAAACACAATTGCATAATATTTTTACTTCTTTCTTCTATGCTACTCTTTCCTATGCTACCACCTTACGAAGTTTCCTTTGCAACATGTGGTGTAATTGCTAGTTTATATAAAATAAAAATGGTTCAAATAATCGTTTTGACCTAGTTTACTTTTTAAAAATTGCTTCTTCTAAATTTAATATGACATATGCTTGAACCCAATTTCCAAATTAATATCACAATTGTTGATTTTCCATAACTTTCAATTTAATCTTTTGAAATGATCAATCATCCAATTTTAAAGGATTAGAAAAAAATAATAATGAATCCTTGGGTAATTAGGACAACCACCATTGCCAAAAACATGGATTTTTAAATGTAAAATCTCCCTATACAACAATGTCTTTATCATATTTAGGTTGTGGGACATTCTCCAACGTTCCTAGACAGGGCCAGTTTCTTGCCAATGGATATTAGGGTGTGCCACAAGCTTTAATTAGGTCTAAAGCAATGGAAACATTTGAAGGGAGGAATGAATTTTAGTTAATCAACATTTCAGGTCAACATTTAGATATAGTGGTGGCTAAACATCGTGCAGGAACCCATCAACATGAAAAATAATAGTGAGGGTTTTACGGTTTTAACTGGAGAGGTTACATGTTCCACATGTTGTTTTTAGATACTCCCAACATCCCTCGTGGAAAACATATATTATTGCCTCTAGATTCATGATTTTATTCAAGCTCAGACAATTTGTATTTTGTGGAGAAATATGATAACTTCCTCATAGAAGTTTCACAATATGTGGGATGAATGTACTCGAGAAAAGTGTTTTTATGGTGAAAATCACCAAGAAATTCTACAGATGCCTCAACAGAACATGTGTATAGCCTAGAGTTCATGTTCTAGTACAATTTTTCCATTACATTGATTTGGAAGGTTAGAATATTATTTAGGATTTGCCATAAAAGTGGTTAGAGATGGTAATATTTTGGGTGAAAACTTCATTTTTTAGAGGTGGAGTGTCTTGTTCTTTCAGAAGGAACTCCGATTCCTATAAAAGAGTTTCTACTTAAATAATGTCAAAATTATCTAGATCCATGGTTACTAAGAAAAACTATTGTAATATTTGACATTAACAAAATGGAGAAACCTAAAATGACATGTGAAATGCTTTCAGGCCATGATCTATGGTTATAAAAATAGAAAGTGAAGAAATGCATCTGAGTGCAGGCATCCATAAAATTTATTGAAATTACTCATCACATTTATACTTTTCTTTGGTACTCTCATTCTACTGATTGTGAAATTTCTTTGAGGAAATTATAATATATCCACTCAAAATACATTGTCCAAGCATGTGAAAGACCATCAAGAGAGAGACAAGACAATATCTTCCCCATAAGGGAAGTTGGAATATTATCAAAATTACATGTCGAACCTGTGACTTCTACTCTAATTTTATGGGGTTTGTCAGTGAGGTGAAACCCTCATTCTTCTATGCCCATTTTGAGCTTGTCGGTTCCTGCCGCATGTTGAGCCATCACTAGATGAGAACATTAACTTGATATTAAATGTTGGTGAAAGGGATTATGGCTCTCCTTGTTGCTGGATACTTGAATAGACTTGGTCGTACCTTCCAGAGCTACTAAATGCCGACGGGGATAAAGCCTCTTTGCATTATCAAGAGATTTGATCCCTCTCTAGGAGAGTTAAGATAGATCTAAGTTGGTTTAATTCCCATCTTTAAATAGACTATATTCCACATGAATACCATGTGTTAATAACATGGGTTTTCATAAACATGAATCTCAAAAATTAATGGTAACTTGACCAAGTTAAATTTACTTTCACTACCTAATAAAATTAATAGAAATAAAAAAATAACCTGGAATTTTGATTTTAACATATAACATTTTTTATTTTTATTTTATTTTATTTTGATCGAGTGAGTTTTTTAGGATAATGCAATACATTACATTACATCATCTATATGATACTTGTGTAACTACCCCCTTAAAATTCACTAAGGCAGATTAACTTGGTCAATCTTTGATGAAGTCCAAATAAAAAATTTAACATCCAAGGGAATACATGGTTAAGTACCCACTATATCCCCCAAATTTTCTAGGAGATTGATTGACACTATTAGTAAGACAATTATATGCTAACTATTCTAACAATTAACCACTTAAACTTCCTTTAGGGAGAATAACTTTATCTATCTTTGTTGAATTCCACATAAAATAGATAACATCCAAGGGAATACATGGGTAAGTAGTATTTATATCCCCCTAGTTTTCTAGGAGAGCTTTGCACAACCATCTAACATAATGATATCTCACATGACCCCCCAAAGCTACCATATGCGTACAACTACCACACTCGTAATTATTTAAATGGTTTATTCCACAAGATCTCCTCTATAATCTCTCTTAATGACAGAGATGACATCATGTACTACTGGACTAAAACATGTGTCATCCTATTGTTGAGGCAAACTAATTACCTATCGTTTAATTGTCAATCCGGGCATTTTGTAAAACTTGCGAAGCATGCGTGCACTATATATGCTAGAAATTAAATTTCAATTTAGATCAATCTAGCTACAAAACCAAATAATGAAAAACCAAATTCACCTATTCTAATTCAACAATCAACTCAAAATCAATTATAGTAAAATTATAGTATAGCATGTGGAATTGAAATTGTCTGAAACGAAATCTACTCTAAGGGGTCATGTTTGGATTATAAAATGAGGATCCTATGAATGAATAATAAAAACCACATGACATGAAATGAAAGGAAAAAAAATCATTCTTAACCTCTCACACAGGAAAAGATATGAAAGAAAATAAAAACAATTTCTCTTAACTTCTAGATAGGAAAGCAAATAAAAATGATCACTCTTAACCTCTAGGTAGGAAAGCAAATAAAAGCAATCACTCTTAACTGCTCACACAAGAAAAGATATGAAAGAAATAAATCTTAATCTATGAAAGCAATAAATATAAAAAAACAATAAATCTCACACATTGTAGGTGGCCAATCCAAAAGTGTGGGAGATGACAAGTTGAGAGGCTCCCAGTGCAAGAATTACCAATCAAGGTGAAAATCACTCATGAGCATGGTGCTAAATCTAAATTACATTCAAAACATAATTAATGTTAACTTTCCACCTCAGTATATCAAATTTTAGACACACCTTTGAAAGGAGAAGGCTCCACTATTTATACAAAAACATAAGAAGCTACCTCATTAATGGAGGTCCATTATTCTCTCTCTAGATTCCTAGAAAATCTCATAGAGTTACAACTCGAATAGGTAATGATGAGACACATATTCTCTTTGACCTTTATCCAAATCTTTTTCCATATCTTGAAGGGAATTCAAATTTGAGCATTGGAGGCCACATAAGAGTGCCTTGGAAGCTTCCAAATGACCTACACATGTCATGAAACTCAAGCCACTTTTAAGTATTAGCAAGTATAAATACTATAAATCATTAACTTTTGGAAAACAAAAATGGAACCCATATAGTTATGAAAATGGAGGCTAATGAAAAGTTATATGGTCATGGATTTGCGACGTGTGAGTGAAATGGTGGTGATAAAGGTGAAAGTGGATGATATTGTGAATACATTTTAGAGGCTATACATACCCCCCAACTGATGTTATTTCATGTCCTCATGCAATCTTCTGCATTGTTTGATCGTGATTTTCTTTTGAATGAGGTTGGCTTATAACATATGTTCTTAAACTTTGCATTTGATAGTATTTGACAATTTTATTTTGTTTTGCAAAGTATTCCTTGTCATACATTGAATTGCAACATGTTAGGGTGGTTCTTGTGGGAGAACCAAATCTTAATTGATATTTGCTCTTGTGTATCAATACCTTGTTTCTTTTTGTTGCAGCAATGTTCATTGAACATATTTAAGAATGCATCTTTAAATCAACCATATAATATGCTCATCATTTAGGCTTTTATTTGCAAATCACATAATTTTTGAACCATAATGCAGTCAAAATTGATTATGACCAGTATGTTAGGGTGAAATGAAGTGATATGGATGTGATAATAAATAGATTTCCCTCCCCGCCCCCCACACCCCCCCCCCCCCCCCCCCCCCCCTCCCCCAAACTAAAGGTGTTTACAGTTTTTTTTTCAAATGAGAAAGGAAATATGGTGAAGTTTTTTCCAAAATATATAATTTCTGTATTTAAGTAATTTGATGATTAAAATCTAGAATAGAACATACATTTACTTACCTAGGAAGTGGAAAAACTGTGCATATGTAGAGAGGTTGTATCTATTGCTAGATTATGGAATAGAATGTAGAATTTCATTTGCTTCTTTGTTGCATAAATGGTGGATGAGTTGGTGAAAGTGAATTCTTTATTGCTGCTGCTAAATCTTTTGTATCTACTACAGAATGTTGAAATGTTATAGTCTTCACCAGCTACAAAACTCAATGATACAATTCTAGTCATGTGAATAAATGTGTTGTTGTCAAGCATGAAGAGAATTCATTGGATTACCGGCCATTGATGAATGTCATTAACGAATGCGAGGCAAACTCGCCATTAATGTCAACGAATGCCAAGGTACCTAAGTACGTCTTGCAAAGTGTGAATAGATGAGCTGATGTCGAGCCACTTGCAAGATCCAACGATCAAGGGACATTGATGTATTCCAATGATTGTCGACAAGAGAACTTTCCATTGTTGCATACAAGCCTCAAGGTAGTAATAATGACTCTAGCCCTGAACCTACATAATGTGTTGATGTTGATAGGCCAAGACTTGTTTGAAGGGAGGAATTATGAATCCCCCATCATCTAACACAAGTATGAAATTATGATTTTGGAAGGACAATGAATGAAAATTTTTGCAGTGGTTCAAGGTTTATTTAATAGAAATGAAAATGACAAGAGGGTAAACAAGCAAACAAAAAGCAAGTTGAATGTCTCTATGAATGGAAAATGTGAAGGAAACATGCGACTCTTTGCAAGGAAAATGGTGATGATGATGTTTAGCGAAAGTCCTTGAATAGCTTGTGAGTTTGGAGAGGAAAAATGATGGTAGTTATGGATGATAGAAATGGATTTAATTGGTTCATGTTTCTTGAAACTGGTCATAGAAAATCAATCATGCATAATTTCCTTCCTTCCATTCTTTGATTGTACTGGAACTTGAAAATAAACATGGCACTAACATTGCAATAAAACATAAGTGTGTTCAAAGAGAAGCAATTAATTTGTTTTTGATACATTCTAAAAATTTGCATAATTAACAGGTTCATGACGTGTTTTTGTTTCAAATGGTTAATTCAATTTCACAATTGTGATAATAAATCAAATTTGTAAAAGAAAACAATTTCCTCAATTTATGATTGAGTCATAGCATTTCCTAAAGATAAAGGCATATTATTCGTGAATGCTTAATGATTCTTGCAAAACAATCCTCAATCATCCTGTGGATAAAGTGCATTTATAGTTCTTCTTCTTTCCTGAATCATGCTTGAAAACATAATCATTAGACAAATCCAATAAATTTTGATGATGATTTTCTAATTAAAATGTATTATTGGTCAGTTGCAGAATTGTTGCTCAGCTGGAGAATTGCATTGTTTCTGTAGCTAAAATCTTGAACAGATAGTTAAGTACACACAACTATGCATTTTTTTTATGAACAAATAACAAGTCCAATCTTCAAATTGATCAATACCTCTTCCAGAAAAATTAGCAAATAGAAGAATTTTTTTTTTTTTTTTGCTTTGACATGTGTGTTTGAGTGGACCATCACAAAAGTTCATTTTTCTTTTACTTTGCTCCAATTATGAATTGAATTCCACAACAATTATATATATATATATATATATATATATATATATATATATATGTATATAGATATATATATATATATATATATATATATATATATATATCTATATACATATATATATATATATATATATATATATATATATATATATCTATATACATATATATATATATATATATATATATATATATATATATATATATATATATATATATATATATATATATATATATATATATATATATATATGTATATTATGGTAATTTTTTCAAAAACAAAAAAATATGCAATCTTAAAAAAAAAAGGTAATGAAATGTTTACAAAGCTTAAAAAGTAATTTTTAAGCTTGATTTTATTTCCCTAATTTATCTACTTGAAATATATTTTATTTTTTATTTTTTAAGTATATGAATGCTTCCAATGGAGCCATTTACGGATTAAACTTTCTAAAATGTTCATATCAAAATTTGTGAAATATACCAGATTGTTTGTAAGGACATGAGAAATCATTTTAACCTTTAGATTTGCCGCAAATATCTCTTGAAGAACTAATGAATGTCGTGGCGCAATCGCATTTCGATACCATTCCACAATGTAGTCCTTGTGATCCAAAGAATGTTTGATCTGTATTGTAGATCCTTTTCCCATAAATGGTTAATATCGATTTTTTTTTTTTTTTTTTTTTTTTTAATAAAAATGATATGTAGCTAAATGATTTCTGCATCTACATGCTTCAATCATTCACCTAGGAAAAAATTGAAAAAGAATATGGAATCTAAACTGAAAGCTAGTTCCTGTGCACACTTCCCTGGAAACGATGCGAAAATGTTGAGGCAAATTGATTATCTATCATTTAATTGTCAACCCGGGGGTTTGGTAAAACTTGCAAAGTGTGCGTGCATAGTATATGCTAGGAATTAACTTTCAATTTAGATCAATCTAACTACGAAACCAAATAATGACAAACCAAGTTCACCTATTCTAATTCAACAATCATCTGAAAAGAAATTATAGTACAATTATAGTACAGCTCGTGGAATTGAAATTGCATGAAATGAAATCTACTCTAAGGGATCATGTGTGCAGTATCAAATTAGGATCCTATGAAATGAATTATCAAAACCACACAGCATGAAATGAAAGCAAAAACAATCATTCTTAGCCTGTCACACAAGAAAAGATATGAAAGAAAATAAAAACAATTACTTCTAACTTCTAGATAGTAAAGCAATTAAAAACAATCGCTCTTAACCTATAAGTAGGAAAGAAAATAAAAACAATCTCTCTTAACCTCTCACATAGGAGAAGATATGAAAGACATAAATCTTAATCTATGAAAGCAATAAATCTGAAAAAACAATAAATCTCACACATTATAGGTGGCTAGTCCAGAAGTATGAGAGATGGCAAGTTGAGAAGCTCCCAATGCAAGCATTACCAATCAAGGTGAACATCACTCATGAGCATGGTGCTAAATATAAATTACATTCAAAACATAATTAATCTTAACTTTCCACTTGAGTATCTCCAACTTTACAAATTCCTTTGAAAGGAGAAGGCTCTCCTATTTATACAAAAACATAAGAAGCTACCTCATTAATGGAGGTCCATTATTCTCTCTCTAGATCCCTAGAAAATCTCATATAGTTACAACTCAAATAGGTTATGATGAGACACATATCCTCTTTGACCTTTATCCAAATCTTCTTCCATATCTTGAAAGGAATTCGAATTTGAGCATTGGAGGCCACATAAGGGTGCCTTGGAAGCTTCCAAATGACCTACGCACGTCACGAAACTCAAGCCACTTTTAAGTACTAGCAAGTATATGTCTTTTTTCTAAGTTTGAACCATTTAATTCACTTATAATACTAGAAATCATTAACTTTTGGAAAACAGAAATGGAACCCATATAATTATGAAAATGGAGGCTAATGAAAAGTTATATGGTCATGGAGTTGTTAACTGTGAGTGAAATGGTGGCGATAAAGGTGAAATTGGATGATATTTTGAATACATTTTGGAGGTTCTACACCCATCAAGGTACCATATGTATACATCATCCATAATAATTATTCTAGTGTTTTCATTCCAAGTTGATGCTCTTTTATCTCTATGCATGACAAGGATTGCACGATGCATTACACTACACCGTCTATGCCTAAATAACAATTCTTAAAACAATATTGATGAATATATATTGTTTATACTTCAGAACTTGGACCAAACATTTTAGAGACTCACCTTGACCTCACCTTCATCTCATCTCTATGTTTCCCATTACTACACTCACCATCAATATTGTATGCCAATGGATGCAAGTTTCTCCCACTTTTTACAAAAAGAAATTACCACATATTTGATGGTTACCTTGGAGATATTTGTGAATATGACTACATTTGATCCTTAGTGTAGCTTGACTATCCTTTGCACAACCTAGATCTACTATACACATTGCTCCTCAACCCATGTACAACATCAAAACCTCTAGTGCATAGAGTGTTATTCCCTCAACTCTAATAACAGTACTATAAAAATACAAATAATTAAAAACATAATATCAAAACATAAGGAAATAACACAAGGATGCCATAAATTATCCTTGAAATCCTTGCAAGAAAACCAACTCCTTATAATAAATCTCTTATTCTTTGCCACAAAATAATTTCACGTTGGACTCATGACTTCCTTTAAATAGGTTAAATTACATGAAAATAACATGGGAAAATCATGGTTAACAAAATATTGAGCCCTTACACCACCAATAGTACACCTATTAATGAATATATCAAATTGACTTTGTGAATGTGTCAATTTTACCCAAACTACCCTAACACTAAAAGGTTGAGCTGAGTAAATTTTCAATCCATATCTCTAGTGAAAATCGAATTCAATTGTCTTCCATACTCCTTGTGAGTTATTTCATCCATGTGAGTATTGGAGTTGTGCACGTGAATACTAGAGCTATGCATGCTTACAAAAAGGCTTTGATACACATTCCTTTCTTTGAGATTAGCCATGGTTGGCAACATTGGTCCAAGAGTTTTATGAGAAAATGAGGCTAGGAGTATTTGATCAAGAGAATAATCTCCTTGATATCTTCAATTTGTATTCCTTTGTAAGTCTACCAATATTTAGAGAATTCTAAAAGAGTGGTCCTTTCTCATTGAGAAAAGTTTCTTCCTGCCAATGTTTCAATTATTTATACAAATCAAGACTTTCTTTCGCCTTCTCAATTAACACAATATGGTGGATAAATCCATTTTGGAGATTTTTCCTTCATGTCAACAATCTAATTATAAAAATTATTGATTCTTATTTGGAATCTAATAGGAATGATGGGAAATTGTTAATCAAGAATGGTGAGGTTCCTTTATAAAATAATCATATTTATAAATCAATTCATAAAGTGGAGATGCGTACCCTACAATTCAATTATTATTATAGTGATTTCAAATTATTTTAGGTAGTGATAAGGAAATATAGAAGGAAAAAAATTTATTAAGCATCATGGGGTGATTTTATATTTCCTTTTTTGCATGGTAGATTAGGAAAGGGTCAAAAAATGGTTTTTTATAAACTAGGACACAAAGTAGATTTCTCTAAATGCATATTATGGTTCAAGGTATAGGCCTTTTTATGTTCTATGCAACGTAGAATTATTAACCTCACATGTTGTTTAGTTTGGTACCTAACATATTGCTTTATGTTTATTTATTTACAATCAAGGAGAGTTTATTATCCCAAATGAAAAGGATGAAGAATAATACCCTTATGGCTTGAGTTTTCTTCACTCCTTATAGATTTAACACCCTATGTTGAGCTTTTTTCTCCCCAATTTGGAAACGTTTTGATCCTAGATGGTAAAAACAATTTCTTGCACTCGACTATAAGAGTCTCTCTATAAGTTGATTTGAAGAAGAGGTTGCCACCATATATTCAATGATTACTACAAACAAAGTACATCACTAGAGGGCATGTTATTTTAATTTTTCCAGTGTTTGTTTTTCTTACCAGTCATAGCATCATCTTAGCCAAGATTATCCCCATTGGAAAGGCCCTCTAGGTGCTCTTGAATTATCAAGAGGTGTAGGTTCTTTAATATATTTTGCTCAATCTCACAAGAAACATTAGTAAATTGTATTAATGCATGCTCCCAAGGAAGGTAACTTTGTTCATGTGGTAGGGCCTATTCCTTCATTGGCATCAAGATTTTTTTCAAACCTATATGCAGTAGTGGACGTGATAGCTAAAAAATGTGTTATAGGTCTGATACAACATATGGTTTCGGCTAGCTATTGTGGCCCTCTAGTCAACACTTACAGCTAGGCCATATACACAACTTTAGTGAGTGGTATTGTTATAATTAATATTATGGATATGGATGAGGGCTAGAAACATGAAATTTAAATAAGATAAGAACAAGTGGACCTCATATCCAACTAAAATGGAGAGTCTTATGATCTCTATCAGCTATGCAGGGAAGGTTATATGTTTTAAATAGGAAATGGCCCACTACCTTGAGGATAACCCTCGAGGGAGTTCGAGATCATACTGTCTCGAGTCTCCTTGGAAAGGAAACCCCGCATGCTATGTGGAAAACATTGACGAACTTGTATGGGAATAACAGTGATCAAAGGAAGCTAACACTAAAGGATAAACTTCGTAAAATTAAGATGAAGAAAGGCGAGACGATTCCAAATTACCTGACCAAGTTCAATCAATGTTGGGATGAAGTTGGAAGTGTTGGAATCTTGGTTTCCAATGAGGATATGGTGAGTCTTACTCTTTTTGGACTCCCAAAGAGTTGGCATAGTTATCAAGGCTCAATGAATGGTTGGGAGAAGCTCCCAAATTGGGAATGACTATGGTCGTATTTGATGCAAGATGAGATCAGGAGGAACACTAGGGGTGGCTCTTCATCAAATACTGATGATGAAGAGAATTGTGCCTTAGTGATTAAGGTGAGGAGGGGGAAAGGTAAAATTTCCCATTCCAATTCAGATTCTTATCATAGAGGTAAGAAGAAGGAAATGATGAAAGTTAAATGCTTTCATTGTCACAAGATGGGTCACTTTGATACAAATTTTTGATTGAAGAAGTCCAAGGAGAAGTCCTCATGAGGAGCGGCGGGTGAGAAATTTTCCTCCCAATTTGAATTCGACATTTCCCTCATTGCATGCATGGTTTTTTCAATGATGGGAAGTGTCTAGCACTTAGACATTGGAGCTTCTTTCCACATGACTGGTGACAAAGAGTTATTCAGTGAACTAGAGGAGAAAAATCTCAAGATGCATATCGAGATGGGTGATGACGGTAAGTATAGTGTTACTTGTGTGGGAATTATTACTTTTTAGACGGAGCATGTGGCTCCACTCACCATGAAGAATGTTATTCATGTACCCAGACTGACGAAGGACTTAGTATCCGTTGCCATGCTTGAGTATAGAGGCTAAGATGTGATATTTCCCAAAGGAAAGGCATTCCTTCGACACATAGCCATGAGTAAAGTAAAGAAGATAGGGATTTGAGTTCAGAATCTCTATAAGATAGAGGTAGGGAATTTTGTTGCATTGAGTTCAAAAGTAGAAAAGATGTTGAGCTAAGACACTGGTGAGTTGTGGCACAAGCGATTGGGCCACTTGCATCATGGGGCTTTGAAGATATTGTAACAAATATTTACCAGTCTTCAGAAAGGTACGCTTGAGAAAGTTTATACATGCAAGGGTTGTACTTTGGAAAAATACACCAAATCTTCCTTTGTTGACATTGACAATCGAGCATAGTCTATTCTCAAGAGATTCCATTCAGATATGTGTGGACCATTCTCGATAGCATCCATGACCAAACATAGGTATTATGATATATTTTTTGATGACTATTATCATAAATGCTGGGTATTTTTTATGCAGAAAAATTATCAAACTTTCACAAAGTTTTGTGAGTTCAAAGAATTGCTAGAGAAAGAGTCTAGCAAGAAGGTTAAATCTCTATGAAGTGATAATGGTGGTGACTATGTATCCAATAAGTTTAAGAACTTCTATAAAATGGAAGGGATTAAATCAGAGTTTACGACACCCCATAACCCTCAAAGAATGGGGTTGCTGAGAGGAAGAACATTAGCATAGTGAGGGAAGCAAGTGAGATGTTGCATGATGAGGACCTACAACTACACTTGTGGGCTGAGGCATGAAAAATAGTGGTTTATGTTCAGAACCGTAGTCCACATCGAATTCTTGAGATGAAGACACTAGAAGAGGCTTATTCCGGTATCATGATCTCAGAGATTGTGTATTGAGGTGGATCATGATGTTAGATTACGTTTGTTGGTAGGCCGAAATGCCCCATTTGTATCCCCTTCCTATCACAAAACCACAATCATTAACCTCTGTTTTTCTACATAAACCTCGTCATTCCTGCACTAGACCAAGAATACTATCCATTCCTACATAAACTTCATGTTTCATGTTTAGGGTCTATTAGGTGCTTAATTAATCATTTTAAATAGATTTCATGCCTTTAAATATTTCTTGTAACTTATATTTAATTTCCTAACGTATTTGATAAGCTAAAGTATTAATCGTTATTCTAGCTTGATCTAGTGTAGGTAGATTCCTATACCAGCAGCAACTATATGTTCCACAATCTCCGTAACAGTTCAATCATTTCACATGGGCATCTTGTTCCACGTCGTCTAGTTCGGTTACGGTCATCCAAAGTTGAACTCAAAGAGGAGGACAATTAGGGATATGGCTGAGGATCAGTGTACAACCATGAATAGTTCACACCTTTTTATAGCCATCGTCTTAATTTTGTAATTTTGGCCGTTATGTTGTTTCAGCTGAAAGGCATGATTTGGAACGACTGTAATTTCTGGTTACAACCATAGGTCGTAGGGGTATAAAATTTACATTTAAGATAGAACTAAGATATCAAGAAATAGTGATAGGAGATCGTTGTAATTTCTAGTTTATTTGTAATTTCATTGTCACCCTCATTCTGGGCTGGACTTGAGCTCAAATGTATATTTGTTGATAGGAATTAATACAAGGAAATGCGCCATGATTTTCTCATTCCACATTATAATTCTTCATTGATGTGTTGATAACGTGTTGAAGGTTTTTGTTTCCTAAAATGGGAAACGAGTTGGTTGGCTAGGGCCTAGCCAGCCTAGCTCATTCACCCTCTCTCTTTGTTATCTTAAAGGTGTGTTAAATTAATTTATTTACAGAAGCATGGTTTGAATCTTGATTTTTTGCCTCCCTTTTGATTTTTTCATTAAAACAGTCAAGCGTGAATGGATCCATTGTGTGAAAGTTAAATTAAACTACTTCTTATAATTTTTCTATTAGTTTTCTTTTGCTTGGATCGTGCAGATGAGATCCTTCCTGCACTAGTACATGCAGGGTTGTTCACCCTAGTTCACTAGTTCATTTACAAAAAATGTTTCATTCTTTTCCTTTTACATGATTTAATTAATCTATGAAGCGATCTTTTTTCATCTGAAGAAGGCATCTCTAATACTAAAAACAAAATCCTTAAATATTAAGGATAGCTTCAGGAAATAGAAAAGGACGTTGTTGCATATCTCAATTTAGATTTGCATTTCACAAATTAAGGAGAAATACTAGAAGTAACATGGAATATTACAGTGAACCATTTAGAGATATATTTGTTTACATGAAAAACCCCTTTGACTAAAGAAAGTTTGTTTTACATTCGAAGATTGTTTTTATCTTAAGAGTTTATTTCTATTTTTGAGATTTAGTCGATTAAAGAATTCTATTCATGTGCAATATTATTTCATATTCTACTCGCACTCACAATTCTTTTTATAGTTAACATGCTCTTTTATTTTCCCAAAATCATATTACAATATTTGTTGTAGGAAGCTTTGTTCTGGTATAAGCACTAGTGTCTCGTTACAGGAATGGAGTGCTCCAAGCCTCCTCTATACGAAAATATGAGTCCTTAGTATAAGTGTAAGTTATGCTACTCACATAAGTTCTGTACCTGCACTAGTACAAGCAGATTGCAGGAGTGCAGGAGTGACCACTTAGTGTGAGAAGGAAAATAATTTAGAAGGCATATCTTCTTAAGGGCCCACTTGATAAACTGCCATCACCTATACTGAGAATAAACATACAGCTCAACTTCAATAATTAAGATTGTTTACAACAGTGTGAACGTTCCTTTATTTTATTTCTTCACAAATGCATTCTTTTACATTCCAGCACTAAAATTAATTTGGTGTTAATTTCCTTTGATATTTTTCTATTTAATTCTACAAAGTTTTAGTTGATAAGTAGGAATAGAAATAAGAAAATTCCATACCACTTCTGGCATTACCTGTGCTTCGTCTCTATGTTTATGAAACCCCTTGGTTAATAATTAAGTGTTGAAGGAGCTTGCTTAAGTGCAATTCTTGCACCCAACATTTTGGCGTAGTTGCCGGGGAGTCAGCTGGAGAAACTGCAGGCAGGAAGAGAAAAGCTTAAATGAAAGTAAGGCCAAAAGGGTGCAAGTAGAGGAGAAATATGTTGAAGAAATCCCATCCTTAGAAAAAAGAAGAATGACCAGGACCTCGACGAGGAGAAGGACTATCTCTTTGGGGACAAGTCAGCCTCAGTTAAGCTCCCCAATTTTGATTAACGAGACACCCCAGGCTTCACCTGGAGATCGTAATCTCTCGGTTCTCGTAGATGTAGAAGCCCACACAATGGGGAATGAAGAAGATGTAGAGAAGGAGGAGGACATACCCTTTTCGGCCTTCGTTCATAAATTGAAGAAGAAAATATTGACAGCAAGAGCAAGTATTAACCAAACAGAGGATCAGGTAGATGACAAGGCACATCACATAGAAGCCCTTGATAATTTTGATGAATAGGGTACTGAAACCCTCAACAATTTTGATGAATAAGGTACTGAAGCCCTCACCAATTTTGATGAATAGGGTAATGAAGCCCCTGATAAATTCAAGGAACAGGGTACTGAAGCCTTGATGAGCCAAAGGAATAGTGTACTAAAGCCTTTGACGAGCTAAATGAACAGCGTACTAAAGCCCTTGCTGAGTTGGATGTACAGGGCATTGAAACCCGTCATGAGTTAGACACATAGGGGGATGAGATCCTCGGTGACCTAGAAGCCCTTGGCACTAAGACCCTTGGTGATATTATGATGCAGAGACTAGATGGCTAAGATGAATTTGATCTTGGCAACCATGGTACATGTTTCGAATCAGTTGCAGTGAAAGTGCTCGCACGAGATGAGCTGGAAACATATACCTCTACCCTCTATCTTAACAACCGGATGGTAGAGCTTGAGCAGAAAATTCACGACTTGGAGGCATTAAACCAAGTTGTGAAGGAGTAGACATGGTAGAAGAAAGGCAAGATAGAGTTGGCAGAAGAGGATAAAGAACAGAAACGTCAAGTGAATATATGGAATTTTCGGGCCTCTAAATTCTACAAGCAGCCCAAAAAGGTGACCAAACAACTTAAGAAAGCCCGAGGAAAGAAGACAAAGGTAGTGAAGGCAGGAATTATTATTCAAGTGTAAGATTGAAATATTGATTCCTCTATGAAGACTTTTGCAACAGGTAAAGTTTGTGTGAGGACACACAATAGCTTAGGGATGGGAGGGTGTTGGTGGGCCGAAATGCCCAATTTTTATCCCCTTCCTATCACGAAATCACAATCATTAACATCTGTTTTTCGACATAAACCTTCTCATTCCTACACTAGTCCAGGAATACTGTCCATTCCTACATAAACTTCATGTTTCATGTTTAAGGTTTATTAGGTGCTTAATTAATCATTTTAAATAGATTTTGTGCCTTTAAATATTTCTTGTAACTTATATTTACTTTCCTTAAGTATTTGATAAGCTAAAGTATTAATTGTTATGATAACTTGATCTAGTGCAGGTAGATTCCTACACCGCCAGCAACTATCCATTTCTTGACCTCCATAATAGTACGATCACTTTGTGTGGCATCTTGGTCCACGTCATCCAGTTCGGTTGTGATCATCCAGAGTTGAACTCAAAGAAGAGGACAATCGGGGCTATGGTCGAAGATCAGTCTATGGCCACGAATAATTCACACCTTATCATAGCCATCGACTTAATTTTTAAATTTTGGTTGTTATTTCATTTCAGATGAAAGGATTGATTTGGAATGACTACAATTTTTTGTTACATCCACATGCCGAAGGGTTGTATAAAATGTAGATTTTAGATAGAACTAAGCTAGCAAGCAATAGAAATAGCAGATCATCATATTTTTTGGTTTATTTGAAATTTCGTTGTCTCCATTGTTCTAGGCTAGACTCGAGCTCAAATGTATATTTGTTGATTGGAATTAATACAAGGAACTCAGCCATGATTTTCTCATTCTGCATTATAATTCATCATTGATGTGTTGATAACGTGCTGAACGTTTTTGTTTCCTAAAATGGGAAACGAGCTGGTTGGCTAGGCCCCAGCCAAGCGCAAGTAAATACCCAACAGAGGGTTGGGTAGATGACAAGGTGTAGCACGTAGAAGCCCTTGATAATTGTGATGAATAAGATACTGAAACCCTCAACAATTTTGAAGAACAAGGTACTCAAGCCATCGACAATTTTGATGAACAGGGTAATGAAGCCCCTGATAAATTCAAGGAACAGGGTACTGAAGCCTTAACGAGGCAAAGGAATAGGGTATTGAAGCCTTTGACAAGGTGAATGAATAGGGTACTAAATCCCTTGCTGAGTTGGATGTATGAGGAATTGAAACCCCTGATGAGTTAGGCGCACAGGGGGATGAATTCCTCGGTGACCTGGAAGCAATTGGCACTAAAACCTTTGGAGATATTATGATGCAGAGACTGGATGGCCAAGATGAATTTGGTCTTGGTAACCATGGTACATGCTTCAAATCAGTTGCAGTGAAAGTGCTTGCACCAGATGAGCTAGAAACATATACCTCTACCCTCTATCTGAACAACCAGATACTATAGATTGAGTAGAAAATTCACGACTTGGAGGCATTAAACCAGGTCATGAAGGAGTAGACATGGCAGAAGCAAGGCAAGATAGAGTTGGTAGAAGAGGACAAATAAAAAAAATGTCAAGTGAATATATGGAAATTTCGGGCTTCTAAATGCTACAAGCGCCTCAAGAAGGTGACTAAACAACAAGAAAGCCCGAGGAAAGGAGACGAAGGTAGTGAATGCAGGAATTAGTACCCAAGTGTAGGATTGAAAGATGGATTCCTCTGTGAAGAATTTTGCAACAGGTAAAGTTTGTCTGAGGACACACAACATATTAGGGATGGGAGGATGTTGGTGGGTCGAAATTCCCCATTATTATCCCCTTCCTATCACTAAACCACAATCATTAACGTCTGTTTTTCTACATAAATGTCCTCATTCCTGCACTAGTCCAAGAATACTGTCCATTCCTACATAAACTTCATGTTTCATGTCTAAGGTTTATTAGGTGCTTAATTAATCATTTTAAATATATTTCATGCCTTTAAATATTTCTTGTAACTTATATTTACTTTCCTAAAGTATTTTATAAGCTAAATTATTAATCATTATGATAACTTGATCTAGTGCAGGTAGATTCCTGCATCGCCAACAACTATCCATTCCATGATCTCCATAATAGTACGATCACTTCACACGGCATCCTCATCCATGTCATCCAATTCAGTTGCAATGATAAGGAGTTGAACTCAAACAAGAGGACAATCAGAGATATGGTCCAGAATTAGTCTATGGCCATAAATAGTTCACACCTTATCATAGCCATCGACTTAATTTTTTAATTTTGGTTGTTATTTCATTTCAGCTAAAAGGATTGATTTGGAATTACTGTAATTTTTTGTACATCCACATGCTGAAGGGTTGTATAAAATGTAGATTTCAGATAGAACTAAGCTAGCAAGCAATAGAAATACCAGATCATCATATTTTATGGTTTATTTGTAATTTCGTTGTCTCCATCATTTTAGGCTGGACTTGAGCTCAAATGTATGTTTGTTGATTGGAATTAATACAAGGAACTCAGCCATGATTTTCTCATTTTGTCTAATAATTCGTCATTGATGTGTTGATAACGTGTTGAAGGCTTTTGTTTCCTAAAATGGGAAATGAGCTAGTTGGCTAGGCCCCAGCAACCTAACTCATTTACCCTCTTTCTTTGTTATGTTAAAGGTGTGCTAACTTTATTTATTTACAGAAGCGTGGTTTGAATCTTGATTTCATGTTTGACTTCTGATTTATTTCATTAAAACAGTCAAGCGTGAATGGATCTATTCTGTGAAAGTTAAATTAAATTTCTTCATATAATTTTTCTGTTGGTTTTCTTTCTCCTGGATCATGCAGATGAGATCCTTCCTGCACTAGTGCATGCAGGATCTTGCATCGTGGTTCACTAGTTCATTTACAGGAAATGTTTCATTCTTTTCCTTTTACATGATTTAATCCATTTCTGTGAAGCAAGCGTTTGTCATCTGAAGAAGGTATCAATAATACTAAAAGTCAAATCCTTAAAGATTAAGGATAAATTTACGAAATAGAAAAGGATGTTGTTGCATATCTCAGTTTGTATTTTCACTTCACGAATTAAGGAAAAAGACTAAAAGTAATTTGGAATATTACAGTGAACCGTTTCAAGTTATATTTGTTTACCCCCTTTGACTAAAGAAAGTTTTCTTTACTTTCGAAGATTTTTTTATCTTAAGAGTTTATTTATATTTTTGGGTTTCAGTCGATTAAAGCATTCTTTTCGTGCGCCACATTATTTCAGATTCTACTCGCACTCGCAATTCTTTTTATAGTTAACATGCTCTTTATTTTCCCAAAAGAAGATTAGAATATTTGGTGTAGGAATCTCTGTTTTGGTACAAGGGCTAGTGTCTTGTTACAGGAACAGAGTGCTCCAAGCCTTGAGGCTTAGAGCCCATACAACAAAATATAAGTCTTCAACATAAGTGTAAGTTATACTTCTCACATAAGTTCTGTACCTACAATAATGCAAGAAGATTACAAGGGTATAGGAATGACCAATTAGTGTGAGAAGGAAAATCATTTAGATGGCAAATCTTTTCAAGGGCCCACTTGTTAAACTGCCATCACCTATACTGAGGATAAACATAGAGTTTCACTTTAGTAATTAAGATTGGTTATAGCAATGTGAAAGTTCCTTTATTTGATTTCTTTGCAAATACGTTCTTTTACATTCTAGCACTAGAATTACTTTGGTGTTAATTGCCTTTGCGATTTTTCTATTTAATTGTTCAAAGTCTCAATTGAGAAGTAGGAATAGAAATAGGAAAAGTTCATACCACTTCTGCCATTACATGTGCTTCATCTTTAAGTTTACGAAACCCCCGGGTTGACAATTAAGTGTTGAAGGAGCTTTCTTACATGCAATTCCTGCAGCCAACAACATTCCCATGGAGGAGAAAGATGTTGACATCTTGACAAAGGCATTGTCATGATGTAAATTTGAGTTTCACAGACACAGGATCGGGGTAGTTGATAATCCCTTTCCTATTGAGAGGGAGTGTTGAGAAATGACAACAAGAAATTCCAGTTTAGTTTGTCCTTGAATTAAACTGTGAATTAAATTTGAATTCTATTCTCATAATAACTTAAAATAGTTAAATTAAGTTTATTAAACTTACTTAACTTAGGAAATCCATGTTGGAAATCTTTTCGAAGTCATGTATATGTTATCCCTACTTTGTAGGAGTCAAGTGTGAGTTAATTATGAGTTGTAAAATAGAAGACTCAGTTTCATGAGCTAGTTCAGTTAAATTAGTTCTCAAGCTGATTGAGAGAACTAATAGTCAGTTAACAGTTAGCGGTGACACTAATGAACTCCACTAGTGCTAGTCTAGTTAACTAAATATTTACTCGTCAAATACTCATGTATGTCAATTATGAGAAAGACCAAGTTGAGACTAGTGTGCAAGGAAAATGTTATATTTTTCTAATATTTTTCTCAGTCGCACTGATAGTGCATGCAATCAATAACTGATCCTTGAGGGATTGCACTATTTTTAGAGGCTTTATTTCCCTTTAGATACAAGCTATCCTTCATAGGAATTACAAATTGGAATAGAGGCTTGGAGATCTTGTGAATTGGCTAAGATTTTTCCTTGAGCTTGCTTATGAGTTGGAGATTGAACTTGCTAAGTGTTGGGAATGTTCTAGAGAGAACAAGCATTGTAATTTCATCTTGATTGTCCATTTTAATACAAAAGAGATAGTGGGTTTCTGAGCTGTGGTTTTACCTGGATATTTATTGTGTTATGTGCCTTTGATTATCTTCCTCTACTGATAATTGTTTGCTCTATGTTTTTGGGATTCCATCGTAAAGAGTAGAAGTAGATTCTTGTCTCTTGCTTTAGTGGATTGCATTAGCTTGTGAATCTACAAGATTTTCTACAATTGTGATATAAATGGGAGGAATAAAATGTTGAATTGTGACAAATCTTGTAGTTAGATCAATATAAGACATGGAACCATTAAAGCTCATGCCAGTTTGTACAAACATTGTGGACTAGGAGATTTCATATCATTTTTAGTAATTTACATCTAGTTGATGTTTTGATTTTTGTTACAAGTTCTAAAATGGACTTCACATTATGACTTATATTTCTATACCGCATGTGGTGGGATCAAAACCCTAATCTTTATTCAAGTTTAATGTCTCACATTTGGATTTTCCATACTCTTATACATTGGTTCATAAGGTTTTTAATATCATTCCTTATCCTCAATGGGATAGAGGTTTGATTTTATGGTGGGAAATGCCCATTCCCCATTCTATGGATATTGTAAGGGGGTGGAGTCACTCAATTGTGTGAAAGTGTAGGAAAAATATTTAGGCGCCTTGAAGAAAAGTAGGAGTGATACATATTCTTTTGGAGGGATATTTACATAACATCATAATTGAGTAGTGTACAACATGTTATGATGTTCTAGTGTATAAAGATGAGTATATTGTTATAAGGTATCAAATTAATGCCCAATAACAATGGACTTATGAAGTTGATGGTGAGTCCAAAATATTATTTCATTTTATGAAGAAGAAAGTGGTTTTTAATAGTGTCCTTGGTCTACAATAAATGCACGGAACCCTTGAGGATAACCTAATTGAGATTTGAGGTATGTTTGGTGACAATTTTCAAAATATTTTCTTTACTCACTGTATGTTAAATTTAGTTGTTGCTACTATGGATTCTTTCTATAGAGTGGTCCAAAGCAAGGCCTCAATTTGAGATTGAGATAGGATAGATAGAGAATTTTCAAAAGAAGAGTTATCTGTTGTCCCTCTTACATGAAAAATGGGAAGTCTCTAGGTATTGATTGTCTACCTTGTGATTATTACACGGTAATGTGGGCTACAATTGGAGTGATTTTTTCATCCTTGCTTAGGAAGTATTTTCTATATGGATCCTTTCAAAATTTCTTAACTTCAGACTTATTAAACTTATTCCAATGAATTCTACAAGAGAATCTATTAGTATGGGTGGAATCCAATCATTATATTGAGTGTTTCCTATAAAATTATGGCTAACGATTTAGCTTTGAGGATGCAATATGTGGTTCAAAAAATATTTTTTTGAGAGAAAATAGGCTTTGATCAAGGATGATTTATTTTAGATATAGTCTTATGAGCTTGAGAGGATATGGAGTGGGCTAGGAAGACTATTTTGAAAGCCTTTTTTTAAATCAATTTTCACAAAGCTTATGATAATATTGACTAGAGATTTAACACATATATTTTGACTTTCCTTAGGTTTGGGCAATGATATGTTGACATGGTCAAAAATTTTCTTACATAGGTATTTTATTTTGTTTTAGTGAATAATATTATGTCCCCTCATATCTACAATGTATGTTCCATTAGCCAAGGATGCTCATTGGCCACTTATCTTTATCTCTTGAGAGTAGATACTCCTAGGTACTTGTTGGAGGCAGTCCTTTCTCAAGGGAGGCTTAGAGGAATCTCCATAATTATTGGGGAGGATATAGTTAACAAAATAATTGTAGTTGAATTCTTTGTATTGATTTCTATTGATTATTGGTTAGTTTTAGCTACCAAGTATGCTCTTTCAATATTTTATGTAGTTTTAGTGGCTATCGTGAGTGACCATGAGATGGGATTTTGGCTTTCTTGGTATTAATCATCTTCTTACATCGATTCCAACTATTTGGAGGTTTGTATAGCTAGGGGTTATTGTGAGATATATTGGCATTGCTCTTGGGCTAACCTTCCCCTTGTTTTTATGTGGGATTAGTTGCGGGATAGATTGAAACATAAGCTTCTTCTTTGGTAGTAAAAGGATATTCCCTTTGATAATAATTTATCAATGCTTATAAGAATTATTTAGGCCTCTAATTGTTGGATTGTTTGGGCCTTACCTAGGTTCAAGGTTAATTAGCCAAAAAATTCCCTGTACGACTGGCCCTTTTGACAACACTCTGCAGAGCGAAGACTGAGGTCTCACCGGAAGTAGTATGGGGGGATGCTGGAATCAAGTTTCCGCACCCTGGAGATGTCTGATAGGGTGATTTGATCCAACTAATAGTCTCTTAGCGCAGCTTACTTTGTGCACTTCTCTGGCCTTCGCCCCCTAATATATTCACCTTCGCGCAACCCTAACCAGGGGCTAAGGGCCTTCTGCGTTGCTGTAGCAGTGTCCTACACTATTTCCCTAAGTCACACCTGACGTTTTACTTATCTTCTTACACCAGTTAGTTATCTTCTCGTAAGCGGATGCCTTATATTATATTTACTTATATAGCATATTCATATGAGTTCGCGCAACAAATAAATAATAAACTTGCAATTCATACCCAATAATACATAAGACAGGAAAGGATACATAGGAATATGGTAAAATTTCTCTTTATTAATGCTTTCAACAGTTACAGACTCGACCTGCGCTATGCATTTAGCTGCAGGGGTCCGCACACTTAGCTATGGACTACTACACCTTTGCGCACTCAGCTGCAGAGCTTTCTCCTACTCTACGACCTAAAGACACGACTTACACTTCGAATCAATGCTTTATCAATCCCTTAGACTCATCATGCTTAGATAGATGCTTTTTCTTCACTTAGAGCCTCGCTCTATTTATACAATCCCATGGTCCATTGACCATGGGTAGATCTTTCAAAACGACATTACATTACAAAAACAAGGGTGAACAACCCTGTGACTCTACTATGACTTTGCGCTCCTTGCCCACAAATTGCGGAGTCTTTACAATGGACTCGGTCAAAACTTGGGCTTTAAGCCTCAAAATATGCCTTGGGGAGATTCCAGGCCCAACATGCCCCCAGCACAAACATTGTGACTCACCCTCAAGTCACTCTATCGGTGCAAAGATCTTCACGTGGTGTCCTTCCAACACTGCTTGAATAGCTACAAGGTTAGCAGCCACTGAGCAGTTGCCTACTGAATCTCCTGTACACGTTTTTCAGAGATCACGGTGTCGAAATTGCTTCCCTAGATCTGTTCCTACGACCCCTGCATTTGTTTATAGTCTCGAGCCCTCTTTTGGCAACTTAGAGCTCGAAGACTATGCCTCTATTGGCTAGTCAGCCAGGCCACCCGTGTATGGCTTCAACCGATTGCCATTCAGTTTGCCCGGGAAAGGTTCTCCATTTAGCTTTACCAGCTGCACCGTGCCTCCATTTGTGACCTCCTTAACAACATATGGTCCTAGCCAATGCATTCTGAACTTTCCCGGGAATTTATCAATCTTTCCCTAATAGTGTATGGTGGGGATTGTTTTCATCAACAATATCTATCACTTCAAAATATGCTAGCATGTTTGCTCCTTCGAAATCCATGGTAATCCCCTGCAATCTTCCCAACGGTAGGATCTTTTGCTGGTTCATGATTCATAGTTGGATAAGAGACCATTGCAGCGTAGGCCTTCCCATGTGCTCCCATGTTTGCTTCGGCAGTACGTTTGCATCTGATCCTAGGTCCAGAATCACTTGGTCCATCTCATATTCCCCAGTCTGTGTGGTCAATCTCATCTCTGTTCCCGTCCTCATCAAGTGTTTTCCAATCTTTTGGACTACGCGTGATTCTCCTGGTGTGGTCCCAGTGCATATATTAATGATTTCATGCAATTCCTTTATAGCCTTGCTATCGCGCAACACCTTCATGCATGTTTCCAGGAACATCGTGAGCATCAATGGGTACATTTCTGGCTCCAGTCTGTTTTTTCTTCCTGAAGTGGAGGTATCAACGAAGCTCTTCCTGGCTTCCATGAGGGTTTCCTTAGTGCGCTCTAAATCAAACTCTGGTTCTTTTGTCAGAGGCTTGCGAACCCAAGTACTATCCTCAGGCTTCTTGCCTTTGTCATCCCCTATTGTAATTCCACTTTAGAGCACAATTTTCACATTAGGGTCTTCCTCGCGTGGCTCAGACCTCATCATTTGCAGGTTCTGAGTCGGGGGAGGTTGGAGCATTCCCTTGTCGCACAACCTTGCTATCAGTGGCACAATCCTCCATCTCATGATAAAAAAATGTACAATACAAGCATGATGGACGCATCAGATTCGTACAATCTCCGAGCATAATGTCTTGACCCTCCGCAATTGTAACATATCAGTTGTCTGTGACCTCTTCCAGGTCCTCCTACACCTTGGCCTTTTCCACGCCCTTGAAACCTAGTTCACGCCATCCCTGCATTCTGGTCAAGGGGCCATGTTTCAACCTGGACTTTGTAGGTGGGAGTCCTATCCATCATTAGTTCATAAATTCTATAGGTGCGCTCATCATGTCCCACTCATTTATAGAAATTACAGAAGAATTGTTGTGAATCCTACATATACTTCTACAATAGATCGCAGTTGTTGTAGCATGCTTTCCTCCTATTTGACAAATTGCGCACCACAACGTAGGCACCGTGCTAGGTCCTTCCTGTGCCTCTGGTCTCAATGGAATTGGTCCTCCTCCCAAGAGGTGATTCACGAACACTAGGTAGTGATCCTTGTCATGACCTTGACCCTTACATTTAACACACCATACCTGATTGCGTACTTCTGGGCGAGCTGTCCTATCTTATTTCAAACTCTACATCTCAAGGCACAAGTTCTTCAACTGCGCATGGATCTATTGAACTCCTAGGTTAGGATCATTTATCAGGGTCTCATGCAGTCTCATCGCGATCTCCAAGGCCTCGACCTGAGTTGTTAGTCTTTGTTGTGACAATGCATTGCTTAAATTCGTTGTTAGTGATGCTCCAAACCATTCGTGGTGTTGTCCATCTGTCAAAGTCATGTTAGCTTCGCGAATTGTGCACTTCAGTCTCTCTGATCCAACTCCCAAGGGGTCTTGCCTGGTAGCATCGTGATCTCCTTGAATCTAATGATCGACTACACCTCTGACATCGGCCTGCTAAATTCCCTGTTTAGTGCAGTTTGGATGTCTGCAATCCCCACATTCAGATTGTCATTAGAATGTTTAATGTAGCAGGTCAGCGCGTGATCTTGCAGAGCACTGACCAATGCTGATTTCTTTATATTGTCATCCATGACTCCCTGCACTTCCCATACAACCTTTATCACAAACCAAAACTGGTCTAGATCTTCATTTCCTACTCCCTTGAACACTGGTAACTTGATCGCGCTTGCCATATTAACTCGCGGTGGTGGCGGAGGTGGTATGGGCGAAGATGCGGTTGAATATGGTGAAACTAGTAGTGGTGTGGGTGGGGGTGGTATGAGCGGAATCGTCTACCTTATCAAATTTATCACACTTGTTGGTGACACCTTTTCGATCTCTTCCTCATTTCCTCGCGCAGGTGAAATCAAGGGGCTAGTTTCTAGTTCTGCACTACCTTCATTTCTGTAAATTCTCCCACTCCGTGTAGCCCCAAACATCTATATATTTGCATAACCTGCTTTTCACACAATAGCATCTTAATCCAAGTGTACAAAGACTTAACATACTTACCTCGTGGTCCTTTGAGGAAGCGTCGCTTAGCCTCACTGTAGCTAACTGAAGTACCTACCATGAACTAAATGATGAATCCTCCTATAATTCGATCAAGCTAGTGATCAACAATACGCACGATCTTATTCTTAAATGGTTCCAATATTTGCACCAATTTTGGAGTCCACACAATAGGTCTGTTGAGCTTGCACCTTTCTTGGCTATCTGCTAGCTTCGCGATCCACTCGTATAGCGCAGTAGGGAAATATGCGAAGAAAGTTTCATGGATTTCTATATACAAATAGAAATCTAACCACTCTTCTTTTGATAGTCATAGATTCCTGTTCTCCTACGCCACGAACTCGTCAATCTACCTATCCAACCAATCTTCAATTCCTTTCCTAGTTGGATTCCAGTGATGCTCCATCAGAAATCTCTATGTAGATCCCGGTCCTGGTAATGGAACCATTTTGTTGACAGCTAATCATCAGGATTGGGTGAATAACTGAAATTGATGTAAATAAATAATGGAGAATATGAATAGTCATTGGGAGATGAAATGAACAGCCTCTCCCTCATGTATATAATAAACACCAACCTAAATTAAATCAATGAATTGAATTTTGTGGAGTTACTACCTAGCCTGACATGGTATCAGAGCCAACACCATTTTTTAGCTTCCCTCTGCTTTGTAACTCCCTTCTGCATATTCTACTTATATTCTGCCCATGTTCTGCAGGCTGACATCTCTATCAAATCCCTGCAAAATCTCATTCACTGTTTAATATATTCGTTGAAGTGCATTACCTCTTGAAGGAGTCGATTCGTTGCATTGGAGCTAGTTGTTGCATCAAACGCATTGAATGCAAAGGTGTTGTGCTGTATGGTACTGCTTCCTAGAGGTGCTATTTCTTCCTATGCGAATGGTATTGAGTTGTAAATATATCTTGATTGTATTATGCAGTGGTATAAAACCCTTTTGCTGTGAGTTCCATACGCTATAAGTGCCAACAAATGCACGCTGTGAGTTATACGCATGTATTAAAATTGAGTCATACACCTCGGCCTCTCCATCTGCTTTCCATACCATTCAATTGGTATACCTCTAACATTTGTATACGCCTTTCAGTCGTGGTTATAATAGCATCTATAACAGAACCCTTCGTGTTCCATAAAATATACAATGCGACCTCTCCGCCATTATCCATTTCTTTGATCCACAACTTTTGCTTGTCCTCTTAAACTTCTGAGATTCACTTTCTCCTGTCTTCGAAGTGTGGCAATTACAAATGTTAAAATGGGAACAAGATTAAATGCTCTCTGTTTGTTGACCTGGAAGTTAATGCTATAAGTTAACGTTGTCTCCGTCCCATGAGTTGCATCTTCCTCCATCGAATGAACCTATGTTGCGTTGGTAAATCTTTGTAATGGCGTCGTCTATGGGAAACGAACCTCTACTGTGTTGGTAAAGCTTTCTAACAGTGCTGGTTGTGGGGTATGAGTCTTCCTACGGTGGTGTATTGGTAAAGTGTTGCACTGATGCTACACTCTGAGAGATGACCGATTTGGTAAAAGAAGTCGCACCGACAACAAGGAGAAGAAATATGAAACAATCATTTGCATTGAGTTATGTAAGTTTTTGCACTGAGACACATTGCAAGGGATTTTTGGGTTCGCAATTGTAAGAGTTTTTTGACCAAAAAAAAACGTAGCTCTATTGGAGTGTTTTTGAATGCACTATAAAGTTTTGTGTATATATAGTCTTACCTATTGATAGTTGAATTTTCGGTCGAGTCATATCAAAAATATATTCCTTTGAATTGTTATTTTTTAATAAAAAAAAAAAAGTACCACCAGAAGTACAATTTTACTGTATATTGGCAGAAGTATTTTTCTATGAGCAGAAGTATTTTTTATAGTATGCATTCAATCATATCTATTGTGGGAATAGTTCTCACTGGCAAGGAGAACTATCCTGAGAGGTCCCGAATGATAAAACACACCCTCATTTTCAAAGAGTTGTGTAAAGGAGTTTGTGCTGGAGATGGAGACAAAGAACAAAAACTGCTTACCTCAGACAAAGAGCTCATCATTTGGGAAAACAAGAACAACAAAGCTTATGCATTAATCACAACATCTACAAATGAAGAGGCGAATCGCCATATTTCACCATTTTCAACTACCTTCGAAGCCTTACAAAAGCTGAAAGAACTCTATGAATCACATTCTGCACTTGAAGTTGTTCAACTCATGATTAAACTCTTCACTCTTTAACTGCAAAATAATGATCCTCTTGCTCTTGCATCTGAAGTAAAGTCTATAATGCATGATATCAAATCCACTAAGGTTGAATTGGATATTCCTCTTATCGCTTTTCTCAAGGCACTTTATCCTACTTACTCCAATTATCTTGAGTCATTGCAAGCAAATGGAAATCTCAAAGATATCACCTTTGGCTCTCTTTTGAAAAAGTTTGCTGAAAGAGAGAAAGCTTTTAGAAAGAAGACAACCCCTGAATCTTTTGAAGAAGTTATGTGCCTTGCTCATAGAGAAAAGCATCCTGCTCAAGTGTCTTCAAGAGGAAGAGGTGGTCGAAGAGGAGGAGGAAGATATTTCAGTGGTAGGGGGGGTAGACACTCTCAAGGAGAAAAGGCATATTTGCACTATATACGCTGCAAAAGAAATGGATCACATGATGCCTATACATGCAAGTTACCATGGGACAAAATTGAGCAGCAAAGAAACCAATAGAAAGGTAAAACTGATGATACAGACAAAGGTAAAGCACCTAAATACACTCACTATGTTGTGGCATAATGTAATATTGGAGTAAATGAAGATTTATTTAATGCTTCACTTGCTTCTTGGAAAAATGATTGGTTGCTTGATTCAGGAGAAACCTGCCACATGACTCATAGAAAATATTTTTTTAAAGAATTTACTGAAAATGTTGATGGAGCAGTATACTTTGCAGACCAATCAAAAATCAAGCCATCATTGCTTGGCACAATTAGGTTTAAACTGCCTGGTCTTCCAGACTTTCTTCTGCATCATGTTCTATATCTCCCATAGCTCAAGAGAAACTCGCTGTCCTTGGTCCACATCTGCCAGCAAGGTCACTCCATTCATATGTTTGATGGCAAGCTTGAGGTAAGAAAAGCATCTGACCACTCACTTGTCATGAGGGGAATAGAAGAAGAAAGGCTTCTCAAGCTGCAAGGAACCTCTGCTCATGCACAACATCTCTCATACAATTCTCATTATGAAGAAGATGCACTTCCATCAAGTTTATTATGGCATGCTAGATTTGGACATTTGAACTATGACAGCCTCTGCTTGTTGAACAAAAATGGTGTTGCTGGTTTGCCTACAATTCCTAGGAAATTTAAGCAATGTGAGGCTTGCATTCTAGGAAATCATAGCAAACATTCTTTTCATGATTCACATTGAAGAGCACATAGAAAACTTGAACTCATTCATTCAGATTTATGTGGTCCAATTCCTGTTCCTTCTGCAAATGGAAATAAATATATGATGACATTTATTGATGACTACACCAGAATGTGTTGGGTTTATTTATTGAAGAACAAATCCGATGATGTTCAAACATTCAAGAATTTTCATAAATGGATTGAAAATGATGCACAATCTCATATTGTGTCTATTCACACTAATAATGTAAAAGAATACACATCAAATGAATTTGAAAAATATCTTCGCCAACATGGGATCAAACATTAAACAACTGTGCCTCATAATCCCCAATAGAATGGTGTAGCTGAACGAATGAATAGGACAATCTTAAATATGGTACAATCAATGCTCTTCTTCAAAAATGTAAAGATAATGTTTTGGGTTGACGCTGTTCTATGTGTTGCATATATAAAGAATAGATGTTCATCTAATGCTATTAGAAACAAGACTCCATATGAAATGTGGTATGGACATGTTCCTTCGGTAAAGCATCTCAGGGTCTTTGGTTCCACCTGTTATGCCTTGATACCAAAGGTACATAGAAACAAACTTGGTGCTAGAATTCATAAGTGTATCTTCTTGGGGTATTCAAACACCTCCAAAGCACATTGTCTCTATGCTGAAGTAAATAAAAAGTTTGTTATATCTAGAGATGTAATTTTTCTTGAATCAACCAAAACTGACAATGTTGTTGAGCGGCAACTTGATCGCTTGGATTGATTCACAAAAGAAAAAACATTTCAAGAATTTGATAATCAAATTCCACATCTTTAAGGGGGGATTCCTATACTAGATCAACATGTGGAATCTTCTTCTAAAGAACACTCTTCCCTGCATGAAACTTCAACAATGGATGATGCTTTAAGTGATGTGATTGATAGAATTGGGAGACTCAATCTTGATTCAGTCCCAACTCAATCAATGGAGTAGCCTAGACCATCTGAAAAATGTTCCCCAAAGTGGCTGACAAAAACACTTGAAAGTGTTCATCCGGATGAGATTGGAAAGACAGGAACTAGAAATTCAAACCAACAAAATGGAGGTGATGTAGATGACTCTAATTCACCTGCTGATATGGATGTTTCTTATGATTGTGAATTGAACTTGTCTACAAATTTTGAACCAAATTCCTTCAAAGAAGCTACTTCTCATGATGAATGGAAAGAAGAAATACAAAAGGAGTATGATGCCCTCATAAAGAATGGCACTTGGAAGCTGGTTGATCCTCCATTGGGAACCAAACAAATTGGCTACAAGTGGGTCTACAAGAATAAGTATAAAGTTGATGGCTCACTTGACAAGCACAAAGCTAGGCTTGTGGCAAAAGGTTTTGCACAAAACTAATGGGTTGATTATGAGGAGAATTTTTCTCCCACAGCAAAATGGGCTACCATCCAGACACTCTTTTCCCTAGGAGCTCAAAACGGTTGGAAAGTCCATCAAATGGATGTAAAAAGTACTTTCTTGAATGGAGATCTAAAAGAGAATGTTTTTATGTCCCAGCCTGAAGGATTTTCTGTGAAAGGTCATGAACATAAAGTATGCAAAATTTTGAAATCCTTGTATGGCCTCAAACAAGCACCGTGAACCTGGTATGAAAAACTAACTGAGCATCTTCTGAAACTCAATTTCAAACATTATGATCTTGATGTTGCAACTTTATTTGTCAAGAAAGTTGGCAAAATGGTTGTATGTATTGTGGTATATGTAGATGATCTTTTGATGACAGGGAACAATGAAAGCTACACTGCATCCATAAAGAAGGAATTTGGGAAAAGTTTTGAAATGACTGATTTGGGCTATGTTCATTACTATCTTGTTATTGAAGTAACCCAACATCTGAAGTCCATATTTCTTTCTCAAAGGAAATGCGTTGGAGATCTGTTGAATAGATTTGGCATGACAGAATGAAATCCTCTTACTAATCCAATGGAATAAAACTTAGAGATCACATCTATTGAAGGAAAAGAATTTGAGGATGCAACAAAGTATTGATAGCTTGTAGGAAGTCTCAACTACCTAACTACTACTAGACCAGACATTTCATTTGCTGTTGGAATCCTCTCCAGGATTATGCAAAAGCCTTCTGAGGGACATTGGTCTACTGCAAAAAGAGTTCTAAGGTACTTGAAGGGAACTCAAGACTTTGGAATCAAGTATACACAGGTGGACGACTTCAGCTTGATTGGATACTCTGATTCAGACTTCGATGGAGACAAAGAAACTGGGGTATCTACTTCAGGATATGCTATGAGTCTTGGATTAGGAGCTCTCTCCTGGAGATCACGCAAACAATCAATTCCAGCACATTCCACAACAGAAGCAGAATACGTGGCAGCAGCTGAAGTAACAAAAGAAATTGTGTGGCTCAGGAAAATTCTTGAAAATTTGCAGGTAAAACAAGTACAATCAACTCCACTAATGATTGAAAATACCTCTGCAATAGAGTTGGCCAAGAACCCAAAGTTCCATGATCAAATGAAGCACATAAATACTAAGTATCATCTGATTCGACATCATGTTGAGGCCAAAACAATCCATCTCCGCCATTGTTCCACAAACGAGAAAATTGCAGACATATTCACCAAAGCCCTTGGAAGAGAAAAACTTCAAAGGTTCAGAACAATGCTTGGACTCACAAACATCCCTTCAGATTAAGGGGGGGGAATATTGACACCTAATCATCAGGATTGGCGGAATAACTGAAACTGATGTAAATAAACAATGGAGAATATGAATAGTCACTGGGAGATTAAATGAACAGCCTCTCCCTCATGTATATAATAAACACCAACCTAAATGAAATGAATGAATTGAATTTCGTGAAGTTACTACTTGGCCTGACACATTTGTTGGCTTGTTGGGGCCTGACCCAGGTTCAGAGTTAATTAGCCAAACAAATCCCTGTACTACCTAACTATTACCAGACCAGACATTTCGTTTTCTTTTGGAATCCTCTCCAGGTTTATGCAAAAGCCTTGTGAGGGACATTGTTCTGCTGCAAAAAGAGTTCTAAGGTACTTGAAGGGAACTCAAGACTTTGGAATCAAGTATACACAGGTGGATGACTTCAGCTTGATTGGATACTCTGATTCAGACTTTGATGGAGACAAAGAAACTGGGGTATCTGCTTTAGGATATGCTATGAGTCTTGGATCAGGAGTTGTCTCCTGAAGATCACACAAACAATCAGTTCCAGTAGATTCCACAACAGAAGTAGAATATGTGGCAGCAGCTGAAGCAAGAAAAGAAATTGTGTGGCTTAGGAAAATTCTTGAAGATTTGCAGGTAAAACAAGTATAATCAACTCCACTCATGATTGACAATACCTCTGCAATAAAGTTGGCCAAGAACCCAAAGTTCCATGATCGAACGAAGCATATAAATACTAAATATCATCTAATTCGACATCATGTTGAGGCCAAAACAATCCATCTCCACCATTGTTCCATGAATGAGCAAATTGTAGACATCTTCACCAAAGCGCTTGGAAGAGAAAAACTTGAAAGATTCAGAACGATGCTTGGACTCACAAACATCCCTTCAGATTAAGGTGGGGAATGTTGACACCTAATCATCAGGATTGGCTGAATAACTTAAATTGATGTAAATAAATAATGGAGAATATGAATAGTCACCGGGAGATGAAATGAACAGCCTCTCCCTCATGTATATAATAAACACCAACCTAAATGAAATCAATGAATTAAATTTCGTGAAGTTACTAACTGGCCTGACACATTTGTTGCCTTGTTGGGGCCTAACGCAGGTTCAGAGTTAATTAGCAAAACAAATCCCTGTACTTCTCGCCCTTTCGGCAATAATCCATGGAGCACAGACTGAGGTCTCACCCAAAGTAGTATGGGGGGGTGCTGGAACAAGGTTTCCACACCATGGAGATGTTTGATACGGTGATTCGATCCAATTTTTAGCCCCTTTGCATAGGTTACTTTGCGCACTTCTCTGGCCTTCGCGCCCTATTATATTCACTTTCGTGTAGACCTAACCAGGTGCTAAGGGGCTTCTGCATTGTTACAGCAGCATCTTGCACTATTTCCCTAAGTCACACCCAAGGTTTTACTTATCTTCTTACACTAGTTAGTTATCTTCATGTAAGTGGATGCCCTATATTATATTTACGTATACAACACATTCATATGAGTTCGCACAACAAATAAACAGTAAACTTGCAATTCATACCCAATAATACATAAGACAGGAAAAGATACACATGAATATGGTAAAGCTTCTCTTTGCACACTCAGCTATAGAGTACTAGGCCTCTGCGCACTCAGCTGCAGAGCCTTCACCTACTCTACGACCCAAAGACACGACTTACACTTCGACTCAATTCTTTATCAATCCCTTAGACTCGTCATGCTTAGATAGATGTTATTTCTACACTTAGAGCCTCACTCTATTTATATAATCCCATGGTCCACGGACCATGGGTAAATATTTCAAACTAACATTACACTACAAAACCAAGGGAGGACAACCCTGTGACTATATTATGACTTCACGCTCTGCGCCCAGAAATCGTAGAGTCTTTACAATGGACTTGGTCAAAACTTTGGCTTCAAGCCCCAAAACATGCCTTGGGGGGGTTCCACGCCCAACACTGATGCTTACTATGTGTCATGTTGGCTCCCTAGCAAAACTCAATTCCACAACTTAGGGAATATTATATGTTCTTATATATGGGCAACTATGATAGGTATTTGGGTATTCCCATGGTTTCTTCTGATGTTTAGTATTCATCTCATCTCAATGGCACCCACTACAACTCTCACTATGCCACACATTCTATTGGAAGCTCCAAATCACCCTTGGAAATGTATTATACACAAATATATGTAAATTTCTTCCTCTTTTGACAAAAAACATAGCCACATGTTTGATTGTTACCTTGGGGATATTTGTCCATATAACTATGTGGCCTACTTATCACATCTTAACCATCCTAAGGACAACCTAGATCTACTATACCCATCTCTCACCATCCCATGTTTAATTTCATAGCCTTTGTTGCATAGGGTGTTTTTCCCTGAGCTATGATACCACCATTATAAAAAAACAGACAAATAAAAACATAATAAAATTATATGAAAGAATAAAACAAATGGACACCATAAATTATCCTTGAAACACTTGCAAGGAAATCAAATCCTAATAATAAATTCATTATTATTTGGCCCAAAGGCATTTTACAATGGTGACATCATGCCTTTGAATAGGCTACATTACATGAAAATACTTTGGGAAAAGCTAGTACACTTGCTAACAATTTTATCAAATTAAATATACGATTGTGTCAATTTTACCCTATCGCTGCAATTTTGATATGATTTAATCATGAATCGATCATTCGGATGAAAATTAGATTCGACTATCTTACATACTCTTTGTAAATTTTTTCATCCATGTCTTTGTTGGAGCTCTGCATGTGAATATTCAAGCTGTGCATCCTTATAAAAGGGTTTTGATTCACTCCCCTTTCTTTGGGACTGGTCATGACTCGCCATATTGTTCTAGGAAATTTCTTTGAAAATGAGGCTAGTAGTTTTTTATTAAGAGAAAAATCTCATTGATCTCCTCAATTTTTGTTCATTTTGATTACTGCTAGTTAGAGCATTCTCGTAGTGTGATCATTTCTCATTAAGAGAATTTTCTTGTTTCTAAGGTTCTGATTATTATTGCAAATGAAAACTTTCTTTCTCTTTCTGAACCCACACATTATAATGGATAAATCTAGATTAGAGATTCATCCTTGGTGTCAAGAAATCTAGTTATAGAGATTATTGATTCCTAATTGGATGATATCAAGGTTGATGAGAAACTATTAATTGAGAATAGTGAGGTTCCTTCACTAAAGAAACCTACTTATCCATCAATTGATATAGTGGAGATATATACACCACAATACAATATGGTTAATTGAGAATAGTGAGGTTCCTTCACTGAAGAAGCCTACATATCCATCAATTGATAAAGTGGAGATACATACACCACAATCCAATATCGGTGATTTAAACTTCTTTTAGACTAGTAGTAAGGATGAAAGAAATATATAAATGAAGGAAAAAACTTGAGCATCGTGGGTTGATTTTATATTTCCTTCAATGCATAGATGAGGCATATTTCAAAAAATGGTGTTGTTTGAACTAGAAGGAAAAGGGGTTTCTTTGAGATCATATTTAGGTTTGGGGTATAAATATGTTTATATTCCATTTAACACATAATGAATACCAGCATTAGATTTCTATTAGAATGGTACTTGAGATATTGTATATTTCTTGGTTTACGTACTATCACAGAGAGTTCATTTCAACCTAGATGATAAGAATTGAGCCAACAACCTTTTATGGCTTAAATTTTCTTCACTTGTAGAATTGAACCTATATGTTTATTTTTTTCCTCACCAATTTAGCAAAGTATGACCCTAGGTGGTAAACACAATTCCTTATGCCCCAATTTAAGAGTCTCTCTATAGGTTGACTTGAAGAAAAAGTCCCCCATCTATTTAGGGCATGGCTACAAATGGATTACATCAACATAAGGTATGATAACTGAATTTCCCCAATGATTATTTTACTTTCCAAGAACAAATTCATCTCATCCAAGATTCTCCCCATTTGAAGGCCCCTATAAGGGCTCCTACAACATCAAAAGGTTCAAGTGATTTAGTATCTTTGTCTCAACATCGAAAGCTAGATTTTTCAATTGGCTTAATGCATGTTTGGAAGGAAGGTGAATTTGTTCATGTGGAATGACTTGCTCCTTCAACCTCTGAATTTGTTTCGAATATTGATGTAGTAGTGGAAGTGATCCAACTAATCAATGTATATATATATATATATATATATATATATATATATCACTCTTCTATTTCATGAGACATTGTTTGGATTTTGTTTTCTTTATGCACCAAACATTAGTTATAATCACCCTTGAATACAGACATGGATGGATACATCTCTTCTAAATGCAGAATGGATTATTGGAGATGGTTTTAATATGATTGAATGGGATGGTGAGAGAGTAAGAGAGGTGGGTTGAGTGATCAACAATGTAAAAAAAAATACCTAGTCCAACTATAAAACCCCCTATGATTTTTTCCTCTTAATTAGGGTAAGAAAGGTTAGACTACAATAAATGGTTTACTTAAACCAATATGAAATAAAGCACCACCAATTTTTTGTTTTATTTTTATTTTCTAATTAAATAAAAACTATATTTATTATTATTATTATTTAGGACATCATTATAAGATCTTATCTAACACATCACTACGAGTAACGTCTCCCCTTGGTGAGCTATAAATCACTTCTTGGTGCAATAAAATTTCTTTATAATAACTTGGTAAATTTGTCATGATTATGCATAGGTGTGATTTACTCTATACGAGATTAGACATTACTTCTCTAATCAATTAAGAATATTGGCAAATAATTTTTGAAGAAACGGTCAATCATATCTTTTAAACAAAATATGTTAAGCTATTGCGGCGTTCTGGGTAGGGATATACACTAGCAAATGTTATGAGAAAAACCACTAATTCAACTAGTGTTATAAGAAAAAGCAATGATGCACCAATAAGACTAACCACGTAGTAAAGAAAAACATAGATTTAGAAGCGGTGCCACAACAATCTTAATTAGCTAGAGTTTTCCATTTATTTTCTATTTAACGTTGACTAGTTGGAGTGTTGTTTTAAAATATTAAAGATGGTACTTCTATTACGAAGTTGATCATTATTTTCCTACTAGATATGAATATTTTCAAAGTTTTATATACTATATTTAATACAATTCAATTGAAACTTTGAAAGAAATATATATATAATTGTTAACTTTTTAAAATTAATATAAATTTATTTTAATTATCATTTAAAAATTGAAAAAAATCAAATTTCATGCTATAATTCTTTTAATATAAAATTTGATATGTAATATTGAAAAAAAAGAGATATAGTATGAGTCATAAATAAAATATTTCAATGTCCATATTCAATAATTGTTAATGGAAGTCTAGTCCTTGCCACTTAAGTGGATGTTATGTTATAAAAAAAATTGCAAATTGATATATGAAGTGGAAATGTTAATTTCCTACTAATGAATAAGTACTTGCATAAATTTTTGGTGGGTAGTAACCAGTAATAAGTTTGCACATTTACCCTTTTACTCCTACATGTTAAAGCATTGAAGAAAACCTAAATAATGGTAAGAAGTAACTCTTAGTAGCTATATTTATTTCCATATTATTTCTGTTTATTTTTTATGCAAATACATTTTAATTTTAGGGGGATTTCCTATAAATATTAACAATGATAAATCGTTGGAAAGATATTTAAAATTCATGGTAGAAAGATGATTTCAATCAAGGACCATGATGGCTGAAGATGAGAAGGTAAATAAAAAGACGAGAGATATTTTAATCTCGTTAACCCCATCTTAGGAGGACCAAGATAGGATCATTCTGATCAATAGTTTCATCCATCTTCGTGCCACAATTGGACAGATGACATGAACCACTTTATGCCCAGGTGTTTCCCATGATCAGATAAGAAGATTGTGAGAAAAAACTTAATATCATTGTAGGCACTAAAATAGGAAAAAATATATTTTCACTAATTTATATTTTAGTTTGATCTAGGAATATTTTTCAAATTTCATTTTTTTAACTAAATGGTTATTGTCTTTAAATCCAATTGTCCAGTTTATTTCATGAATATATATATCCCCCAAGGATGCTTTGAGTGACTTTGTGGTTGTGCAACTTAAGATTTCTTGAAAAATAAATTGCTTTCATGTTCATGTTCTAGTATTGTTAGCCTTAGTAGTTCTCTATTTTAAAAGAAAAAGTTGTTTCAACTAACAATTTGGTCTTGTATTATTTTGAAAGAAAAAACATATTGCAATGGGTTTGAACCAACCATGAGACACAGGAAGTGTAATAACAATGTATATGAAAAAATTTAGTATTCATACTCATGTGTATTTGACTTTGCATCGCATAAACAAAAGTATTTGAATGTTAATCTCCATCGCATAAACATAATGATTTAAACCCATTATCATCATATTGTAACAATATTTTCTCTTTTAAAAGCTTAAGTATTCATGACATCAATTAATTTGAAATGGTGTATATTGATAAAAAAATCATGTAAATAGGTATGGTATCAAATCATTTCGAACATAATATTTAATTTTTGTTTTCAATGTTTGTTAAAATATTTAAGGAATTTATTTGTAAATCTATCAAAGATGTCACAAACGTAAACATGAAAAAGTGGAGTATCAATTCACTAGGGAAAACACTTTGCATAGACATTACAAACCAAGAAAATGAAAATTAGTTTCCTTCTAATAAATTTATCTTCAAGTTTTCCATAGGAGCATGTTATGATATATGCATACACGGAATATCAAACCCTAGCTTTTTCTATATTTTACCAAGTTAGCTAAAACATCTATTCAACAACCTAAGTGATTATCAAAATTATTTTGCAGAGCATGATAGAATTAGAAGATATATAGTTATTGCAATATTCCAGAACTCTTGAAATCACAAACACCATAATCCTATAAATCTCAAAGGACCCAAATGTTTATAGAAAGAAAATTTGTGATAAAATGTTGCTTGCCATTAAAAATATCAAACAGATTGTAGAACCAAAACAACCCTAAACAATATATGATGGAATAAAAAATCTGAAATTGTTTTTGTGATATAGAGAAATATTGAAAAATTAAAACAACACAAGGAACACTATAAAACACTATGTACATATATTTCAGTATGAATGAAAGAACCTAAGATATTTATAAGACTTTTTCAAAAGAAAACTGAAAAACACATAATGACATACTCATATCAATACTTACTATCAATGAAGAATCTGATTTTTTGTAGTGATAATGGCATTAACTACAATTTAAGAGTAAAAAACATAAAGACAAGAAAAAGAAAAATATTAATCCAAATGGTTAGAGCAACTATTTACATTCTAAAATTGTAAGGTGAGGGTATTGTAAGGTGAGGGTTGTTGGACACCACAAAGCTTATTTTGTTTGTTCTTTTTCATATATGAACAAAATATTATTATTTTTTATATCTTTAAAAACATTATATAAAATAAACAAAATTGTTTATGTTCAAACATGAAAATTCTTCATCTTTTAATTTTTTACTAAGGGATAAGGACTTGCATAAATTATTGGTGGGTAGTAACTACTACTAAGTTTGCACATTTCCACTTTTACTCTTACATGTTAGAGTGTTGAAGAAAACATAAATAATGGCAGGAAGTAATTGTCGGTAGATATATTTATTTCCATCTTGTTCCTATTCATTTTTTTATGCAAATACTTGGTTAAATTATGTTGGGCAATAACTTCATGGATTTTAATTTTAGGTGGTTTTCTAACCATGGAAAATCTTTACACATATTTAAAAATCGCAGAAACATTTAAAAATCATCACATAAATATTGCAGCTATATCCAAAAACTATGGCAAAAAATATGATGTGCTTATCCACATGGCACAAAGGCTACAATAAGGCTTCCAAGGTTATGGTCCAATCGAATGTTTAAAAAATAAATATTTGTTTTTCAATGTTAAAAATTATAGCTTGCATTGGTCAATGCTAAGCTAATAGTGGTCAACTCACAAATGGATTGCTAGAGTTGGGAGGACTAATAACAAAATAAAGTAATTTAATCTAAAATTTTCTTGTATTTTATTTTCCATTATGAGTGTTATAAATCAAATACTTCAATATGTAAACTGAATAAAAGATTATAACATCAAATTAGCATGTAACATTTTAAAACATGTTATTAACAAAAGAAATTATATATAACATTTAAAAACTTTTAATAACAAAATTAATTTGATTTATTTATGTATATCTAGTAGGAAAGATCTAAATCATAAATAAAATATTAGTTAAAATATTTTATTAGTGAATTTTTGAAAATCAAAAGAGCTCCATTAAACTCCATATCTACCAGGAAACGAGAGTAATGAAATCTATAGAGATACACACATTTATCAAATTTTACACTCAAAATAAAATTTACATTTTGAATGATTTCATCCCATGAACTTGGTAAATTCACAAATAAGATGGATCTTTTTTAATTTTATTAAAACTTTGGGGTATATCTATCTATCTACACACACACACACACATATATATATAATTAATTTTTCTTTGATGTATTTTATAATTTGGTAAATCCAAAAATAAGATGGAATTTTTTTTTAATTTTATTAAAATTTAGATACATATATATATATATATATATATTTGGTATTTTTCTTTGATATGTTTTATAATTGTTATACTTTTTTTTAATATTAAAGATATAAATAACATTAATTATTAATCAGGACAGAAACCACGATGGCTTCGGAGAACAAGGCGTGCGCAGAAGGGGTGAGTTACGGGAATCGATCCCCTGATCTCTCCTGGGCAGAACTGAAAGGTAGTTTCAATGGCATCAAACGGGAATAGGCAGATCTGTTCACCAAACTGAATCCTCAAGCCGAGGAGCTCATTCCTCATAGATCGCTTCCTTTTATTTTTAATGGCAAAGGCAGTTTCGCTTATGACGACAGGAGGGCTAGGGTTACTGTACCATCTAGCCAACCCATCACTGTATTTCACACTAGAGGCAGTGGTCATGTAGGAACCCCACTCAAAAAATCGACGTTTGGACGCCCTCTACTCACGCACCAGGGTAATTGTTCAGATCAGCCAGTAGTAGAGGACAAAAGTGAGGTAGGAAGGCTGATTTGGACAGCATGAAGGAGTTTATGGACTGTGCACGCTGTGACGTCCCAGTACCCGGCTGAACAGGCGAGGGTATACGCCATCAAATGGAAGTCGGGTATAGTGACCCTAACCATAATGGCCACGAGCCCGAAGGCCTGGATCTTCCTGCTGGATACAAATGCCCATGACAGAGTGGGTGGATCTCTAACAAATGACCTCTATAAGCCAGATCTGGAGAAACCAAGGCGTGGACAGGATCCAAAGCTAAATGAGGCATCTGGATTGAAAGAGGAACTGCCAGATCCAACAAAGCGAGGTCTCCACAAGATCGATCTACTCCGCATGGATGAAGATCTGATTCAGATCTTCATCAAATCGATAGGGGGCAAACACTTTTGCATGCGGCTCAGTAAGGGGATGAGCATCCATGCGTTAAAAAAAGAAATCCAGGGTCACCTTGGAACCCCAGCACAACATCAAAACCTTATATATTCAGGATACAGTCTGCAGGACAACCAAACTCTACAGTACTACGACATCGCCAAAGATTCAACCATTATTCTAAATCTCCGACTGCGCGGCGGAAGCACTGGAACCAGCTCTAAAAATACAGGTTCCTTTCGGGATGCAGTGAAAGGAAAGGAAAAAATGAAAAATAAAGCAGCACCACCACCAGAGCTACCAGGCCCCTACATTGTTGAACAAAAGCCAGAATCACCAACGCTACAAGTATCTTTGCCAGAGGTAACTAGTCTACACACAGACCTATCCAAAAATGCAGTTATTTGTAGATTTAATGGTTTCTGGCCAAAATCAGATGCTCTGCACCAATGGATCTTTTCAACATGGACATCTAATTGTGAAATTTACCTATGCCCAAAAGGGTTTTTCATAGTTAGATTTAACACAGAACAAGAACGAGATAGCATATTCAATTAGGGGCCTTGGTTCTGGGGCAGTGCTGGCCTCTTCATCACCACCTGGTTTCTGATTTCGATGCCAATACAATGAAAGTCTCAACGATGCTTGTATGGGTAAGGCTACATGGTCTCCCTCTACATTTTTGGCATCACAAAGTATTAATTGCCATTGGGAACTCCCTCGGGAAATTCCTAAAAATGGATGAAGACAAAGCTATCAGTGGAATATTTACATTTGCTAGAATATGTGTAGAAGTGGACCTGAGTCAGCGGCTACTTGATCACATCACTCTGAACTTCAATAATTCTCAATAGATACAACTGCTTGACTATGAGAACACAGTGTTCTGGTGCTGAGGCTGCATGAAAATAGGGCACCTTCAATATGACTGCCCATTTGGTTGAAAGGACCCCAGGAGAACCAAGAAACAACAAAAAAAGCCCAAAGGGTGGCAGCATACCGACCCGTTGGAAGAAGAATACATAAGCACCGATCCTACAGAGAACCAGACAGAACCTGATACTCAAATGAGACAGAAATACACTCAGGAAGAGATTGCTCCAGTTACTCATTTGGGGCTACACATTTCAGATCTGCAACAAGAACCACAAATGGAAGTAAGCGACATCAAACGAACTCATGGATCAGAGGGCTCGAAATATGTCAAAGAACTTCCATTGATCCCAATGGAAAATCAGCTAGCTATTATTACACCCACTCCCGACACTAGAGGTTGGCGACCGGTGGAGAAGAAGAAGGGCAAAAAATTTTAGGCTTGCTGGAACGTATTTTTTTTCTTTTTTCTTTTTTCTGTTGCTTCCTGTCATTACAGGAACAGCCATCTGCGTATGCTTCATGCATCTACAAAATGTAATTTTATCAATATGAATAAAATTACGACTTTTTTCTACGAGAAAAAAAACATTAATTATTAATTATAAAAAGAGAACACGTTTATTTTTTTATATATATATAAATATTAAATCATTATATATGTTTAATTAAATATAAACATAAAATTTCAATATCATTATTTTAATTTATATAATAAAATAAAAACACAAGGTTTTTTTAAGGTATCCAAAAATAAGATAATGTATAATTTCTTATTCATGTGATTTTAAAATATAAACTCATATAAATAGTTAATTTATTATCAAGTTTTTTAAATATAAACTCATATAAATAGTTAGTTTAATAAGTCTTTTCAATTCTATGTTTTTCGTCGACATGGAATAAAACGTGGGAGTGTTATAATTTATTAGTCGTCTCATTTTAAAATATAGTCTCATATGTATAGTTAATTTCATTTCAAGTTTTTTCAATATTTCATTTTTCGTTAAAATGCAATAAATGCAAATATTGATTTAAATTTTAAGTTAATATTTTAATTTTATCTTAAATTTATATTAATTTTTGAGGTATTAGAGATATGGGAATTTGTATTTCAATTATTATGAATATAATTTGTAATAATTATTTTTACAAAATCAACTTATATTATTTTATTTTTAATAAAATTTAAAATATAATTTTTTTTTATGAGGTAAGAGTACGACCTTTTATTAAGCTTAGCCAAAAATACATAATTTACAAGAAGCCGCACCCGCTCTGTGAGAGTTCAATAGTTAGCAGGGCAGGCCGAACCAAACCATTCACCCAAAACCAAGAGAAACCTAAACAGGAAAACCGGGGAGAACCACCAGACAGTTAAGGCACAAGGCCATCTGGTAGTGCTGTCGTGCAACAAATGAACCTAGAATTCCTTATAGAGCTAGTCCATCGAACCGGAGGTCACAAAAGGCCACAAATGACTCGCCGTGGGTCCACAAGAGGTCCCACCACACCCAAGCTTAAAACTATCAAACGGACTCGATGAAAATTAAAAGCATAACACTCTAATCTTTTTTCGGGTCCGACCAACTAGCACAAAAAAATTGTTGTTGTTGATCAATTGACTAAGATCCAACGATCTTCATGAATATCAGGAGGACAAGAAGCGTGAGAGTTAACCGCCCGATGAGGTTGGTTTTCTCTTACCTCGCCCCGCCATGCATCGCACAAAGAGTGGAATTGGAGCCAATCCCAAAAAAACCATAAACCATTCGGATCCCGCTTGATATACCACTTGTGGTTTTGGAATGGTTGTTGCACGAAAACAAAAAACATGTCCTTTTGCCACGTGTTGTCCTTCAATTCCGTCTAGTGGGCAGATCTTGAGCCAATCTCATCCACCTAGATTCTCTTTCAAACACCAACTAAGTAATATGAAAATGGACACCTCATCCTGTGGTGCAATGCATGTCAATCCTTTCATCATACAATCAAAAAAATTCCAGACTATGGAAAACAACCGAACCAAGGTGGGTTAGACTATATGGGGTTCTCCATCCACCTGTTGGTCTTCTGAGTCCCTTTGATCTATCCTATTAGTCCATAGTTCCATATCCTAGATTGCTAGACTGAGACAGTCGTCCCACAATTTGCTTGGAGGTAATGAATCCCAAGCATACCTAGAATCCCTGTCCCTATTGGTGACTCCTTCATTCGCCAATCAATCTGCTAACATATTAGCTTTCCTTTTCACATGAACAAATCTGATAGTTTTAAGGGTTCGCAGGTGAGGGTAGATGCGGTAAAAAACCTGCAGAACCCTCCAGTGCTTCGACACTTTATCTGGAGAGGTTCCATTGCTAATTTTCTTAGTCGCTCTAATACTTAATTCTGAATCCGCTTCAATTATAACATTGTGTGAACTTGAGTCCACCAGGATTTCGAAGCATTACTTTAATTCCATGAGCTTAGCCATGTTATTAGTGGCCTTCCCCAAGTGGCCATGGAAGATTTTTTGTATTTGTCCCTGATCATCTCTTATGGCACCCCCAAAAGCCCGCTAATCCTGGGTTGCCCTCAGCTGCTACATCAATATTAACCTTTAAGAAGCCATAAGGAGGGGGCTTCCTAATGTTAACACCTTTATCTATTAGGCTCACTTCCTTTATTATTACCAGAGGACTGATAGACTTGAGACCCAAGTGAGGAATAATTCTCTTCTCTTGGGGAAGTGGAGGATCTTTAGGAAGGGTCCTCAACAGGCTTCTTACTATGTATTTGAGATGCCTTAGAATTTGATCAATTATGTGTTGAGGCATGCTTGTTTTGCTTTTGAAGATCCGGCAGTTGCGCTTTTTCCAAGCATTCCAGATGACAAAGCCTAGAACCAGAATCTAGGCTTTATTAACAATCTCATTCCCTGAGAATTTTTTCCTCCAGTTCTTCAGAGTGTTGGATATGATGAGGCTATCCCTATCAGTTTGTCTAAAAAAGGAGGCCACCCAGTCCCACACCTTTGAAGTGAAAGGACAGAGGTTGATAAGGTGTTCAATCATCTCCTCATGAGCGCCACATAGGCAGAATTTGGAAGGCCCAATGAATAATTTCTTAAGGAGATTCTCCCAAGTTAATATCTTCCTTTGATGCACTAGCCAAATGAATAACTTTATTTTCATCCAATGTGGACTTTGCCAAAGTTTATTCCATCCTTGATCAGGATTCACAAAGTTAAATCCTGTGACTTCCTGTTTAGGCTCTTTGAGGTTAAAGTTACCTTCAGTATTCTTTCCCCATATTAATTGATCCGATGAGGAAGATACCAAAATCATTCTATGCTTTAGATCCTGGGTGAGAGCTTCAGCCTTGGCCTTTAGTGGGTTTTCATCACTATATCCTAGATCCTTCCACTTCCTCCATTTTCCATTATTCCTTCCCTTGTCCCAGAAGTATTTTACCAAAACCATACATTTGTTATCTGTGTCACTTTTGAGAGTTGTAAGTTCATCCCTATAGAGGTTGGCTTCCTGTTGTTAGTTGTCATCCCAAAATCGAGCAAGGTCCCCTGCTCGGATTTCCCAAAAACAATGTTTTTGAAAAATACTTTTATTATCCTAGGCAAGGTTCCAAATATGGAAGCCCCTGATTTGCACTGACATTCTAATGTGATCCTTCTCCTGCGAGTACTTGGCATACTTTTGTTTCCAAAGCTTAGCCTAGGGGGCATTCGGTTCCTTAACCCATCTCCACCAAAGCTTGGCTCCTGAAATTTTGTTTAGGGTCTGAGGATCATGAAGCCCCAATCCACCATGGCTCTTGGGATTGCAGAGCTTGTCCCAGGCTACTAAAGCCCACTTCTTTTTCTCTTCCCCTCTACCCCACAAAAAGTCCCTTTGTATTCTTCTTATGTGCTACTTAATACCTTGAGGAGTAGGAAGAGCTGAAAACATGAAAATGGGAATGGCCTGCAAGACCACCTGTGTGAGCACAAGGCGCCCTGCCAAATTTAGTGACCTACATGTCCATTTTCTGACCTTGTCCTAAAGTTTATTTAATATTGGCTCCCACACTTTCTTGCTTAGAGGTTTGTCAATAAGAGGAATGACCAGATATTTGGAAGGTAGTTTTTCCCTTTAAAATCCAAGAATTCTGGTAATGTTTCTCTGAATAGCAATATTAGTGTTAAATAATAAAACTTTAGACTTGTTCTGGCTTACCTCTGTGCCTGCTACCATAGAAAAGTCATTCAAGATATTTTTGATTGCTCTAGCTTCCCTGACTGTGGGTATGCCCTGCAACATTATATCATCCACAAATTGTTGATGAGTGTTTGCCTCTCCATCCGTGGTAAGTTTGATACCCTGAATTCGTCCTTCAGTATTTGCCATTTTGATCGCTCTACCTAACCTTTCCATCATGAGGACAAAGAGGAACGGTGAGAGAAAATCTCCTTGTCTGAGTCCTCTAGAGGGTGTGAAGGTCCTTGATGGAGCTCCATTAAGCAATATGGAAAAACCGGTCATGGTAAATAATGCCATCACCCACCTCATCCAATTCTGGTCAAAACCACAGGATTTTAGAATTGCTCTTATGTAAGACCAACTTAATTTGTCACAGGATTTTGCTAGGTCCAATTGAATGATCATACCAGCTTTTTTGTTGCTTTTGAGAGAGTGTACCTCCTCATGAGCTTGGATGATATTGTTGAGGATTTGCCTTCCCTCCACATAGCATGTTTGCTCCTTCGAGATGAGAAAGGGTAGAAGTGGCCTGAGTCAATTGGCTATTACCTTGGAAATAATTTTATACACCACATTACATAAGGCTATGGGTCGAAAACCCTCTGAAGTCATGGTGTTTTCCTGCTTTAGGGTAAGAGCTATGAAGGATGCATTCAGAGCCTTCAGTACCTTTTTGGACCTTCTTGAATCTTCCACAACCTCGAGGATATCATGTTTGACAGTTTCCCAGCAGGCTTTGAAGAAGTCTACATTGAATCCATCTGGTCTTGGTGCTTTACCATTCTGCATTTCATTAATCACTTCACTGACCTCCTCTTCCGAAACTGGCCTGTTGAGATTGTGGTTGTCCTTTCTAGTAACCAACTGAGGGATGTACTGAGTGAAATGGTCAATGAACCTAGATTTGTCCTCCAATGGCTCCTTTGCAATGTTTTAGAACTGTTGTACCAGGACCGATTCCATATCATTGTGAGATACAAGCTCAATACCTTGAGAATATTTGATCTTAGTGATTCTATTGTGTTTCCTATGAGCCATAGTGGATTTATGGAAGAATTTTGTATTTCTTTCTCCCTCTCTAATCCATTATATCCTTGACTGGTGCCTCCAGAAAATTTCCTCTTGTCAGCATCGATCCTCCCATTCTTCCTGCAGAGAGTCAGTTAGTGTTTTCCACTCTTCGGTGAAGCCCTCTGTGATGTTGATCTCATTTATCTCCTGGAGCTTATGCTTATTTTCTATTTTGACTTTGAAGATATCTCCAAATTCCTTTTTGTGCCAAGCTTTAAGACGAGATTTAATATGTTTAAGTTTCTGCTGGAGCATGAACATTTTTGAGCCCTAAATATTCAGTTCCTCTCTCCTTCATTTGTCAATGTTACTAGTGAATTTAGGGTGTGAGAGCCAAGCATTTTCAAACCTGAAATGTCTGTTTCTTGGTGTGCCCATGAAGGTGGCTTCCAGCTGTATAGCCCAATGATTCGAACCTCCAAAGGGTAGAATGGAGGTTGTTATGCAGGTCCTGTGAGAAGGAGGTCCTCTGAAATAATAATTCTATCAAGTTTGGAAGCAACTCGATCAACCCCTCCCATTTTGTTGTTCCAAGTGAAGGTTCCATTAATTGTTTCAGTGTCCACTAGTCCCATGTTCATAATGAAGTTCTGGAAGGCCATGGAATCTCTGCCTAGCTATCCAGTGCCTCCTTTTTTTCTAAAAGAGATCTTATCATATTGAAATCTCCTACAATGATCCAGGGCAAAGTAGGATTTCTTGCTCTTAGATCCTCCAGGGAGGTGAGAAGCTTGAGGATGTCTGCTTGCTTTTGTGGTCCATAAACATTTGTAATCATGTATATCTCCTTATCCCCTACAGGTTGACATATCAAGGAGAGATAGTTCCTGGATGTCGATTCCAAATTTTTGTCGATCCCACAACGTGAGAATCCCCCCCTGTTGAGTTATTTGCCTTAACCTCTAAATACTCATAATTGATTAACCACTTATTATGAATATCTCTTATCTTGTCCATCGAACATTTTGTCTCCTGAATAAAAACCATGGCTGTTTTTTCTTCTTTCATTCTGTTACTAAGATTTCTTTGTTTCCTACTATTCCCTATGCCTCTAATGTTCTAGGTTGTGAGCTTCATTAAGAAAGGTTAGTAAAGGAATAACTGGTAAGATCTTTCATCTTACCTGAGTTAATCAATATTTTTACACATTTGTTCAACAACTCATTCTGTCTCTTTCTTCCTCTTTTCCTACCTGAGTTCTTTGGAGATTGTGCCTATGAATTCTCGATCATCTTGAGCCCACTAGGCTCTTGGATTTCATGATATATTTTAACTCCGGCTCCCTTCATTTGTGACCTCCATAGAAAGAGCTATTGTACTCTATCATAATCCTATTTTAGCAGGGAGTCCACACCTATGTTTATTTCCTTGTTCGAGAAATTTCTCTAGATCTAGATTTTCCCTACCCCGAATCTCCTGTAGCTCATGGTCCTTTGTTCCCACTTCACTTGGAGTCATCTCCTGGTCCCTACTGATCTCCATCAAGCTTGGTAGATCATCATCCTTTTGTTGGTTGTTTACTGTGATGTCCTCCATGTTAGTTACCTTATCTAGCTCCTTTGTTGTGCTCTCCATGTTCTGGACTGTCTCCTTGTTCCCCTCTTCTTCCGCTAGGATCTTGAAGCTATTGTGTCTTGTATGTCTATCCTCAGTTACCTTCTTGTGTGGGCATTTCCCCCTTTTCCTTTACTCCCAACCTTGGTGAAACCCTCGTGATTTCTCTCCACAGTGGTTTTCTAATTACCTTCCCTATTGATTAAGGGGCAGTCTCTATATAGATGCCCATGTTCATGGCATTTGCGGCACCTAAATGGTATGTGCTCATAGTCCACAGTCTGCACCCATTCTTCATCATATACTTCTAAAATTATGGCTTCTAAAAGGGCTCCAGATAGATCCATTTCCACACATATTCGAGAAAGGGAGGTATATCTTCCTTTCAGAGTTACCTCTGAGATCATTAGAAAATGCTCAAACTTGTTGCCTATGGTTTCAAAGATTCTGGTAGCCAATAATCCAGAGGAAGGGAGTATAGTCTGATCCAAACTAGTACTGTTGTGAATGTTTCATGTTTCGGGACAAAGTTCATCATCCATGGCCACATGTAGAGTCCTACTGCAGCATAGAAATATGCCTCCCCTTCAAACACTCTGTCTTGGTCCTCTAGGCTTGTGAACACTACAGGGAAAAAGCCCTTAGAACCCAAATGTAAATGTATTTCTTCCTTTGGCTTCCAATGGCTCCTTATCCAGATGCATAACGCCCTCTCTGTCAGCCATAACCCCATGAACTTGCATATGATTGCATGTTCCGTCATATGATCCCTATGTGCTTGTATCACTGGGTCACTCAATACGACCCGGGGAATAATGCCTAACTTGGGTTTGCAAACGCAGTTGTCCTTATGGAAGCTGGTCTTTCACTGCTACCTCCATTCTCCTTTTCTTTACTTTTTTCCTGCTAGTACCCTTCATGATCCTGATGTCCACTTCTTCTAGATGTCCCCTAGCTTCGTGCTTCTGAAATCTTCTCCAGAGGTTTTTTGAAATGATTCTTTCCCACATCCTTACTTCCTTCTATGACTGCTTGACTATAGGAGGGAGCAACACTCCCCCCTGCGTTTCCCGCCATGGAACCCCGAGTCCACAACCTTGTCTTCAACTCCAACCCTAGCTTCTCAGATTAAATATAAATTTTATTTTATATTAAAAAAATAATTTTCAAAAAGTTGTAAATTAAACGATATATAATTTGTTGTTTTCATGGTAGGTTGAGTTTAGAGATGATTGACGTGTCTAATTTATAGTTTGAGTAGTCCATATCCAAGGACATCTAAGGGGTCAAAATCACCCGGGATCACATTATGCCACACAAGTGTTTAGTATAACTCAAATTTTCCCCATAAAACCTTTTCACCACAAAGTACCTTAACAAAAAAACTTGTAATAGCCTACTATAAATCTTATAGGAAAAAATAATAATTTATGATACTATATTATGAACAAAATATTTTCTCTTAAATTATTATTCATTTTAAATTTTATATATATATATATATATATATATATATATATATATATATATATATCAATTAAATTTACAGATATATATATTAAAATAATTAAAATTTTGTGTCTTTCATTTAAAATGTATACATATAAATATCTCCCCGTTAGGGGTAAGGAACACGGAAAGTAGGTCATAGGAGGGTGGGAAGGTGGTACAGTGCTTGTCCTCAAGCAAGCCAATTCCAGTGCCATGATGCGTGGTTAAATAGAGGGGGAGGACCATAGCAAGTGGTGTTGTCCACTCAAAATAATCGAGGAGTCAGTTGGTTATAGAGCCCTCCTCTAGAATGCATTACGTTGCATTTGGTTCTTGCATATGGGAGGTTGGATGAGTGGTTTTGCTGAGATAGTGTATGCATTAGTTCTTTTCATGTGCATGATAATGGGCCTAAACAAACTAGTACTAAGAGGAGATAAGAGGAGATGACTCGGAGTGGTTTGTGGAGGTTGCCAGTAGTGCTCAAGCGTTGGTGAGAGGGGCCTGGGATCCTCGAGAGCCCAGCTGGGGGCTTTCACTGAGAACTTCTAAGGAGGAATTTGCTACTTCGAACCCTCGAGCTCCCGCGATAAAGATTACTCTGAACCAAAGCTATTGTGGCAGTGCGAGAATTTGAACAGGAGGTCACTCCCATCCTTATCTTGTCTTCCCTCAAATATATGCATTGCATTACATTTTGGCCATCCTCATTGGTTTATTTGTAAGATAGGGTGGCACTTTGAGCTAAGGATCTGTCTTGGAGTGCAAGGGTGCCCAATTTAGGCACCTATCTTGTTGAAAAGCCCTGGTGGAGGGTTTGCCCCTAGATAATTTGATTGAAATTTGCTTCATTAAGAAACATTGCATGTTGTAGTAGTTGGGTAGTCATGGTCCCTTTCGAGGGCAACATCAATAGGGAAGGTTGAGGGGAGTGGGGCCTTTCCCTAAGCAGAGGTTATTGGTGTGAAGGGTTCTAGGTAAACATACAATGATAACACGAGCAAGCTCACAGTGGCATCAGATCTCGAAGTGAGGGTGATAAATGGACTAAACACGTGGTTGTATGTCATGTCCCCTCTTTATATATATAAATAACACAACAATACCATATATACTCTTTAATCATTAGCTCTTATCATTTTGTTCCACACATAGCCTATACAATTGTTGTAATGTGAAGATTATATAAATAGTTTAACTGGATAACAACCTTAGTTCCCGCTGCTTAATATATTCAAGTTCTTAATCAATATTTTTATCTATCACTCTAATTATTTAAACATATATATATTAACCTTTATATAGTTATAATCTCCTCACATATTTAAGATTTATATCCTTCGCATACTTTACGTACACCCTCTAATTATTTAAACATATATAGATTGACCTTTATAGGGTTATCATAGGTTTATAATCTCGTCGCATATTTAAGATTTATATCCTTCACATACTTTACATACACCCTAACCATGTCTACGCATTCCTTTTTATCATGGGAATCCTTTTTATGATGGGCATTTCCAGCGTCTCTATGTTATGTATATATATTTAAAATTTAGACAACGCTCATGGTCATTTCACCCATACGTTGCGGGGTTTACAATGGAGACTTGAATATGTCGAATACAGTTATATGCGGAACCATGCCCACTTTATTACTATCTATTATGGTATATACATTCAACCCATGGTTATAAACTTCATTAATTTCCATTCGTACTGAAAAAAACTTCATTAATTTCAATACTGGAATTTTCGGAAAATGATAAATTTGTTGCGTGTATCTATGCTCTGTACCTCTGCCTAGAAGAATTAACCCTCATATCCCTGATTGCAACCTCTTCCTTTCTCATGTGATAGCAGTAGCATCAGTGATTCGTGAGGGCATCAAACTATGAATGGTGAGGGTGGCATATGGGCATCAGACAGTTAGTTTTCTTCGTCGTAACCCTAGCTCATTTTTCCGTAAAAATTTGGCAATGCATCACCAACTCCGATTTCAAGAATTTTGATGTTTAGAATGGATTCGCAGTAGTCCCGCCCATGTTCTATTTGGAGGCTTCTCCACCACGACGCTTTGTCCATAATCTACAAAAAAAAGTTTCGTATAATGATATTCCAGCCACGAATTCGGTCGCTCACCACATGTCTTCTCCACTAGCCAAATCCTGCGTTGAGGTTCCAGGTATCTACATTTCTTTTCTTTAGGACAATTTCTCCTATTTTAGCTGTTGTTTTATACTGTTAATGATTCATGATTTTCTACTCATTTCTATTTTACAGAGTCGAGGTTGGATTTTGTAGCGCTCTTCTACTGGTTTTATAGTTTCATTTCTAAATCTCATTTCAACATTATTAATTTCGTGGGTTTGATGTAATTCTTCTAGGACCCATACTTGTTATATATTTTTCCACCATTCAACCCTCTTGCCAAATTTGCTGGGATCTTATTAGCTGTGACCCTTTGCTTCTTCTACAGAGGTTACGAAATGGCGCTCCTCTGCATTTCGTGCTTTTCAATGTATGGGGGAAAGGTAAAACAAAGTTTCTGAATTACTGACTGTGGTTTTATCTCTTTATACATTTTTTTTTTCCTTTTTCCTGACATTACTTCCTTTATTCTTGCATGATAAAATGCTTCTGCTTCTTCAAGCTGCCAGGGTACTAAATACCTCAATCTTCCATTGTTGGTGTACAAACCACATACACGTAATAGCAGTGTTTGGTACACAATGACTCTGGTTATTGCAGACTTTTACTGTGGTTATAACCTGGAATATCCTCTTATTTCATTATTATAAAGTTCCTGCTTCTGTGAAAATGTCTCTAGCGCTTCTACTACAATAGCGTAAAGGAAGCAACGACGCATGTACATGCTTGGGACAGTTCACTTCCTTGCACTGTGCCCACTCCTGTTCAGATAAGGAATTAATCGTCTATTTTGTCCATCGTCCGAATAAAGTCTTAGACAACACTAATTTTTTTTTATTTTTTTTTCAAATGTAGCATTCCCCTGCTTGTTACTGAGAATATCTTTGCCCTTGACCTACAGGTGTTCAACGCACTTCCCAATGGTTCTTCATTGGGATTGGCGTGGCACCGACAACTGGGCTACACTGGCTCGGTAACCACCAGGTCGGTTCCAATTTTCCTTACTGAGTTTGACCTCTGTTGGACGTTCGTTGTTTTTCGTCGGTGAAGGTTTGTGACACTTTCCAGTGTACTCATCATTACAATTGTTTTAAATATCATTCAGTTTCTAAAATAGCCCGTTCTGGTTATACTTTCCTTTTATTTTGTATTCAGGGCTCGTGATTAAGGCGAATATTGGTAATGATTGTATTATTTTTTTGATATTTAAAAACGATGCACTCTGAATCCTATTTCATGTATTATCTTTTTTTAATATATATTATTTTTGGTGCTACATTGTAGCCACCATATTTACAGTTTTGCATATGCGTCTAATTTCATCGCACTTATCTCCTATAGTGTTTTAATGACCCATGCTTTTCGTACCTACATATTTCCACGCTGGTGTTGTAGCGAATTGGATGGCTTAGTTTTGTTTCTAGTATTAATGCTATAGTTTTGTATACATATGCATCTGATTTATTGCTTCTCAATTTCACCTTAACCCATCATTGAACTTGACTATGTAGGTCAAAGGAAATTTTTTTTATTAGGTACTTTTTTTATATATCTTATACTTACATTAGAAATATTTTTATATCAATTCTCTTGTAAATTCAGGGCTATCTAAGCATTATGACCCCGATCCACATGCTTTGTACTCCTATAATGAAGATAATCTTAAGCTAACTTATCTATCAATTAGTTCATGCATTTACACGATATTCTTCATGAATGGGTGGAACTCACTTCCTAGAACAAGTTCACTTTATGCTTTTAAATCCAAATGGAATTATTGGGTTCCTAAATCAGTCGAAAAATTGGATCGGAGGGGTTTAGCCAACTAATCAATTTCAAATATTATTACCAACCTAATCTCAATGGTTACTACATTTCTACTTAGGACATATATATAAAATTTATTTTCTTTTCTTCTATTCAAAACTCTCGCGCCCATGCTACACCAAAGTATAAAACATCCCTTCCATGTAGATATTCTCCACTGCCATTTTCACTCCTACTTGCAGTTTCTTGCAGTTTCATGGGAGTATTTTCATTTTAGCTTCTATTTTTTTTCATGACAGCAATAATTTAGGTTAATAGTTTCTAACACATATTACTGTAAAAGACTCTAAAGATCACTACAAACATCTCTTTATGTGTTTGACGTCACTTGTCCCAACTGATCATCTCAAGACTGTAGTTGTTATTAAACTTAACGTGGTGCATATGCTTTTGGTCTATATATATATATATATATATATACATATATAACAGTGGCACATAATTCCCCTAGCCTTAATACAATGGAGATTGTGTCTTCACCATTGAAAACAAGAAGTTGTATGTGTACATTTGCAACTTTTTTTTTTATAATTTGGCACATGTTTGATTCTACTTTCACTTAATTCTAGCATGTATCTCTCTTTTTTATTGTAATTAAATTCATATACTTTTGGATTTATCTCTACAAACCTCTTAAAAGATTTTGTCTATAGGTTTGCATCAAGCTATTGAGATAAAAACCATCTTATTACCCATAATATCTCTTGAATCATGATTACCCTTTTCTCCTAATATTGACATGCAACAGTGAATTGGTAGTGAAGAGGTCAATACTCCGTACAAATCCAGACAAGTATCATAAACTAGACTTTGATGATAATGATTTCAACCTTATTTCCTCGATATATTTCTTCTAGAAATATGACCATTGTTGCATGCAACATTCAAAATACATGATTTCCATTTCTCCTTTTTATAATATGTTTAAAAAGGGAATGATGATTAATGAACTACTTGAATTGCTCTATTTTATGCTAATATTTGATACTAGTGTTTTAGATATACATCAATCCTATATACTTAAGTGTGAAAAAGTCTATTATTAGCATAATCAAGTCTCTTTGTGTAGTATACCTAGGGAGGATACTATGGGGTACGGGGGGACATACCTAAGGGAATAATGTAATAACATGATGAGACATAGTTAATAAATAGGGTTGTTAACCTCCATAATGTAAGGGATCACAAGTAGTTATGAATAATGTGATAATCCCATCACATTATTGCATTATGTGGGTCAACCAATTTATTTATTAACTATGGTCCATCACATTATTACATTATTCCCTTGGGTACATACCTCTGTACCCCATAATATCCCCCCTCAGTATACTACACTTTATCCCAATTGAACATAAAATTTGATTTTACAGTTACCTTCATTGTAATCTTCATAATTTTTACCTATTCCCTTAGAGCATCATCACTGCCCTTATCTACTTCCATACCTCTACTATTGTAAATGATGGTAATCTAAGGGTTAATCTAGGGTATTTCCTTGTGTATGTACTCCTTATGATTCCTTTCTTTTCAGAGCATTGTCTCAAAGCTATTAAGGACAATCAATTGTCTTTAAAAAAGGATGTATTTTATTATGTATGTATCTACTCTAATTTAAGGAGTTGAGTTATCTTTCTGCACTGAAGATTGTTGTAGGCAGCCTTTGCTGAGGTGGGTGCTTTTAGTGTTCAATAATTCGAGTGAAAATGTTCCTTAAATGGCTCGATTTTTAGTCATGTGTTGTACCTATATAAAGTAAATTTCAAGACAAATAAAGCCCTTATAAGGTTAAGCCAACCCTCAACTGCTCAAAGAAGACCAAGAGGGTTTATCATCTAGTTTTAATGCTTCCCAACCTATTTCACCATGACAAAACTCAATTACAGAGGCCTATCATTTCTTATCATTCATTCATGTACAAAACTTGGAATGTGGCTGCTAAAAATTCCATTTATGGTGAATTACAATTATCTGTGTTTTGTTATTCAATGTGAAGAATATATATATATATATATATATATATATATATATATATATATATATATATATATATATATATATATATATATTCACATTGAATAACCAAACACAGTGTTGAAGTTTAGGACTCATGCAAAACCCACTGGAAAATCAATGTGTATCAATTCATTCATAATTGAGTCTTAAACAAATTTCTAGAAAACATTCACCTTTATTTCTCCCCAGGTTTATTGTTGAAATTGGTTTTTTCCACTATTGTATGAAAGGCTTTAGGTAAAAGCATGGAGTTCTTTTCCTATAGGTTGCGGGAATCTCCATCTATGGATCATAAAGATAGGTAAGTATTCTATCTACCACTTCTACAGTCCAAGTCCAATCTAGGGATAGACATAACCCTACGTGATAATAATAATAATCAAGAATCACAATTTTTTTAATGGTATGCTTATGTAGCCACCATTACATATTAATTTCACTTAATGTAACTATTGCATTATAGTTGTGTTTTACAGTGACGTTAGGAAACACATCTCGGATGTAACCTACCTAAACCTAACTTATTACACTTAGTTTCATTTGCATCACACCTGAAATATTTTCTCCTACAGTAAATCAACCATTCTTTTTGTTAAATTTATGAAGTTTACATGTCTCATTTTAATGACCAGTAATTACACTTTTTTTTTTCCAAGCCCATTGGGTCTAAGAGTTGAACCTAGGGTTGTGATACCATGTTTCATGTCCCCCTTTTCAAGATATATATATATATATATATATATATATATATATATATATATATATATATATAAAATAAAACAACGGTACCATACATATATTCTTTAATCATTGGCTCGTATCATCTTGTTCCACACATAATTACTTTTTCCCGTATAATTGTTCTAATGTTAGGATTATATAAATAGTTTAGCTAGGTAGCAACCTTAGTTCCCATTGCTTAATACATTCAAGTTCTTAATCAATATTTTTATCTATCACTCTAACTATATATGTGTGTGTGTGTGCGCGTTGACCTTTATATGGTTATACTCTCCTCACATCTTTAATATTTATATCCTTCACTTACCTACACCCTAACCATTTCTGCACATTCCTTTTTATGATGGGAATTTCCACAATCATTGTGTTATATATATTTAAAATCTATACGACCCTCCTTGTCGTTTCACCCATACATTGCGTGGTTTACAATGGAGATTGGAGTATGTCTAATAGAGTTATATGCAAAACCCTATCCATCTTATTACTATATATTATGTTATATACATTCAACCCATAGTTATAAACTTCATTCATATCAAAACTAGAATTTTCGGACAATGATAAATTCGATGCATGTATTTATGCTCCATACCTTCGCCTTGAAGAATTAACCATACTATCTATGATTTCCACCAATATCTTTGTCACATGGGAGCCATGTTGTTAGGTCCACGAGCTGACACAATTATGCGTGACGAGATGAGTCAGAGGAAAAATTGGTTTTATCCGACGATGGGCGACATCGGTTAAATGTGACTAGTGCTTAAATTGGGTGAACACACTGGGAGACCCACATTGGGCAACCAGTTGGGCGTGCACGACATGGTGGGTGAGTAAAGACATGGATCAATAAACCATAAACACAAATTTGGCTAAGTGTTGGGCAGATGGGGAGTTGTGGAGAATTTATAGGAAGCAGGCATAATGGTTGGGTGGATGTATGGTTGGGCCAATGTAATGTTTGGGCCAATGTACTAAAAGGGTGTGACATGATGGAAAGAGACGTCGACTTGGAGGAGGGTCGAGCCCCTCAAACACATGGGTGCCCATATATATATAGGAGGATGACACAGAGATTAAAAAAACCAAGTGAACTCAAGAAAGTGAGCATCCATCAAAGGAAGGGTGAACAAGAAAAATGATAAGGCAAGGGCGAAGGCAGCAGGCGGGTAAGGGTAGGGTCGGCGATTGAAGCAGCCGCAATCGGAAATCTAGAAAAGCCACATGTGTGGTCTCTTTGACATGAACATGCAGGCGCACATGACCCAACGTGTAGATGCGAGCACACAGACACAGAAATGTGGGCACACAGACATGGTAGGAAGAACATGGGTGCAGGTGGGCGTGTTGACATGGGAGTTGGGCGTACGACCCGATGAGAGGATGCGCGAGCAAGTTGGGCACATGGACACGAAATGTTGGGTGACTCGACCCAGCAGAGGTTGCAGGGCACACAAACATGACAGGTGGGCAACCCGACCCGGTGAGCGACCCGACCTAGTGGGAAAATTGACATGGTGGGCAACCAAGTTAGAAATTAACGCAAGTTGTAGGAGGTGACTTGAGGACTTTTCTAAAGGGAAATTTGAGGATTCCAAGCAAGATGGAAAATTTTCTAAGTGTGTAGACTTAGCTACTAACTTGTTTATTATATACTTCTAAAATATTGAACTATTATTACTCATACAAGAAGACTCTATATTGGGGAGTTTCCCCTCCCATTGAAGAAAATCGTATTTCCACTATGCATACATGATGAAATGGTGAATGTATGAATGTTTATTTTTGCTGTGTTCTAACACTAAGTAGAATTGGAAGAAAATAAACTATGTGTTTAAGAGTTAGGCGTATTTCATACTCACATGTATTAGTGAAATGATAATGTGTAGCAATGTCTTACCTACTTATGTGCGGTTGAAAGACTACCACCAGTATAGGTGCATGACAGTTGGTATCAGAGTCCATTGAAGGAAAAAGAGAAGATATCACTACACTTAGTGCGAAGTTGGTATAATACTTCCCGCATGGCTTTGGTGAAGAAGTTCGACAAGGTCAAGTAAAGAGTTGACGTTGAACGACAATGAAGTGCATGGTATTTACTAGATCACAAGAAAAGATGATGGTTGATCAAGTGGAAGAACCTCAACTTCTGACAGGTGAATCTAGCAAGGATGCCAGAACAGTTTTCATGGATAAGGTATTGGACAAGATGGAGGATTGAGCTTCTAGAGTGGTTGCACTAGAGGTCGAAAATGTTGAATTTCAAGAGAAGTTCACGAAGCTAAAGGAAGAGCATGAAGACCCCAAAATCCAATACGAGTATAAAAAGTGATTGTATATGCAAACAGAGAAAGATCTCAAGGACATAGGAGCTACAAAAGACCACGGTTTGGAGGAAATATTGAAGTAGGAGAAAGCACTTGATGATGCTCAAAACAAGATACCTGTTTTGAAGAAAGTAGTTGGGCAAGGACCTATTGGAGGAGTTTCCCATGTGAAAGTCAAGGAACCTAAATCTTATGATGGGATGAGGAGTGCTAAAGCTCTTGGAAATTTCTTATGGGATATGGAGCAATACTTGGAGCACTTGGGCTTACCTGATGATGAAGCCAAAGTCAAAGTAGTTGCTCAATTCTTGATGAAGGATGCTAAGATGTGGTGGAGAAGGAAGATGGATCATATTGCCAGTGGTGATGTTGATGAAATATCTACTTGGGATGACATGAAGAAAGCTTTACAAACTCATTTTAGCCCACAAGATGAGACTTGGGATGCAAGGACGAAGATTAAGTACATGAAGCAAATAGGAAGTCTACAGGCATATCAACGAGAATTCTCGAGTGCGATCTTGGAGCTACCTGATATGGCGGAAAAGGAAAAGGTGTTCAATTTCATTATAGGATTGAAACCTTGGGCACATAATCAGGTGAAGAGGTAGATTATTAAATCACTAGAAGAAGCATTTGTTGTAGTTAATCGTGTGGTAGAACATTATGATGAAGGGACCGAAGAGAGAAATAAGAAGTCTAATAAATGAAAGGAAATGTCTACAAATGAAGGGCCTTCGAGATTGAATGACAAGTTGAAGACGAAGAAGCCTATGAAGTGTTGGATATGCGAAGAACCCCACATGATGAAGAATTGTCCTTCAAGACCAAAAGTGGCAGCAGTAGCACAGGCCGATGTGAAGAAGAAGAAAGAAGAACCATCTATTAGAGTGATGCAAATTATGGGAGCTACTATGGCTACGAAAGTAGTCTCACGACAAGATCCTAAAAGGAATAAGCTGGAGTATGTGGAAATGAAGATTGGGTAAGGCACTGTAGTCACAATGGTGCATAGTGGTTCAACTCATTGCTTCATGAGGGAAAAAACTATGAGGAATATTGGGTTGAAGTTTATACAACCTCAAGAATAGTTCAAAGTAGCGAATTCTGAACCCAATTCAGTGATTGGTATAACAAAGAAAGTGGATCTGTGCATAGGTGAATGAACTAGGAAAGTAGATTTCACGATTTTGCAGATAGACAACTATGAAGTTGTACTAGGTATGAAATTTATGAAATAGTTTTAAGCTATGATGGTGCCACACATGAAGAAGTTGTACATTTATGACAACCACACTGATGATCCTATAGGGGTATCAACCATGGGAACTATGACAACTGAGTGTAAATTGAGAGTGATGAACGTGGAGGAAGTCAAGTGGTATGAAGAAATCCATAAGAGTTTGCATTCTGTAGATGAGAAACCTATGGAGAAGTCACAAATTATTAGACCATTGTTTGATAGTATCTTAGATTTGATGAGGAGACTAGAGGCAGTGGAAGGAGATGAAGATGCTAGACCCGAAGTTCAGGAGGAAATTCGGGAAGCATACATGCAAAGATTGGAGGAGGAAGATCGAGACAGGTGGATTGAGATATTAGTTGAGGAAGAGTGAGATCCTTCGGCCTCCACTTCCCCCCTCTCTTCTTAGATCAACATGGCGATGAGGCTCATTGTTAGCTGCTCATGGCAGTGAGTCTCCTATATTTTGAGCAGACATTGGGGCGAGATGGACACAATTGATAGTAGGATGCAGAGATGAGTCATGATGATGTAGGGGGCATGCATTCTTGTGGAGGTAATGTATGGTTGGATTAGATACCCAACTAGTCACAAACACGAGGGGATCAAGCAAATTATTTTCGTGCAAAGTTTGGAGGATCGGTAGCATGAAGCAGGTCATGGGTGGATAAATATGGTGCCCATACTTATGGATTGGTCTTGGCGATGATGGTTGTTGGGATGGTGTTATCGAGGAAAAACTATTTTTAGAGTGGTGGAGTATGTTACATCCATAAGCTGACATAGTTATGTGTGACGAGACGAGTCAAAGGCAAACTCGGTTTTATGCGAGGAGTTGTGCAAACTCGGTTTTATGCGAAGAGATGTGCAAACTTGGTTTTATGTGACGATTTATACAAAGGCGAACTAGATTTTATGGGATGAACAATTAACTTGGGTGAACACATCGGGTGACCCACATTGGGAAACTGGTTGAGCGCATGTGCCTAGGGTGAGTCGACATGGAAGGCAAGTCCACACGAGGGTCAAAAAACTGCAAAGGAAAATTCGCCTAAGTGTTGGGAAAATGGGTGGACATGGAGAATTTATAGGAGGCCGATGTAATGGTTGGGCTGATGTATGGTTGGGATGATGTGATGGTTGGGCCAATATAGTAAAAGGGTGTGACATGATGGAAAGAGAGGTCGGCGTGGAGGAGGGTCGAGCCAGTCAAACACATGGGCGCCCATATATAAATAGGTGGATGAATTAGAGATAAAAAAAGCCAAGTGAACTCAAGCAAGTGAGCATCCATCAAAGGAAGGGTAGACAAGAAAGAGAATAAGGTAAGGGTGAAGGCAGAAAGTGGGCAAACCGTAGGGCTGAGGTCTAAAGCAGCTGCAGCAAAAAATATATAAAAATCGCAGGTGTGGACATTTTGACATAGACACGCGGGCACACAGACCCAAACAGGCAGGCGCACAGACCTGGCGGGCAAAATGTGCGGATAGTTTGGCACGTTAACACGAGAGTTAGGCATATGACCTAGCGAGCAGATGTGGGCGCAGGTTCAATGCATGGACACGAAAGGTTGGGCGACCTAACCCGACGAAGGTTGTAGGGCATAGGCGGGCGTGCAAACATGACAGGTGGGTGACCCGACCCAGTGAGTGACCCGACTTACTGGGAAACCCGACATGGTGGGTAGTATAGTTGCAGATTGAGGCAAGTTGTAGGAGGTGACTTGTGGACTTTTCTAAAGGGAAATTTGAGGTTTCCAAGCAAGGTGGAAAATTGTCTAAGTGTGTAGACTTAGCTACAAACTTGTATATTGTATACTTGTAAAATATTGAACTATTATTACTGATACAGGAAGACTCTATATTGGGGAGTTGCCCCTCCCATTGAAGAAAATTGTATTTCCATTGCCCATATATGATGAAAAGTGAATGTATGAATGTTTATTTGCTCTGTGTTATAACACGAAGTAGAATTGGAGGAAAATAAACTAAGTGTTGAAGAGTTAGGTGTATTTTGTACTCACAAATATTGGTGAAAAGAAGGTGTGTGGTGGTGTCGCACCTGCCTATGTGCGGTTGAAAGACTACCACCTGGATAGGGGCATGACACATGTGATAGAAGTAGTGTCAGTGGTTCAAGAGGGTGGAAAAGTATGAATGGTGAGAATGGCATATGACCATCAAAAATTTACTCTTCTCCTTCATAACCCTAGCTCATTTTTCCCTAAGGGTTTCGAAATGTGATGTTTAGTTGTCATTTTCTCTACTTGGATGCTTCTTCACTATGCTGCCTCGGCCATAATCTACAAAAGTTTCCTATAATGGTTTTCAAGCCACAAATTTGGTTGGTCACCACATGTCTTCTCCACTAGCCCAATCCTCCATTAAGGTTATAGGTATCTACATTTCTTTTCTTGTTTTTAGGACAATTTCTCCTCTTTTAACTATTTTTTTATACTATTAATGATTCATGATTTTCTACTCACAGTTATACTATTTCCTTTTTACAAATTCGAGGTTGGATTTTCTAGCACTCTTGTACCGGTTCTATAGTATTGTTCCTAAATCTCATTTAAGCATTATTAATTTCATGGTTTTGATGTAATTCTTCTTCGACCCACACTTGTTATCGATTTTTCCACCTTTCCACCCTCTTGCCAGATTTTCTGGGATCTTATCAGTTGCGACCCTTTTCTTCTTCTACATACGTTATGAAATGGCTCTCCCTTGCATTTCATGCTTTTCAATGTATGGAGGAAAGGTAAAACAAAGTTTTTGAATTACTGATTGTGGTTTTATCTCTTTATACATTTTTTTTCCTTTTTCCTTACATTACTTTCTTTATTCTTGCATGACGAAATGCTTCTTCTTCTTCAAGTTGGAAGGGTACTAACTCATCACCTTAGTCTTCCATTGCTGGTCTACAAACCACATGCAGGTAATAGCAGTGTTTGTTACTCAATGACTCTACTTATTGGATAGTTTCCTATGATTATAGTGTGGAATATTCGCTTGTGTCATTATTAAAAGCTACCTACTTTTGTGAAAATATCTCTAGTGCTTCTACTATAACAGTGGAAGGGAAGCAATGACGCATGCAAATGCTTGGAATAGTTCACTTCCTTGCACTGTACCCATACTTGTTCAGGTAAGGAATTAATTGTCTATTTCTTCCATCATCCCCATACAGTCTTAAACATCACTACTTTTTTTGTTTTATTTTCAAATGTAGCCTTGCCTTACTTGTTACTGAGAATATCTTTTTTCTTGACCTATAGATCTTCAATGCACTTCTCAATTGTTCTTTACTGCAATGAGCACAACACCGACAACTAGGTTACATTGGTTCAGTAACCAGTAGGTTAGTTCCAATTTTCCTTACTGAGTTTTACCTCGATTAGTCTTTCGGTGTATTTCCTGGGTGAAGGTATGCGACATTTTCCAGTGTACTCATCATTACAATTGTTTTAAAATCTCATTCAATTTATGAAACAACTAGTTCGAGTTATAGTTTCCTTTTATTTTTTATTTAGGGCTCATGATTATGGCGACTCTACTTCTTGTCGACACATTTATTATAGCGATAAATTGTAGGATAATCCCCTCCATAAGTGGGAATATTGGTAATAATTTTACTATTTTTGTTTTTTTTTTTTTAATATTTGAAAACGATGCACACTCTGAATCCATTTTATTGTTTTTGGTGCTACACTGTAGCACACCATATTTACAGTTTTGGATATGTTTCCAATTTTGTTGCCCCTATCTGCTATAGTGTTTTAATGATCCATGATTTTCATAGCTACATATTTCCACGCCGATGCTACAATGAATGGCATGGATTAATTTTGTCGGTAATATTAATGTTAAAGTTGTGTATACATATGCATTCGATTTATTTCTTTTGTATTTCACCTTAGCCTATTGTTGAACTTGACCGTGCACATCAAAGGAATTTTTTTTTTTAATTAGGTTTATTTTTATATCTTATACTTACATTAGACATATTTACATATGGATGCATATTTTTTGTCTTAAAACTTATTCAATTCTCTTGTAAATTCAATGCTATCTAAGCATTATTACCCATGTCCATATTGTTGGGTAAAATTAATTTCTTAATAAAAAAAACTAATCACATAAACATTAATTATGAATCTGAGGAGCGTCTTTTTATTTCAAGGAAATTGGCAAAATATATGCATAAAAATACCAACAACTAACACTGGTTTTATATGATTATGTTCTATACTATCAAGCTCATTCAACAAGAAATAAAATTTAAGACTTGAATAACAAAACTAAAATTGAAAAGAAGAAAGTAAATGACAAGAAATGTAATTATGTTAATCACACAACTTGAACCATTGCTAAATAAAACCACACATTGTTGAATTGGAAATTTAATCTATTGCACCCAACATAATTGAAATGCTAATCTAGAGTAGTAAATTAAATGAAATATAGAAATTGGATGAAATAACAAATCTAGAAAATGTAGCAAATCATCAAATTACTTGATTAAAATGGAAATTTACTTTAAATAACAATGATTGAAATTCAAAGAAACAAGAACACAACTACACCACTGTAGATGTTCAAGGCAACACCTCATCCAAGGTAGTGGGCCCAACTGCCCAAGACTCAGCTCCGCCTTGAGAAATAACTCATATTAGATTAGAAATAACATATGTAGAACTCAATGGATAACTTCCTTCATTAAAACATATGAGATAAATAATTACAGCATAATGAAGTTTTTAGTTTTCCTCAAATTCAACAATTGTTCATTTGTCATCTGTCATCTCTTATCTCTTCTTCTACATCCTATCTAATAATTTTCCATCTCCTATCTCTTAATTATCCATCATTATCCCCCATTATTCCCGCCAATTATCCTCTTCTCTTTGATCTCTATTTTCATTTAAATACACAGAGAGCAAAGGGAAGTTAAACAAAGCTGATTATAAATGATTTCCATTACAATTTTGTATTGATTACATAATCTTAATAAACAAGATCAGATCTCAAAGATCTTTCCATTAACATTCAGCAAGAACAAGCCGAATTTGGTATTTCAATTGGAAGAATTTGGAAAATGACCACAACAACAAATCAGAGAAAATCACCTTCGAAGAACCTTGCATTTCTCTCAATCCAAACTGAATTTTAGAGAACTACTCACAATGGAACTAACTTGGTCTGTTCTGTGCAAAACCGATGTCTTAGATTTTCAATATTATCCTTAATTTGTCGGAACCATCAAATGAAAAACTGTCACTTCTTGTTCGAGCAAATTTCTGAGTTGGAATATTTGATTATGAGTTGGATATCATATTTTCAATATGGAAAAGATCTTGGAGGCTAAAATCATGAATGATGTTACAACAAATTCATTAATAAACAATCATTGGTAAAATCATGCATAATAATCATCAATTTATTAACAATAGAGAATAAATAATATTAATCCGTGAGAGCATAAATAATTATAAAATAGAATTATATGATAATTTATGATAAACGATGTAATGAAGAATGATAGAAGTGGATGAAATAAAAGTTAAAAAGTGATAATAATAATGACAAATTAATGGCCCAATATACCCCCAAACTAGATATGTTGCATGTCCTCATGCAACCCAAAGCCTCTATATTAACCAATACAAAAATGTTCATCCCAACTCATGAAATTGATGGAACAAATGACTTCTTCCTCAAATAATGAATATTCAATCTTCAAAATGTTGATGAAGAAATAACAATTTTCACATTGACTTTCAACTATATGTATGAAGGAAAACTTCATTAATCATTTTCTCAAAAACTACAAACCAGATTTTGCTAAAATTTTGCAAGTGGATTTCTACTATATTAATGCTTATGTGATCCAAAAATTAGATCATTTTGATCCATGAATCATGAGATATAAACAAAGTGGTTATAGGTGACAGTGCATGATTTCTGAAATTTTACAAACTAATTTAACATGAAATATTCTGGGTTTGTGTATTTTAATGATACCCCTTTGCTTTCCAAAAATCACAAGAATTCAGTTCATTGTTTTAAAGATACACGAAATCAATTTCTACACTGTGTAAAAATGAAATTGTATGCGTTAAATGAGAAAGAAATTAGAAAACATCCATCATGTGTAGCAATTCATACCCCAAACTCAAGAATTAGCATGCCTTCATGCACTACTAGAAAACAAATTGATGTGGTTGCTACAATCATTGTTGAAATCTATGCTTGGTGTAAAACAACATGGAATAAGGGAGGTTTTGAGAATGAATAAGGAGATCGACGTATGATGGCATGGTCATAATAAATAAATGAATGAAAGTAACACTCCCCCAAACTTAAAGCTTCTATGTCTTTGAAAAATGGGATGTGGTAAAGATATGGAATGAACGATGATAAATAATGCTCAATGGATTTTCATTAAATTCTCCTAAACTTTTAATAAATCAGAAACTTATGCTATTTTAACTCAAGTTTTACCTTCGAAAAAATGTGGAATGACATGTATGGAATGACATTTGTTGAATTTGTTGCTAAAAGTGATGCAAAAGGTGCAAGCTATGCAAGCACATCCTGTTTGAACAATTTTTTGTGTTCGTGAGTTGCTCGAGCCACTTTTGTTAGTTGCAATAGTGCGGGCTCGCTACGAATAGAGTTGCCCCCCATGCTTGTTCTTCTCCTATAAACACTTCACTATTCTGCATGCAATTTTCTTGAATCCATAGTTTTAGTTTTGAACAACAACATATAAGCGCATGCAAAAAAATTCAATCAGAAAAAAACGTTTGTATAAATGCAATAACAATATTTTGTCAAATCAACAAGTTATGGCAGAGTTTGGAAATTATTATGCATGCTATCCCATAATGCATATCTTCCCCCTCCAATTAGAAAAGGCCGTCCATGAACATAAGCATAGGAAAAAGGGAAAGGATGTTGAGGATCCATAAATGTAGTCGAACAATCAAACAAGGTGATGTAAAATACGCAAAAGCAATCAGAGAAGTACAAGTCATGAAAATGGGAAATGACTGTAAAAGGAATAAAACAGAGGATTGATCATTATGCGAAGAGATATTTCCTTAGGTGGAAAAATGTGATGAAAGCATGACCAACAATAGATGATAATGATTGTTGGTATCAATTGATTGGAAAATATTGATATAATGCATACAAAAGTATAGTTTACCATGCATATCGGTTAATAGAGTTATAAATGTTGTTCAAATGGTAAATTCAACTTTAGAAATGAATCAATAGGAAATAATAGGATAAAGAATATTTGGCAATGTAACATAGCACTTCAGTACCACAAGCAGAGCCACTGCTGCCAGTAGGAATTCATAGCCTCTACAGGGTTGATTTTTAACCAAAAAATGAGCCAGAGTCCTCAATTTAGTATCTAGATGGTTTTATTTTTTTATTGCTATAAAGAGACCATTGTTCTGGCATGGTAACCATATAATCATAGTTCCATTCACTGATATATGACAAAGTGATCAGGCCGGCTCGTGATGAGACCTCCTGTCCTTCTGACAGTTTTGACTATCTAGAAGGTCATTACCCTAGTGTGGTGGCCATAATGGAATGTCAATTGTTACATCCTTATGATCATAGTAGGCTGTCGCGTGATGATACCCCCTATCCTCGTTAAGAATATGTGTTTCATTTTCATATTTTTATGTTTTTATTGTTAAGGAAGGGAGGCTCATTTACTCCTTAAGATTCAGGGATGACGTAAGAAGTTAAAAAAATGCAGATGAAATTTATGTTTTTATCCGTATATCATCATACCAAAGGGATTTATCCATTGATAGTGTGAAAGATAAACCGACATGGTATTAAGATAATAAATCATTTTATGATATGTCCAAGGAGAAGATATTTAGCTAGTCATTATATAGTTGAACCAGGTCAGTTTCATAATAAAGATAACCATAAAAGGTTTTACAAGTCATAATCGTATTAATATTACTATTTTTCCTTTATCTTGGGTACAAATTCCTGATCCAAACAGATGGTTTTGGTAAGAAAACATAAAAGAGAAAGAAAAATGGCAAAAGGAATGACCAGCGATGAAATAACAAAGATAAATCATAGTTATTCATCCTATCGATTTAAAGAATAAACACACAAAAAGAAAAATCGGGGTTGTTCAATTGATTGAACAACAATCATTCAATCGATTGAAAAACAATCATTCAATCGATTGAACAAAATTGAAAAAATGCAAAAGGTGTTGTTCAATTGATTGAACAACAATCGTTCAACCGATTGAACAACAAAATCGTAAAAATGAAAAAGTGTTGTTCAATTGATTGAACAACGATCGTTCAATCGATTGAACAGTAAAATCGAAAAAACACAAAAAGTGTCATTCAATTATTGAATAACAGCCGTTCAATCGATTCAACAACAAAATCGTAAAAACACAAAAGTGTTGTTCGATTGATTGAACATCAATCATTTAATCGATTGAACAACAAAATAAAAAAAATGAAAAAGTGTTGTTCAATTGATTGAACAACCATCATTCAATCGATTCAACAACAAAGTCGTAAAAATATAAAAGTGTTTTTCAATTGATTGAACAACAATCATTCAATCGATTGAAGAGAAAAATCGTAAAAACACAAAAAGTGTCGTTCAATTGATTTAACAACAATCGTTCAATCGACTTGAACATAAAAGCACCAAAATTGTTGTTCAATTGATTGAATAACAATCATTCAAATGACTGAACAACAAACACGCAAAAAGTGTTATCCAATTGATTGAACAACAATCATTCAAATGAGTGAACAATAAAACAACAAAAGTGTTGTCCAATTGATTTAATAACAATCGTTCAAATGATTGAACAATAAAACAATAAAAGTGTTGTTCATTTGATTGAATAGCAATCGTTCAATTGATTGAACAACAAACACGCAAAGAGTGTTGTTCAATTGTTTGAGAAATAATCATTCAAACGATTGAACAACAAAAAAAATGGGAACAAATAAGTGTTGTTCAATTGACTGAAAAACAATCGCTCAATCGATTAAACAACAACACACACACAAAATAAGTGTTGTTCAATTGATTTAACAACAATCATTCAATCGATTGAATAACAATACACACAAAAAATAAGTGTTGTTAAATTGATTGAACAACAAACTGTTTAATTGATTGAACAACAACATGCACACAAAAATAAGTTAGTGTCGTTCAATTGATTGAAAAAAAATTATTCAATCGGTTAAACAACAAAATATGAAAAAAGAAATTTGTGTTGTTCAATCGATTGAACAACAATCGTTCAATTGATTTAACAACAATCGCTCAATCGATTGAACAAAAAAATACGAAAAATGAATTTATCGATGTTCAATAGATTGAACAACAATCAATCAATCGATTGAATATAAAAATACGAAAAAAAAAGAAATCAATGTTTTTCAATAGATTGAACAGTAATTGTTCAATCGATTGAACAAAAAAATACGAGAGAAATAAAAATAAAAAAATAAGTGTTATTCAATGGATTGAACAACAATCTTTTAATCAATTGAACAACATAAGACAAAAAAACAGAAATTACAAATGTACAATTGATTGAATATAAATGATTAAACACACCCAAAAATGAATCATAGTTGTTCGTTCTACTGAACATCAGCTATTCAATTGATGGAACAATTGTTGTTCAATCTATTGAACAACTGCTGTTCAATTGATTGAAAAACATCTGTTCTTTCGCCAACGGAACAAAATCTATAACTGTGAAGGAAGCAACACTTGAAACACAAAAACATAAGAGAAATCATAAAAGAAACAACACTTTATTTAAAAACACTAAATAAAAAAAAAAAAATTAAGTTACAACAGCTATGATGTTATTTCCTAAGGGAATATCAATCTGTCAATGGAAAAAAATGATCTCTTGGAAAAATGTTTTGGCAATAGTCACATGAATCTTAAAATGGAAATCAATTTTCCATTTCTTTTGTTATGAATTTGTTATGTAATGGATTATATGAAATGCCCTTGTTTCATTAACATTTCTTTCAAGAATCGCTCGTTCATAAATTGACTTCTTTTATTGTCCTAGAACCTGTAAAAAACGAGTCTCTACCTGCAATAAAACATGAAATCAAGGAAGAAGAGAGGTGATTGAGTTCTCATAATCCAAGAAATATGAAAAAAGATCAAGTAGTTACTCTGTAAAACAAATCCATATAAATATAAACAAAGAAAAAATTATTTGTCACCTGGGGAGAGGAGTTGTCGACCATACTAACCAACAGTGTTTTAATCATAACTGCTTTGTTTTTCGTCTAATTTGAGTGATTCCAAAGCCAAATGAGATATAGTTCAAAGGTATATCAGAAATATAAACAATTTTTAAAAATTCCGTGATATGATATGTCAATTTTACTTGGAACAACTTGCATAACAGAGTCATTTTTGATTTCCCAACTTAGACTAACAATTGATATTTTAAGCATAATCTTTTTGTTTGATGACGAATTCAAATTATTCAAATTTGAGATTAAGATAGATTCATTTATGTATCTCCAATAGAAATATGTTTTGAAGAAAATAATAATTGATGGGTCAAATACACAAGTGAACAGCTGGAAAAACAGAGTTTTTAAAGTGCATATTTACAATAGACATTTAGTATTATGGTCATAACTCTCTTATACGATATCAAAATTGAGTGATTCAAATTTCCTTGTAAACTAGATTCATAGGGGAATATACCATAGAAACATATTTTAAAAATATAGTCATTTAGGCCTCCAAAAACTGACTGTCCCAACTCTTTCCTTGATCTGCCTACTAGACACCCTGTCAATGTTTTGGTTATAACTTTTTCATTTCAAGTCAAAATTGAGTGATTCAAATTGGGTTGGAAATTATACATAAATGGATACTTAGGATAGAAAAATGTTTTTAGAATATTCCCTTTTGGTCCCTCAAAACATGCCTGTCCCGATTATGTTTTCAGAACTTTCATCAAGCCCACATGCCAAAAAAATATGATATTCAAGCAATTTTTCCAAATTGGTGATAAAAATGAATATGAGTGTTTTTAGAACTATTATTTTCAATATAATACATCTACATACACAAATAAATTAAAATATTTATCACTGATGTTGATTTCCACAGCGTGTTGCAACAAAAACAACTATTTTACATTAAAAAATGTTATTTATTTTATTTTCTACATTAACCTACTCTTCTTTGAAAAATGAATATTCTTACCTATATGAGTACTTCCAGTGGATCCATTTTAGAAATATGGCCTCAAGTATGTATATAACCAAATTTGAAAAATCCATGTTAATAAATAGTAGGGTATTAGAAGCCAACTTCCCCTGAAAATATGGTGTCAAAAAGTGTTAAATATGGAGTGATGCTGCAAAAAAATGATTGAGTGAAACCAATATTCAATATATCCTTTACTTTCTTGATTTCTCATAGTTGTCATATCATGAAGTTCTTGAGTTTTTGAAATGACATATTGATGTAGACTAGAAGAAACCTCATTTTCTTCCATAACTTTTAAATTTTTGGTTTTGAAACATTCACAGTATCAATATAAGTTTTTTGCAATGGTGCATGTGAGATATAATGGGTGGGAAGGCTAGGTAAGTTTTGCATTCCAACACTGTAAGCATGTTGTATTGGTTTATTATGTTTAGGGTGTGGAATGAGTTAAGAAGGAAATTGTGTAGGGCATGGAGCATTTTGATGATGTAGTTGATTGGGTTGTGTGGCTGATTTTGATAGATAAGCAGGATGTTGTTGAAAAGCTGGAAAAGAATATGGATGATGTGTTTGTGCTACAAGATGTTGGAGAGTATCCATGTAATCATAAGATAAACCATGCCAAACTTGTAGACAAGATTGGTGAGGGTTATATTGAGATTGAAATGGTTGCCCTAACACAAGTGTATTCCATAATGGATTATGCAAGTAAGAAAATGGAGAGGAAGTGTTTTGAACTATACATGTAGGTCATGGTTTCCATGGTTTCGACCTTGTTACAACTTCCCCCTCTTTGATATGCTACTTCCATCTTAGATAAGGAAGAGTGACTATCTATTTGATGCTCCTTTCGGTAATGAGGGCAAAACACTTCATCAAATTCTGCCTTATTTTTCTCAGCGTGCAAAACATGTAATTGTGAATTTAGAGAGATAATAAAACCATTTTTAAAATTTATGAATAAAACATTGATTTCAGCTCTTATGTCTCCTGTTCTTGTAGTACATTTGGAAAAGAAAGAAGAAACTTCTCTAGAATTCTTACTAGCCTTGAAGATTCCTCTTGAATACCTTATGCATAAATAAAAAACATCATCATATGATAGCTGAAAAAAATCACCTTTTCCTATCAGATTTAAGAGTTCTAAAAATTTATCTTTGGTTCCGTTAAGAATGAGTGTTTTTAAGATCTCTTTTTTCAAATTCTTATGCTTTGATTTCTAAAAGTTGTATTTAAATCACTATACATAGTCCTCCATGATTTCATCTTTCCCTTGTACCATATTGAAAATATCTTCACGGGCCTTGCAATAGTCTTGGTACTTCTTCAATAATAAATTCTTCATGTCTTCCCATGTCTGAATGTAGTTCCCATCAAGACTCATGAACCATCGGAGAGCTGCTCCTTTTAGAGTAAGAGGAAAGACTTTCAACCTTTGATCATTTGTACAATAATCATATCCTCTACGAAGTACATCAAACTGAAAAAAATGTATATGGGTCTTCGGTTTCTAGACCATGAAAATTTGGCAGAGAAGATGGGGGAATTATGTGCATTTGTGTCGCTCCTAGATCTTTGATATGGAATTCAAATGTAGCAATGTGAGCCATTTCTTATCATAATAGAAGATGTTCTTCATGTGTTGCTTTGAGGCTCCTCCTTCAAATGTTCCTATCAATTGGTTAGTGGAATGGGTGGTTCTTACATCACCACTTGAGTGGAATCATGAGATCTTTCTCAAAATTCTATCTCTAAAATTCCTACTTCTATCAGTGCATGCTATATGACATAAGCCTGACTACTGAGGTGAGATCCATCACTAGTTCCACAGAATGTGTGTGTAGGTTCTTACCTTCCGTCTTCAATATCCAGCTCTCACAAAGTCAGGTATGCATCTACAACCATATATTATTGTGGTAGTGAAATTCGACTGTATCCCTGACAGTGATGCCAAAATATTGGGGATACTTAATTTCTTAATAAAAACAAGGAATCACTTAAACATTAATTATCAACCCGAGGAGCGCCTTTTTTTTATTTCAAGGCAATCGGAAAAATATATGCATAACAATACCAATATCTAACATTGGTTCTATATGATTGTGTTCTGTACTATCAAGCTCATTCAACAAAAAATAAAATGTAAGACTTGAATAATAAAACTAAAATTAAAAAGAAGAAAGTAAATGAGAGGAAAAAAATTATGCTAATCACACAACTTGAATCATTGATAAATTAAACCACAAATTTCTATATTGGAAATTTAATCTATTTCACCCAACATAATTGAAATGATATTCAATAGCAGTAAATTAAATGAAATCTAGAAATTGGATGAAATGACAAATCTAGAAAATGTAGCAACTTAACAAATTACTTGATTAAAATTCTTATTTACTTTAAAGAACAATGATTGAAATTCAAAGAAACAAGCACACAACTAAACTACTATAGATTTTCAAGGAAGCATTTCGTCCAGCGTAGTGGGTCCAACTTCCAGAGACTCAGTTCCACCTTGAGAAATAACTCAGATCATATTACAAATAACAGATGTAGAACTCAATGGATAATTTCCTTCATTAAAATATATGAGAGAAATAATTACAACATAATAAAGTTCTTAGCTTTCCTCAAATTCAACAATTTTTCATCTCTCATCTCTAGTCTCTTACCTATTCTTCTACATCCTATCTAATAATTTTCCATCTGCTATCTCCTAATTATCCATCATTATCCCCCATTCTTTCCCCCAATTATCTTCTTCTCTTTACTCTATGTTTTCATTTAAATACACAAAGAGCAAAGGGAAGTTACAACAAAATTGATTACGAAATGATTTCCATTACAATTTTGGATTGATTACATAATATTAATAAACAAGATCATATCTGAAAGATCTTTGCATCAACATTCAGCAGGAACAAGTCAAATTTGCTATTGCAATTGGAAGAATTTGGAAAACGGTCGCAACAACAAATATGAGAAAATCACCTTCGAATAACCTTGCGTTTCTCTCAATCCAAACCAAATTTTGGAAAACAATTCATCACAAAATTAATTTCGTCCATTCTACAGAATACTCACGTCTCGGATTTTCAAGGTTCTCCTTAATTTGTCTAAACCGCCCAATGAAAAAGTATCACTTCTTATTTCAGCGAATTTCCGAGTTGGAATATTTGATTATGAGCTGGAAATCATATTTGCAATCTCGAAAATATCTTGGAGGCTAAAATCATAAGTGATGTTACAACAAATTCATTAATAAACCATCATTGATTAAATCGTGAATAATAATCATCAATTTATGAAAAATAAAGGAGAAAAAATAATATTTATCCACGAGAGCATAAATAATTATGAAATGGAATTATATGATAATTTATGATAAATAATCTGATAAAGAAATATAGAAAAGGATGAAATAGACGTTAAAAAGTGATAATAATAATTGCAAATTAGTGGCCCAACACACATGCTTTGTACTCTTATAAGGAAGTTAATCTTAAGCTCAACTATCCTTCGATTAATTCATGCATTTACACGATATTCTTCATGAATGAATTGAAATCACTTCTTAGAATACGTTTAACCTAATGCTTTTAAATCCAAATAGAAGTATTGGGTTACTATGTCATTGGAAAAATTGGATTAGAGCGATTTAGACAAACTAATAAATTTCAAATATTATGACGAACGCGACCTCAATGGTCACTACAGTTCTACTTAAGACAGAAAGTTATATATATATATAATTTCTTTTCTCTTCTTCTATTCATAATTCTTGCACCACTGCTACACCAAAGCATAAAACATCCCTTCCACATAGATATTCCCCATTACCCTTTTCGCTTCTAATTCCAGTTTCATGGGAGTATTTTTAGTTTAGCCTCTATTTTTTTCATTACAGTGATAATTCAGGTTACTAGTAGCTAGCACATATTACTATAAAGTAATCTAAATATCACACAATTAGTTTGTAAAAATAAAATATTTTCTTATCAACGGGATAATAACTCTGACTTACCAACAAAAGAAAATTTCAAGAATTGTTTACCTGAACATAATTTTGAAGGGATATGAGCATGATATTTGGAATTATGGTCCCCTTTGAGAACAGGAAAAGATTCTAACTTCCAGGTCACTCTGCAACCAAAACCCTAATGGCGGCAAGGCGGTAAAATCGGCGGGGAGGAACAGAGAAAAGGCCAGGGTGCAGACTACAGAGAGATACAACAGAAGATAAGACAGACATCTGAGAGACAAAAGTCATGACAGAAGGCGTCAGGAGGGGAGAGATCCCCTCCTATCGGGATACCGTGACAGGAGACGGTCAGAACAGTCAGCTGACAAAGGAGAAACAGAACGGTGGTCCGGTTCTGGGAGCGACTTGGCAGGCGGGCAGAAGGGGAAGATGCCTGCCATGTGCAGAGGAGAAACCCAGGTTTGTGATTCCATCGAATAAACTGGAAAAGTACAGAAGTTATATGAAATATCATGCCCTTATCTGCAAGTTTGTAGGCATTTGGCCATCGGAACGAGACCTAACCAAGTGGATTCAGCAAAAATGGCAGCCCCAAGGACACATTGAGCTCAAGCTGGGAGCGAAGGGCTTCTTTACGGTAATTTTCTCAAACCTGCAAGATAAGGAAAAAGTATTTGAAAATGGCCCTTATTTCTATTATAATGCTGGTCTTTTCATGCGCTATTGGGAGGAATGCTACAACCCAGATAAGGAAAAATTTCTAGCAGCACTGGTCTGGGTTCGTTTATTTGGGCTACCTATTGACTTCTGGGACCCAGAAATATTGGAGGGGATAGGAAACTCAATAGGTAGTTTCGTGAAAATAGCAGAAACCACGAAGAAAGGAAGGTATACTTCGTACGCTAGGATATGTGTCTATATGAACCTAGCAAACCCTATCCCAGATTCTGTGGAACTAGAGTATCATGAAGAAGTCTGGCAGCAAAACTTAGACTATGAGCACATCCCTTTTAGATGCCGTAGGTGCCATGACCATGGCCATCTGGCTAAGGAATGCCCGATTACAATGGAAGAAGAAGAAAGGAAAAGTAACCTGCAAAAGAGAGGGCCAGTTGACCAAGAAGGATTCCAAGAGGTGAAAAGCAAATGGAGAATAAACAAAGAATTCCCCAAGGAAGATAAGAAGGAAAAACAAACAACCCCAGAGAAATCAAACAGCTTTGAAATATTACAGGAAGAGGGAGAAGAGGAAGACCAAACCATGGAAAATCAAGATGATAAGGAGTCAGACAATAGCGCTAGCAGTGAAAGAACCCACACAAAAAGGAAAGCCCCGAGTGAGACCATAGACAAAGGTAAGGAACAGGAAGAACTAACAGAACAGATGGAGACAGACATGGAGACAACCAGGGAAGAATTAAGTCAAGAGGAAGAAGTCTTAAGAAAATTATTGAATGAATGGAGGAATCTGGATGAGAGGTTTATCCCGGAAGACCAGAAGAGGTTGTATGCGGAAACCTTTCAACAGTATAAGGCTAAATAGGAAAAAGGTAAAGCTACGCCAGAAGAATACCAAGAGAGCCAGAGGGAAAACAGATCAGATCAGCAAGGACAAGGTAAGGGGGGGCGAAAAAAGAGGAAGGAAAAATCTTAAGGACTCCATCCAAATTATGGGTGAAATGCTGGTGAACACAGGGAGAGTGGTCCCGCTGTCAGCGGTGTTTCAAAATCTATCTCAACCTCATCAATGATTTTGACAACATGGAATATTAGAGGCCTAAACAGTAAAGGGAAACAGAGACATCTAGCGGCAAGACTGAGGAAGGACAAACCTCAAATCATGCTTATTCAGGAAACTAAAATTTCAGGTCAGAAGATGGAGGAAATCCTCAATAAAATAAAACCAAGATACGAACAAGTAACCATAGACGCCAAAGGAAGTGCAGGAGGGATAGCCATCATTTGGAATCCAGCAGAAGTCCTATCAGATTGGTGGATAGGAATGCCAAGAATCCTGACTGGAAGATTTAGACACATTGGGCAGAGTGAATGGGTGGTGGTGTCGGCTATTTACAGGCCTCATACCCAGGCTGATAGAGGCATATTCCTTAGCCATTTAGAAAAACTAAAAAATATGCACCAGGAGCAAAGGTGGATTATTGCAGGAGACTTCAACTTGATAACATCTAGAGAAGAGAAGAAAGGTGGAATAAGCAGAGAAGACCCAGAGATGGAAAGATTCAGAGATGTCCAAACAGAATTAAGGATGGTAGATATACCTACTATAAATGGGAAATTCACCTGGAACAATAGAAGAGGCGGGGACAAACAAATTGCGTCAAGACTAGATCGATTTCTAGTCTCTGAGTACATAATAGGGATGGATATTTTCTATGAAGCCTCTATCCTACCCTCTATAGGGTCCGACCATTGGCCAATAAAGCTGGAAATAGCTTTGAACAATCAGAATAAAAAGAGACCTTTTCGTTTTGAGTCCTTTTGGCTTAGAGCTCCAGATTTCTTAGACAAAGTAAGAAACTGGTGGCAGGAAAGCAGGAGGGGAATGGAAGGCCGGAACAAAATGCACACTTTCCAGCTCAGACTTAAGGAAATAAAGGGAAAAATTAAGAAATGGAATAGGGAAGAATTCAGAAATATCCAGTAGGAGAAAGGTAAACTACAGACTAGATTGGAAGGAATACAACAACAAATCATCAAGGACGGAAGAAGCGAGGAGTTGGCGGAAGAGGAAGGCAGGGTAATCAATCAACTGGAGGAAAGACGCAAACAGGAAGAAATTCTGTGGAAATAGAAATCTCGTGTCCAATGGCTAAAAGACGGGGAAAAGAACTCCAAATTCTTCCACAAAGCGATGATGAATCACCGTCATCACAATAGAATTTTCTCACTGAAAGATAGTCAAGGAAACAGAGTGCTGCAGCAGAAAGATATGGAACAGCTCCTGGTGGAATATTTCAAAGGACTCCTAACAGAACCTAACATTAACAGGACAGAGGAAATAGACAAGGTCTGCCAACATATCCCTAAGAAAGTTACTAGAGAACAAAATATGGCACTGCTCAGGGTTATCACTAAGGAAGAAGTAGAGGAAGTGGTCAACAAAATGGCGAAGAATAAGGCCCCAGGCCCCGACGGCTTTACCATTGAGTTTTACCAAGCAGCCTGGAGTTTTATGGGCAACGACTTGTTGGATTTAGTGGAGGAATCAAGGTGTTCTAAACGCATGCATCAGGGACTGAATGCCACTTTCCTAGCCTTGATCCCGAAGAACGGAAAATCAGACGAACCGCAGGGGTTCAGGCCTATATCCCTCTGTAATGTAGTGTACAAAATCTTAGCAACAATTATGGTGAATAGACTCAAGCCTATTCTGCCGGACCTTATAGCGCAGGAACAAACAGGCTTTGTCAAAGGGCGGCAGATTACAGATGGAATTATAGTGGCCCAGGAAGTGATCCACTCCCTGAAAAACTCTCGAAACCCAGGTATGCTAATCAAATTAGACCTGGCTAAGGCGTACGACCGCCTTAGTTGGGGGTATCTGGAAGGCATTCTCAAAGCCCATGGTTTTGATCCAAGATGGGTGAAATGGATCCTGTCAATGGTAAGTACTCCGGTGTTGTCAGTCATGTTGAATGGTACCCCCACCGAAGCCTTCAATCCCTCGCGAGGGCTAAGGCAGGGAGACCCCTTGTCTCCATTCCTCTTCATCTTGGCAGCGGAAGGATTAGGCAGGATGATAAAGGCCCAAGTAGCCAGCGATCAGCTAAAGGGGCTACGAATATGTGGGAATGATCTCCCTGTAACTCACCAGCAATTCGTAGACGACGTAATGTTATATGGCCAGGCCACTCTCAAGGAGGCCCAAAAGATTGTTAAAACCTTATCCGAATTCAATCAAGCTTCTGGGACTGAGATTAATAAAGAGAAATCTGAGGTTTTTTCTTTAACACCCAGCTAGCGGCACAAAGATTCTTGGCACGCACAATGGGATTCAGAATTGGAACCTTCCCGTCAAAATACCTGGGTATTATGCTTAATGAGCATCAATACAGGGCCGCTAACTAGGAACCTCTAATTAAAAAAATTAGGAATAAGATGGAAAACTGGACCTTCTGCAGGCTATTCCAATCTACTAGATTTCGTGTCAAGCTATCCCCAAGTCCATTAGTCAAAAGCTGGTAGCCATGTTTAAGAAATTTTTGTGGCAGGGAACCAGCAAAACCAGAAAATGGGCCTTAATTTCGTGGGATTGGCTAAGTAGGCTTTCCAAAGATGGAGGCTTAGGATTAAGGGACCCCTACGTTCTTAACCAAGTGATGGGGGCGAAGCTTTGGTGGAGATGGACGCAGGGTGGCCAAGATTTATGGAAGGAAATCTGGGAAAGGAAATATGAGGTAGCAGGGGAACCCGAAAACAGAATGAGAAGCTAGACAGAGGCCAAAGGCTCCGCAATTTGGAACCTGGTGAGGGGTAACAAAGAACTGATTAGAGAATATAGCTTTTGGGAGATAAGAGTAGGAGATAAAGCCAGGTTTTGGGAGGAATCATGGCAGCAACGTGAAAGGCTCATTTTTAAGGAAAACCTTCAAGTCATCCATGATTTCACGTCCCAGGCAGAGGGGAATGTTGTAGGCAAATTTTGGAAACAAGGTGTAGGCGATTATTGGCATAATTGGAAACAGAAAGAGGATTGGGCAGGGGCCCCTGACTCAGACAGATGGCAAGACTACTACAAGGAAATGGCATCCCATAAAGTGGCGAGGAAAATAGGGCAAGACATCCTAAGATGGGGCACCCGAATTCAAGGTACTTTTTCAATAACAGAAGGGTATTACCTAAAAGCCAAACAGAATCAACAGGCAGAGACGAAAAAATGGAAAAACCTATGGAAAATCAAACACTGGCCGAAAGTGTCCTTCTTTATCTGGATTATGTTACATGGCAGGGCGCTTACCTGGGACCAGCTACAGAGGAAGGGGCGACAAGGACCATCATGCTGTGCGCTCTGCAATTCACAGGAGGAATCAATGGAGCACTTGATGAACCAATGCATAGTCAGCAACACCCTGTGGGAAAACCATTACAAGTTGTTTGAGCGCCGTCACAGGAATTATCAAAATATCATCAATACCATAGAAAACTGGCCGAGGAAACCTTACCAAAACCCGGTGGTAAATCATGCATGGCTGCTTTTCGCTGGGTTCTTGATATGGAACATCTGGAAGGCATGGAATAGTGTAATTTTCAAGGCAGAAAATCACACTCCAGCAGACATTTGGGAGCAAACCATCAGGAACATGAGAGAAACAATCTTAACGGAAAGATGGAAGGATGAGGACTGGAAGGCGCCGCAAGCAGAGGAGGAAATCCTGAAAAGGCTAGCAGTAACCCAGAGTATGCTAAGCGGGGGTGACCAAAGAAAAGGCCAAGTCAGAGAGGTGGCAGAATCTAAATAGTACAGGCACCCCCCACAGGGATTTACAAAACTAAATTTCGATGGCACCGCCAAACACAACCCGGGGGAAGCAGGTATCGGGGGAGTCTTCAGGAATGACAGCGGAAAAACAGTGAGAATCTTTGCGATGGACTGCGGGGAGGCGACGAACAATGAAGCAGAACTGCACGCGCTGAAGCGAGGCCTGGAAATTGCGATACAGGTAAAGATTAAGAGTCTCCAAATTGAGGGGGACTCAAAATTGGTGGTGGACATGGTAAGGCAATTGCAACAACAAAAACCAGTGGAAAAAATCAGTAAGAGCTGGCGAATGGCGTGGCTCATCGGAGAAATAGGGAAGCTATTGACCAAAATAGACTATCTAATCCCTACCCATGTAAGGCACTCAGGAAATAAACCAGCTGACTGGTTAGCAAATTGGGGTAGTCGGAACAGGGGAAAGCTGATAGACAGTGAAGGAATGGAGCCGTTGCACCCGGAGGAGCGAGATAGATTACAGAAACTTCTCGACGTCGACAAGGGTGATCATGGAAATTCCGAGGCGAATGGCCAGGAAATGATAGTAAGTGGTAGATATGAGGAAAGATTACAGCGGGTGGGGATGGACAGCATATTCGTGAGAAAGGATAGGAGTGGTATAAGTGACGGAGCAGGGCAACTGACGGGGCAAGGTAGGATAGGGTCATTAGACGGGGAAGGAGAGAGAACCGAGACGCCATTAAGGAAAGAATTGGAGGGAGCGTGGGAAGTCGGGATAAATGACAGCGGAAGGATGACAAGTGGCATCAGTGGTACAGAAAGGATACAGCAGGAGCAGCTGGGAGAATGTAGTAGTTATGAAGAATAAAGAAGGACAGACAGGTAGTGGCAAATCCCGAGGAAGGGACGCGGGGATGAGAGCTGGGGAATCACATGGCCAAGTGGAGGTCAGGACGGAAGGACAAAGGGGAGTTTACAAACAAAGGCCTGAGGTGGCAGCCAGAGTGCTCATGCAGTATAGCACGAAGCAAGAAGGAAAGATGAAAGGTGGCAGCAAGGCTCAGCGACCAGCCCACACCAGCGGAGGAAGGTGGTATGTTTATTCATTTCCCTATCTTACAGCCCTTGTGTTAGTTAGAAGTAGAATCGTCTGCTCTTTTTCAGAGATGTCTAGAAAAAAGAAGTCGATAGATAGTAGTAGGAAAGGAGGAGGCCATCCCGGAAACGGGAAGAAAAACCTTTACCCTACCAGAGCAGAGGATGTATCGAGTAGAGAGATTTTTGACCCTCGAAGGAGGGTAAAACTGAAGTCTAGAAAGGAATGGTGGGAGGGGAGGGTCACCATGTCGGGTCAAGATGGGTTCTCTGCTGGTCACAGGAACCTCACCCATGTCTGCTGTCAAGAAAAATCCTGAAAGGCTAAGGCCAGAAATCCAATGGGTAATTGGAGGGTCAGCATTTCTCCCTATCATCAGGGGAGCCGAGAGATGATGGCATCGTACTCAGATAGCCACCAAGTTGGACAGCGAGAGGATTCCAGGGAAGTAGAGAGAGGGGTGAGGGTCTCAGGTCGAGAAGTTAGAAAGGTTGAGACGCGGCTCAGGACTGTGAGCCAGAAGAATCAGCGGGAACATCATGCTAAGACTGGGGGGGTAAGTGAAGGGATTGAAGCAGAATTACGAATTAAAGGTACTGACTTGTGGTTTGTTGTCTTGATAGGTAGGCAAGACATAATCAACAAAATATTTCAGGATCACAGTAAGATGGCTCCAAAGAAAGCAAAACAAGCTCGGACCCGGGAAGAAGGCTCAAGCAGCAATCTGAAGCGGAAAGGAAGGAAGCCAGAATCAGAAAAAAGAATGTACATGGTAAACGCGTATATGGCGGGGAATTCTCCGGAAATACGAGAGAAAATCCATGGGTGGGAACGGGAGCTGAGGTCCATTAGCGAGAACAAGGAAATTCCCTGAGGGGAATGGGAGGATTTGGTTCCAGACCTAGGAAACACCAGGAGTCGAAACTCTCTGTTTAATAAGTCGCTCCAACAGTATTGGATTATGAAACACGTGGTAGCTCGTGCCATGGAAATGAACCAGGCAGTCTGGGAAGAAGAGGAGGAGGAAAGAAAGCAGAAAGAGGAACAACTAAAGAGTCAGACTATGGAAGAAATAGAAAATCTAAAGGCTATCTTCCTGAAAGAGATTGCGGCCGTCCAAATACAGGCAGTGAGAAATCACCTGATGCTGGGAAAAATGGAACAAATGATGCAGGAAATGAAATGGGTTCTGGAGCAGAAGAAAGCGAATCCTGGGTCTAGCGCCATGACGCCTGCCCCAGTTAATTCCTCAGACGAGGAATGACGAAGCTGGGTCCTTTGCTATTTTGTTTAATATGTGTTTAGAACAGAACTGTGTCTGGTTGTCTTGTTATGGTCTAGTAGATAGATTAGTTAGCAGTATTCGAAAACATAGATATGACAGTATGAAGGAGAAAAACAGTTTCAAATTTTGGTCTGGATATAATGCTGATAGATGGCAGTCTGGTTTCCTGCGGGTAGGCTAGCCACCTGAAACTAAGTTTGCTGTAAGATTTTTTTATCGTAATATAGAAAGAAGGAATGCCTAAGTTTACAAAAAAAAAAAAAAACTCTGACTTACCAACATTCTCCCAGCATATTTCATAATACATATCGTTCCCTAATAACCCAAAAAGTCATTATCGCATTCAATAATTAAGTAACTAGTTTTGTGCAGTTCATTTTCCATTCTTATCATAACCAACATCTACCTATGGTAATACATGTTAAGATAGTAACTTCAAGAAGAGAAAAATCAATTAATATGATAAATATGTTCCAACCATAATTTCCTATGGAAGTGTACTTGAGAAGATTACTTGTTTTCACCACCCAACCTTGAATTGTAATCCACCACATCACCCTTGTGCTGAGAATTTATTTCCATGGAATCAACAAATCGTGTTAATCCCTTCAATGGGTATTTAATATTTTTCTTTCATGATAAAGTTTCCTTTAGCAACGTCCCACTTTTGTGGACCATTTTATCGACTTGGCTAGGTTTTTCCATAAAATCTTGCCCTTCTCTCCCGTGACACTTTTATGCATGTCCAACCTTAACATATTTCTCCAGCTAAGAAAATTAATGTATTTTTCTGTCTCATCCATTATGTTTATCTAGAATCTCATCTAGAATTCCTTTCATGAAAGAATTATCCAATCTCATTTACCAATGAGATTTTATTTTTGGCAAGAATCTCATTTCTAGGTGTCTCATTCCCAAGTACATGCATCATATTTATTTATTTATTAATAATTATTCATTTACATAATTATTCCAATATTCTTCAAAGATTTTCCACCATTCTTTCTAACATAACTAAGTCTAACCAAAAAAATATTACAATGGAAAGATATTACACTTTGTAGAATGACAAAGAGGAATTGGTTGTTGAAGAAGAGGTGGCTGACATCAGAGCCCAATTTCTAGGTCATGTGTTGCAGCCTCCAATGTTGGACTCCATGGAAAAAACATTGAGGGACATTCAAGCCAATATTGACATAATTCACAAACAAAGGTACAATGATAGGAATGAAACCATTGCCTACATTAATGATGTTCAATACAATTAGGGAGAGATCTTGTAACTGGTGGGTAGTGTTATATTCTTTCCATGACTACCCCATGTGGGGACCCTATATTAGGTGGGCAGACCTGCGTATGGTTTTGTGCATGGATTTCACACATGGTTTTGGGCATGTTGTTTTTTTTTTCCATGCTATTTTCTAGATCTTGTCAATGGAACTACGGTTATGTTCTAATCCAGGGTTAATGGATTGGGGTTTATGGATGCTTCGACATGTATATATATGTATTGTAACATTGAAAGAGATATAATGAAAAATATATCTAGTAGTTCCAATTTTGGGATCAAGGGGAAAATCTTTGTGTATATTTATTTTATGTTTTATGCTTTCACCATTGTTTATTTTATGTTTTTAGAATCCGTATGCAGAAAATTTCAGTATGGGGTTAAAACCTAAATTTGGTGTTAGAGATATTTTGGTTTCAAGGGGACACCTTTGTTGTTAAGGGTTTTTCTCTCAGGCTTGTGGTAGAACCGCTTTAGTGGGAGATCTACAGGATTGATTCTTATGGTGAAAGAAGATGACAAGATGTGGAAAAATAGAGATCGAGAAATCTAATGGTCAGAGTTTTGAGTTGTGGAAACTCAAGATGGAGGATTTTCTGGTGGATAAAGATTAGTGGATTGTAGTAGATCTGGGTACTAAGCTAATAGAAATGTCAGCTAAAGACTAGGGGAAGTTGGATCGGAAGGCAAAGAGCACAACACGATTGTATGTCTCAAATTGAGTATTGATGAATGTATCAGGGGAAGCTTCGCTGAAGGATTTGTGGGACAATTTAGCGACTTTTTACCCATCTAAGTCTCTTGTGAATAAACTATTCCTATAGAAAATTTGTACAACCTGACAATGAAAGATGGAGACTCAATGACAGAGCATCTGAATGCATTTAATATTCTAGTAAGGCAGTTATTATCTGTTGATATTAAAATTTCAAATGAAGATATGTGCATTAGCTTGTTGTGTTCTTTATCAGATTCATGGTATATTTTGGTTGTTGCAATACGTAGCAATGCAACTTCCTTGCAGTTTGATGAAATAGTATCATCCTTGCTATCAGAGGAAATGAGACGGAAATATATGGAGGGCCAGAATGGTGATGCCTTCTCTATATGAGGACCGTGCCATAAAAGAAACAAAATTAATTCCTCGAGTGTGAGATCTAAATCTGGAGTGATATCTAAATCTCTAGGAAAACTTATAAAGGTGTGTTGGAAATGCGAAAAGGAAGGGAACTTCAAAAGGGACTATAAAATTAAATATCTTGAGAAAGGAAAGGGACCTGATGATGCTAATTCTGCAGAGGCGAAACCCAACTTAGATAAAGGTGGGGATGTGTACTTGGCTTCTTCTTCAAGTACACATGTAGATCATGAGGAATGGTTGATTGAATCAAGTGCATCTTTTCACTTCACTCCCCATAGAGAGTGTTTCTGCGAGTATGAGAAATATGATGGTGGCGATGTCTTCTAGGGGGTGACAGGAAGGCTAGAATCATTGGTCATGGAAAATTCAAGTTGAATTCACAAGGTAGAAGGATTAGAACACTTCCAAGTGTTCTGCATATTCCTACATTGGCTAGAAATCTAGTTACTGTAAGCAAGTTGGATGATGCAGGTGTAAATACAATATTCAAGAAAAATACTTGCTAGATACTTTGGGAAGCACTAATATTAATGGGGGAGTTCATATTTGGGAATTTTCACAAGCTTCAAGGTAGCAATGTTATTTATGGGTGCAATAGTTATGTGGTTCTTGAAAGTGGACTACAAAATCTAGTGGTCTCTGGAGAAAATACTATGCTATAACATCAAAGGCTAGGACATATTGGAGAGAAGGGCCTTCAAATACTTCATGGTAATGCTATGTTATAAGGCATGTCTAATTCTCTCTGGATTTTGATTTCTGTTAGGTCCCTATAATACTAGTGATTACCCCATTACTACTGTAGTTGCATCCCTTATTAATATTGTTGTTCCCCTATTGTCCCCATATTGTTATTACTGTGCCGCTTAGAATCCCTCTATTGTTATTTTGTCCCTTTATAATATTATTGTTAGGTCGGCTGGGTTATATTGTGACTCCTTAGATTCCTATGTATAGAAAGGAGGTTTTGTCATTTGAATCATCAAAGAATCATTAATATGTGTAATGTAAAGGAGGTTGCCCCCACAAAGAGGCTGAATTCTAAGGCATTGATCTATCTTTTCTATCTTATTGCGAGATGGTTTCATAACATTTGGTATCAGAGCTTTGGATTCTAGGACTTCGCTGCTCCAAATTGGTCATCGTGGGATTTTCTCTATAACTTTTTTTCTGCAACATTTTAGAAGCGAAAAAGGACCCATTTGAGACGAAATTGCACTGAAGCTCGGGTCTGAATTTCAGAGGCTTTTACACTATATTTGCGGAGATATGATCTGAGGAAGTTAGTCTTTTTGTAGACTCCTGAATTACATTCCAAACAGGTGACCTGGGGAAAATCGTCATAACTTTCTCTTTGAGCATCGAATTGAAATTTTGTAAGAAGGTATAAAAAGATAACATACTGTAGTTTCTTGTATATAGTTTTTCAGAGCCAAAGGTCGAAATAGGGACATGTGGCATGTCGTACAAGTTCGCTCTACTATAATAGTCTATAATCAGGTCACTGTGGGAGATTTGGCATAACTCTTCCTTGGAGAATCCAATTGGGATCATACTAGTGGTATCGGAAAGAGGACACAAAGGGCTACTACATGATGCAATTTCAGAATTGGATGATCCGAAATTACAGAGATACATCAGAGGCAATATCGAGCTCCTACAAAGTGAAAAAAGGTCTGTATATTTTTTTTTTAATTTTTGCTTAAGCTTGGTTTGAAAATTTATTTTGAAGGAATTCAAAGGGCATAGTAGAGAATTATTATCGGTAACTGATGTCCCGAGGAAAGAAAATGCAAACACCTAGTAAGCAACCTGAAAGCTCTAGCATGACTCATGAAGAAGAGGAAGAAATGCTACTTGATATATCAAAATTACAAGACCAAGTGCAACAAATTTCACTGTCACAAAAGCTAATAGAAGCTAAGATAGATGGCATAGAATCTAAGATAAAGGGCATGGAAGCTAAGATGAATGGCGTGGAAGCTAAGATTGATGATTTGAAGATAGATTTGACAAATTTTCTACAAGAAATACTTACTAATGGTGAAAGGGTAGTAAAGGAAACCCATGATGAGAATAAAAGAAATGTTAATCATGATTTCATAGACTCTAATGTTGGATCGAAGACCCACCATATTCCAAAAATCGATATGAGGAAGTTTGATGGCAAGGATCCCGCAACAAGGATATTACAGATGGAGCAATTTTTTGATTTCAATAATGTGCAAAACACACAAAAGGTACGTATTGCAACTTTATATTTGGAACCAAATAATTATTATGGTATCAATGGCTTGCTCTTGTAAACAAATTATCACTTGGGCAATTTTTACAGAAGAAGTGACAACACATTATGAGGATACAAAAAGAAACACTTTTTTTAGCCAATTCATAAGTCTCAAACAAAAGGGTTCAATAATGGAGCACATTGAGGAGTTCCAAAAATTGAACATAAGGGTAAAAAATATTCCAAAGGAGTATAGGATTGATGTGTTCATAGGGACTTTAAAGGATAATATCCAACATGATGTTCACCTTTGGGAACCTAATTCATTAGAGAAAGCATTCACGTTAGCAAAAGGGCTTTGTTACAGTTGTGATAGCAAATACACTAAAGGTCATAAGTGTGCTGAGAAGAAATTATTCTACATAGATTGTGAAGAGGAAGAAGAAAAGGAGCAAGGAAGGTCAAAAGAAGAGGATATACTTCAGGAACAAAGCCTAGATAAAGAAGATATGAATCCGACCATATCTTGTAATGCATTGGCTAGAATTACCACTCCTCAAACCATCAAGATAGAAGGACAAATTAAGAAGAAAAATTTAATAGTATTGATTGATTCAGGAAGTACCCACAATTTTATTCATTGTAAGGTAGCAAAAGAATTGAATTGCTTCCTATATCCAGCACCAGAGTGTCAAGTGATGGTTGCAAATGGAGGAAAAATAAATTGCACTGGAAAGTGCCATAATATCAAGCTATCCATGGGAGAATATGTATTGATTAGCCCAATGCTTTCCATTCCAATGGGAGGTGTCGATGTTGTATTAGGAGTCCAATGGCTACAATCCTTGGGTACAATAGCTTTTAATTTTCTAGAACTTTTCGTGAAATTTTATGTAGAAGGAAAGGAATTTGAATTAAGGGGTATTGCAGGGAAGCCGGGAAAGATAATCAGCTCTAATGGTATGACAAAGCCTCTAAAAAAGGAACAAAGTGGTGTAATTGCACAATTATGTTTGCTAGATGTTTCCACATCGAAATCATCTATTTCTCCAGATCTCCAAAAAGTCTTGGAAAATCATTCCAAGGTATTTGAGACTCTGAAAGGTCTCCCACCCATTCGTGATCATGATCATGCTATTCATCTGATTCCAAGAAGTGTTCCTCCAAACATCAGGCCGTACAGATATCTAATTGCAGAAATGCTAGAGGCTGGTATAATTCAACCTAGTCAAAGTTCTTTCTCTACTCCAGTAGTATTGGTGCACAAGAAGGATGGATCATGGTGCATGTGCCCAGATTATAGGGAGCTCAACAAGCTCACTATTAAAGAAAAGTTTCCCATTCCGGTCATTGATGAATTACTGGATGAATTGCATGGATCAATTGACTTCACCAAGTTGGATCTTCGTTCGGGATATCATCAAATCAGAATGAAGATTGAAGACATTCCGAAAATAGCATTTAGAACTCATGAGGGTCATTATGAATTTTTGGTCATGCCTTTTGGCCTTACCAATGCACCTTCTACATTTCAAGGTTTGATGAATTCCATTTTCAAACCCTTCCTTCGAAAATTTGTGTTAGTATTTTTTTATGATATACTAATCTACAACAAGTCTTGGAAGGATCACGTTGAACATGTTGAGAGGGTGCTACAACTATTGGAGGAGAAACAACTATATGCAAAAAGATCCAAATGTTTCTTTAGAGTACAGGAGGTGGAATATCTGGGTCATATTGTATCTCATGAACGAGTTAAGGTAGACCCTAGCAAAATTAAACCCATTAGGGAATTGAAAATCCCCACATCCATAAAGAATCTGTGAGGATTTCTCTGGTTGACAGGGTATTATCGCAAGTTTGTTAAGAATTATGGGAGAATAGCAGCACCTCTAACAACATTATTGAAGAAAGATGCATGTTCATGGACTCCAGAAGCAACAAGGACCTTTGAACATCTTAAAGAGGCAATGTGCCAAGGACCGGTCTTAGCTACATCGGACTTCACAAAAACATTTATTGTGGAATGTGATGCTTCAGGAAATGAAATTGGTATTGTTTTAATGAAAGATGAAAGACCGATTACTTTTGAAAGTCATCCAATCAAGGGAAAGTTTTTCAAAAAAGCTATTTATGAGAAGGAAATGTTGGCAATACTACATGCACTTAAGAAATGGCGACCCTGCCTAATGGGAAGACACTTCAAGGTAAAAACGGATCATTATAGCCTTAAATACTTTTTAGAACAAAGATTATCCTCTAAAGAGCAAAAAAAGTGGGTCACAAAGATGTTGGGTTATGACTTTGAAATCATCTACAAAAAAGGGAAGCAAAATGTGGTGGCAGATGCACTCTCGAGAAAGGATGAGGATGTGGAAGCATTGTTGTGCACCATTTCTATTATCCAACTGGATTGGATAAACGAAGCAAGAGAGTAATGGAAGAATGATGAAGAAGTGTGGGCACTTAATCGAAAGTTACAACAAGATTCTAGCACATCTGATACGTTTAGCTGGAAAAATGATTCATTATGGTACAAAGATCGCTTATACCTCTGTAAGAATTCCCAACTCAAACAAAATATTCTTATGGAATTGCACACTTCTCCCTTAGGAGGGCACTCAGGGTTTTTAAAAACTTACCACAGGGTAAAGAAGGAATTCTTTTGGGATGGACTTAAATCGGATATTCAAAAGTTTCTGGCAGAATGTTTGGTTTTCCAACAAAATAAAGTTGAAACAATTAAGACCCCGGGTCTATTACAACATTTATCCATTCCAAACCAATGTTGGGAGGAGGTCTCAATGGATTTTATCATAGGTTTACCCAAGTATGAGGGAAAGAGTGTCATCATGGTGGTAGTTGATAGACTTACCAAGTATGCACACTTTTATGCATTATCACATCCATTTAAAGCTAGAACAGTTTCTACTGCATTTATGGAAACAATTGAAAAGCTACATGGAAACCCAAAGATTATTGTAAGTGACACGGATCCCATTTTCACTGGAAATTTTTGGATAGAATTATTTTCTTGTCTCGGTACTTAGTTAGCTCATAGCTCATCTTATCATCCTCAATCTGATGGGAAAAATGAGATAGTAAACAAATGTTTGGAAGGATATCTTCGTTGCATTGTATTTGATAAACAAGCACAATGGGTCAAATGGTTGCCTCTGGCTAAATGGTGGTATAACACTTCCTTCCATATAGCAACAAAAATGACCCCATTTATGGCACTTTTATGGATATCAGCCACCATCCATCACATCATATTTAAGAGAAAATTCTAAGGTTCAAGCAGTGGAACATCACATCGAGCATCAACAACAAGTCCTCCAACTCTTAAAGGATAACCTTGTGTTGGCGCAGAATAGAATGAAACAACAGGCAGATCAACATCACAGCAAAAGAAGTTTTGATGTAGGTGATTGGGTATTCCTACAGCTACAACCATATAAACAAATGTCCCTCAAGCAAGCTAAGAAGGATAATAAATTATCACCAAAGTATTATGGTTCGTACAAGGTGTTGCAAAAGATTGGTACTATGGCATACAAATTGGAGCTTCCTACAGCTTCTCGAGTGCACCCAGTTTTCCATGTTTCATGTTTAAAGAAGGTTATAGCCAACAAGCTCCCAGTTCAGCCAATATTGCCAGAACTTGACGAGGAAGGAAAAATTATATTGGAACCGGAAGCAGTCACAGAAATAAGAACTTGACAGCGACGAAATCGATCAATTTCGGAGTATCTCATGAAGTGGAAGAACTTATCCACTCATGATTCCACATGGGAGGATGAGAATTTTATACAGAAGCACCCAGAACTACTCAAGTGTTGAGGACAACACTTTTTTGAAGGAGAGGGGCATGTTAGGTCCCTATAATACTAGTGATTACCCCATTACTATTGTAGTTGTATCCCTTATTAATATTGTTGTGCCCCTATTGTCCCAATATTGTTATTATTGTGCCCCTTAGAATCCTCCTATTGTTATTTTTGTGCCTTTATATTATTATCGTTAGGTTGGCTGGGTTATATTGTGACTCCTTAGACTCCTATATATAGAAAGGAGGTTTTGTCATTTGAATCATCAAAGAATCATTCATTTGTGTAATATAAAGGAGGTTTCCCCCTCGAAGAGGCTGAATTCTGAGGCATTGATATATCTTTTCTATCTTATTGTAAGCTAGTTTCATAACAATTTCTGTGAAAATTTTGTATATGGGAAGCAAATTGGGTGAGTTTCCCCTTTGGTGCTAAGAGGGTGAAACAAATGTTAGAGCTTGTGCAGAATGATGTGTTTGGACCTGTGTCTATTCCATCACTGGGTAATTCTATGTACTATGTATCATCTATAGATGACTTCTCAAAGACTACATGGATATATTTCTTCAGGAACAAATATGAAGTATTTGATAGGTTCAAAGAATTTAAGGCTCCGATGGAAAAGGAGACGGAAAGGAAGATAAAGGTTTTTAGGACATATAATAGTGGAGAGTTTTTCTAGAAGGATTTTGAAGAGTTTTGTAAGAAGTGTGGTATAGCACGAGATAAGACTACTACATACACACCTCAATAAAATGGAGTTGTAGAAAGAATGAGTAAGATGTTGATGGAAAGGGCAAGAAGCATGCTCAGTGGTGTCAGGTTAGGAAAGGAATTCTAGGTAGAGGTGGTGGAGACTGCATACTACCTGGTCAATAGATCACCTTCATCAGCATTGGAGATTAGACTCCACAAGAGATATGGACTCGTAAGAAACCTTCTCTTTCACATCAGTGGGTATTTGGATGTGATGGATATGTAGATGTTCCAAAGGAGAAAATAACAAAGCTATATAGTATATCTAAAAAGTGCATCTTTATTTGGTATAAGGATGGTTTAAAAGGTTATAAGTTTTAAAATCCATAAACAAGGAAGGTTGTGTACAACTGAGATGTGGTGTTTAGAGAAGTGAAATATGTGATTAAACATGAAGTCCTACCAAAGGATTCTGAGAAGATAGATTTTGAGCTAAAGGAGGAAGAATCAGACTCTACAGCATAAGAGGAATCAAAAGATGAAGAGTCACAAACTGCAGCTGTGAGAAGATCAGTTCGAGAAAGAAGACAACCAGAAAGGAATAGTCCATTTGCTTTCTGTTCAAATTTTTCTTTATATATTGCTGATGATGATCCCAAACCTATGACGAAAGAAGTAGATTCAGAGGATGGAAAACTCTCGAAAGAGGCCATGGTTCATGAAATGACATCTTTTCACAAAAATGAGGCTTGGGATCTGGTGGATTTGTCAGCTAGAAGGAAACCCACTGGCAGTATATGGGTGTTTAAGAAGAAGATGGATGCATAAGGCAAGGTAGAGAAATACAAAGCTTGGTTGGGAGCAAAAATTTATTCCCAGCTGTCAGGAATTGATTTTGGTGATATTTTTTCTTCTGTTGCCAAGGTAGATTCTATTAAATTACTTTTATTTATTCTTGCTACTTTTGATTTTGAGGTAGAAAATATGGATGTGAAAACAACATTTCTTCACGGGGATCTGGATGAAGAGGTCCACATGAAGCAACCTGAAGGCTTTGCGGTGAAGGGTAAGAAAGAATTGGTGTGCAAGTTAAAAAAGTCTTTGTATGAGTTAAAACAGTAACCAAGGATGTGGTATTAGAAATTTGATAAATTTATACAGGGACTTAACTTCACTAGAAGCAAAGCATATCATTGTATGTATTTTAAATTAATTGGTGACCATTTATTTATTTAGTCTTCTATGTGGATGATATGTTGCTGGTTTGAAATGACAAAGAAATTATCCTAGATTTGAGGACACAATTGTCCTCCAAATTTGACATGAAAGATCTTGGTGTTTCAAACTATATTTTGTTCATGGAAATTAAGTGAGATCAGGCAAAGAGGAATCTCTGGTTAAATTAGAGGAAGTATGTCAAGACAATACTGCAGAGGTTTAATATGCAAGATAATAAACTGATGAAGGTTCTTATTCTGGTAGGTGTAAAGTTATCTCTTGAACAATGTCCCTAGACACAAGAAGAGAAAGAGGACATGTCCCGTGTTCCATATGCAAGTGCAGTGGGTAGCCTAATGTATGCAATGGTTTGTACTAGACTAGACATTGCACATGCAATGGGAGTATTGAGCAGGTTTATGTCAAAACTAGGGAAGGAGCATTGGACAATAGTGAAGCGGGTTTTCAGGTATTCGCATGGCACTGGTGATTATGGTTTGTACTACCAAGGAATACCAAGATTGGACATATTTTTGGAAATTGTGGCTTTGTTCATGCAGACTGGGCTAGAGATCCAGATCAAAGAATATCTATAAGTGGGTATGTGTTTAACGTATTTGGAGGTGCAGTCATTTGGATGAGTAATAGATAGTCTATAGTGGCACTTTCAACTACAGAGATATAATACATGACGACCACTCATGCATGAAAGGAAGCAGTTTGGTTGTAGAGAATGTGTTCAAGTATGGGGTTAGTATAATGAGCTATAATGATATACTGTGACAACAAGAGTGTAATTTTCTTGGCTAAGAACCTTGCTTATCATTTAGAGACAAAACACATTGATATTCAGTATCACTTTTTGACAGATATGGTTGAGGGCAAAAAGGTGTTTCTGGTAAAGGTGGACATTTTGATGAATACTGCAGATGCATTGACAAAGTCTGTGAGCACTGAAAAGTTCTGTTGATATAGAAAAAAAGTAAGTGTTATAGGGTTGGATCAATAACTAAGCTCTCTTGTGGAAAGAAAACAACAAATGGGAGAATGTTGGGTTGTGTTATATTCTTTCTACAACTACCCGACGCATGGGGGGGTATATAGGGGGGTGGAAGCTCATTTACATGGGGTCCAAGGCAGCGCCCTAGGAATTTTTTTTGGACCCTATATTAGGTGGGTGGACCTACCTATGCTTTTGTGCATGGATTTCGCACATGGTTTTGGGCATGATGGTTTTTTTTCGATGGTATTTTGTAGATTCAATCAAGGTAACTACCGTTATGTTCTAACGAGGGTTAATGAATGCTTCAACATGTATATATATGTATTATGACATTAAAAGGAATATAATGAAAAATCTATCTGGTAGTTCGGTTTTCGGATCCAACGGAAAATATTTGTGTATATATGTTTTAGGTTTTATTCTCTTGCGATTGTTTGTTTTATGTTTTTAGAATTTGTATGCAGGGAATTTATGTGTTGGGTTAAAACCTACAAGAATGCATTGCTTTGGTCCACCGTAGTCAACGCAGATCCAACGAGCGACTAGATGAGATCCATGCAAGGTTGACCCATATTGATTCTCATGTGCATGAAGGGCATGACCCTCCTATGGTCTGGCTCAAGCTCCAAACACCTCCTCGTAAAATGGTTATTGTTGGTTGTGTATTGGTTTTGTCAGTTTTTTGGACAATATGGTTACTCTACGGCTGGCTTATTCATAACAAACGGAATCATCTATCAAGATTTTGCACTACTCTCCCAGCTAACAAATCTGGTCCGAGTGAAGTCAGGAGAGCAGAACATCTTTGGATTGAACGATGCAAATTTTTAAAGAATTGAATTAATCAAAGAATTTCGATTGATAATTTTTTTTTTTATATATAAGTATCAATTTAAGGTTCTCATAATTTAAGACATTTCCTGAATAAACTTGTATAACTGTTTTAGATTTATCTTAGTTGTATCTGATATATATAATTATTCAATTATATCATATTAAATTTAGTATAAAAACAAAAAAATAGATTTTTTTTTTTTCATTCTAAATTTCAATATATAAATATCAATTTCATCATATTAATAACCATGATTGATTATTTATTTATTTTATCCAAAACAGCATAATTAAATGGAGAAAAGGTGCTTGTGCATAACGTAGACCAATGAGATATGTTCATCTCGGAATTAAGAAATTTTCCTTTCAAATGGAAATGTATGAATGTTCTAAATTTATCTTAGTTGTGTTGAAGAAATGTTTGTCCCCATTAAACGAAAACTAGTGTGGCTGGAAAATGATTTGGCTATGTTTAACACTGTAATCAATATAATGTGAAACTAAAATATATATATATATATATCAAATAATCTATATAAAATAAAATTGTTCAAATAATCTTTTCGACGTTTATTAGCATAGCATAAAGAGTATTGGTATGACCTCTTTTTAACTTCTTAAAAATTGCTTCTAAATTAAATAGAATGTATGCTTGAAACCCACATTCCAAATTAATATTACAATTTTTCGTTTTCCCTACCTTTCAATTTAATCATTTTAAAGGATCAATCATTGAATTTAATAAAAATAAATAAAAAAAATTGATGAATCCTTTGGTAACGAGAAAAACCACCATTGCCAAAAAAGAAAGATATTTAAATGTCTCATATATCATGTCAGACAGTATTTATGAAAAAGCTCCATATACAACGATGTATTTATTGTATTCTGGCTGTGGGATGTTCTCCAGCTTTTCTTTAGGTCTGCAGGAATGGAAACTGCTACAGGGAGTACAGAATTTTAGCTAACCAGCGTTTAATTTCAGGTCAACACTCAGATAGAGGAGTGGCCCAACGTGGTGGATGAACCCGTCAATGTGAAATAACAATATAACTGCAGAAGTTCCACACGTCGTTTTGAGGGACAACCAACTTCCCTAGTGGAAAAGATATTGTCTTGTCTCCCCATTGATGATTTTTTTCAAGCTCGGAGAGTTTGCATTTTGTGGGCAAAAATGATAATTTCCTCGGAGAAGTTTCGCAATCGAAAAGTGTTTTGTGAGGTGACAATCATCCAGAAATTCTACAGATGCCTGAACAGGAGATGAGATCTGTGGCGGCAACTTCATACTTCTATAATTTTCTTGGGCATGCTCATCTTACCGATCGTGAAATTTCTCTGTGGAAATTATAATATATCCACACAAAACACACTCTCCAACCATGTACATGATCATCAAGAGATAGTCAAGACAATATCTCTGGCATAGGGGAAGTTGGAAGATTGGCAAAATGACATGTCAAACTTGTGAGTTCGATTCTCATTCTATGAACCTTGTCCGCGGGGTGAAACCCTTATTCTTCTCTCCACGTTTTGCGTTGGCCGGTTCCGGCCCGCATGCATGGCCAGTGGCCACCACTAGATGAGAACATTAACTTAATATTGAATGCTATGGCTCTGATCCCTCTCCCAGCTAAACTATCGCTCTGATCCCTCTCCCAGCTAAACTATGGCTCTCCCTCTCCCAGTTATAAAAAGAGAAATCAGATACGAACAAGTTCACTGCATGAGAGACACATTAAGATCATAGTTACCGAATTCGTATTCGGATTCTAATTTCATTCGATAGGATAAAAATTTGAATGGATAAGTTTTAATTAAAAAACCAAAATTGACCATATATTTAGTAATAATAATATTTTCTGATATTTTTTGAATTTTAAATATGTTTTAATAAATTAAATAACATAACAATTTTATGGATACCATTCAAAAAGAAAACCACACTTAATAGTTTCACCAGCCATTTTCAAAACTAATATTTTTTTTAAAATTTAAATCTAAGATGTTTTTCTAATTTCAAAACTTGTTAAACCCGAGAAAAGATTGAAAAATTATAAACTGTGAGATTCCATATAATTTTTCATTTTTAAATGAAATTGAAAAATTATAAACTTTCATATTCCATTATGATTTTTCATTTTTTTCCTCCACCTCTATGCTATCACAGGCCTATCTGTACTGCCATTTACATCCTCTGTTTGTAAAATAACAATCTGTTCCGTCTGGATAAACTACCAACCGCACTGCCCATTCATGAATTAACCATTTATCCGGAAAATAATCGAATTGAATTTCTGTATTTTTGTCGCCCGATTCGGCGAACTTGGTAACTATGATTAAGATATGAGAGCAACACAAACAATACGGTGAAAAATACATTGAAAACAATATACTCAGAACAAATTTATTATTGTTTCGTATGGAGTTATTTTAACAATGGAAATAAAGAATAGAGTTATTTTAACAATTGAAATATCATGTATTTTAATAGCTTATATTATATGAAAATATTATGGGTAAAATTATGGGCTACTGAAATTTCAAGTCTAAAATCACTAATGGTCAATATTTTAATCATGAAATTGACTTATTGACATGTTTGCTAACTATTCTAATCAACTTAGATCTATCTTAATTCAAGATTTACCAAGTGTAAAGGAATTGGATGCAAAACGATTTGATTGGATGCAAAGCGATTCCCGGGGGTTAGTAGATCTAGATTTAAGAGGATCTAGGCTAGTTTATTTCCCCGTTTAAATAGCCTATATTCCACATGAATACCATGGGTCAATACTATGGGTTTTCATAAACCAGAGGCTCAAAAATCAACCGTAACTTGACCAAATCAATTTTACTTTCACTTCCCAACAAAAATAATAAAAATTAAGAAATTAAGATAGAATCTTTATTTTAACATATAATTTTTTTGGACCAAGTTAAATGTTTATAGGACATTAAATTACAACATCTCTGCCATAGCCCCTCTTGAGGCAATAACTACCCCCTTAAACTTCACTTGGGGAGGTTAGCTTGGTCCATCTTTGCTGAAGTCCACATAAAAATGTTTATGTCTCAAGAATAAATATGTAGGTAACTAATAGTTATCCTCTTGAGGCAATAACTACCCCCTTAAACTTCACTTGGGGAGATTAAGTTGGTCCATCTTTGTTGAAGTCCACATAAAAATGTTCACATATAGGGAATACATAGGTAACTAATAGCTATATCCCCTAGTTTTCTAAGAGATTGATTGATTCTATCACCAAGTCAATTGTACGCTAACACTCCTAACAATTACCACCTTGAACTTCACTACGAGAGATTAACTTGGTCCATCTTTGTTGAAGTCCTCATAAAAAGGTTAACATCGAAGGGAAGGGAATACATGGGTAACCAGTAGCTATATGCCCCAGTCTTGTATTACATTGTTTTCTCAACCATATCACAGCGTGATATCTCACATGACCCACTCAAGCTACCATATGAGTACAACTACCACACTTGCCTGTGATATCTCACATGACCCCCTCAAGGTACCATATGAGTGCACCTAAGACACTCATAATTATTTAATTGGCTATTCCACAACTTATACTATATCATCTCTATTCATGAGAGCAAATGACATCATGCGTTGATGGACTACAACATGCATCGCCCCATTAAGCTACAATATGAATACACCTACCACAATAATTATTCTTGTGTTTCCATTACACATCTTAATCATATTTCGTCCCTATGCATGATAGGGATTGCATCATGCATTACGCTACAACATTTATGCCTAAATAACAAACCTTACGACAACTTTGATGAATACATCTCGCTTATAATTTAGAACTTGGATGAAACACTCTACAATATCTGCTTGACCTTACCTTCTTCTCATCTCTATATTTCCCACTTTTGCACTCACCATGAGTCTTCTAAGCCAATGGATGCAAGTTACTCCCACTTTTGACAAATACCTTGCCACATATTTCATGGTTAACTTGGAGATCTCTATGCATATGACCGTGTTTCCTCCTTAGTGTAGCTTGACTTTCCTTGGCACAACCTATATCTATTATACATATATCTCATCAACCCACGTACAACATCAAAACCTGTAGAACATTGAATGATCTTCCCCTAACTTTGATACCACTATTATAAAAATACAAATAATTAAAAAAATAATAGAAACACATAAAGGAAAGAACACAAGATACCATAAATTGTCCTAAAAATCCTTGCAGGAAGACCAACTGATAATAATAAATGTCTTATTTTTTGTCCCAAAGGAATTTCACAATGGGTTCATCATTTCCTTTAAAGAGGCTACATTACATGAAAATATCATGGAAAAAATTGTGGGTTAACAAAATATTGAGCCCTTAAACCATTAATAGTACACCTATTAATGAATGTATCAAATTGACTTTGTGAGTGTATCAACTTTACCCTAAATAAGATAACGCTACAACTCTGAGCTAATTCAATATTCATTCCATATCTCTAGTAAAAATCAAATTCAATTGTCTTCCATACTCTTTGTAGGTTATTTCATCCATGTGAGTATTGGAGTTGTGCATGCCTGCAAAAATGCTTTCATCCACTTCCCTTTCTTTGACACTGGTGATGGTTGGCCACATTGGTCCAAGATCTTATTGAGAAAATGAGGCCAGGAGTACTTGATGAAGAGAACAACCTCCTTGATCTCTCCATTTTTGTTCCTTTAGAAGTCTACCAATATTTAGAGCATTCTCAGAGAGTGACCATTTCTCTTCAAGAGAATTTTCTTTTTGTTAAGGTTCCATTTATTTCTGTAAATGAGGACTTGATTTCTCTTTCTCAACCCACATAATATGGTGGATAAATCCAATTTGGATATTCAGCCTTGGTGTCAATGATCTAATTATAAAAATTATTTATTCTTAGTGGCACTCTTTCAAGATTGATAGGAAATTGTTAATTGCAAGTGGTGATGTTCCTCTCTCAAAGAAACATATTTATAAATCAATTGATAAAGTGGAGATGTGTACCCTATAATTCAATCAATATACTGCAGAATTCAACTTCTCTTTGGCCATTAATAGTGAATATATAGAAGGAAGACAAAATCTTGAGCATCATGGGGTGATTTTATATTTTCTTCATTTCATGGCAGATGAAAACAAATTAAAAAAATGTTTTTTCTTGAACTAAGAGGCAAAGGTCATTTCTCTAAATTCCTATTAAGGTTCATGGTATGTGTATGTTTATGTTCTATGCAACATAATATCAATAACCTCACATGGTAGTTAGTATGGTACCTAACATATTGTTCTTTTGGTTTATTACAATCATGGAGAGTTTATTTTAGGCCAAATGATAAGGACGAAGCCAAATACCCTTTGTCACTTGAGTTATCTTCAATCCTTGTAGATTTGAGGCACTATGTTGAGTTTTTCTCTCTCCAGTTTGGATTTTCTTTTATCCTAGATGGTTAAAACAATTTATTTCACCCCAATCTAAGCAAATTTCTATAGGTTGAATTGAATAAAAGGTTGCCCCCATTTATTTTAGTCATGACTAATAATGGAGTGCATGACTAGAAGGTATTTTGCTTCAATTTTTTCTTGCCATGCGCAACATCATCTCATCCACGAATGTCCTCATTTGAAGGCCTCTCTAGGCACTCTTAAATACTCAACAGGTGTGGGTTCTTTAGTATATTTGGCTCAACCTCATAAGGAAGGTTAGTCAATTGTATTAATACTTGTGCCAAGTGATCCAAGTGGCTCTAGAAATGCTCAGAAGTCAAAGAGGACTCAGGATAGGCTCAAACATAAAACAAATTGGATTGTAATGAAAATAGGTTTAGCTTGAAGAGCTCGTCAGAAGATGTGTGGCTTGGAATTCATATTCTCATACAGTTTCTCCATTCCATATATGTGGAAGGTTAGAATATTGTTTCGTAGTTGCCATAAAAGTGTTTAGAGATGATAATATTTGGGGTGCAAACTCCAGTTTTCAGAAGTGGGGTATCTTTCTCTTTCAAAAGGCACTTCAATTCCTATAAAAGAGTTTCTACCCTAAATAATATCAACATTATCCAGATCAATGGGTACTGAGAACAAGTATTCTAGTCTTTGACATTAATGAAATAGTTAAGAAATCTACAATGGCATGTGAAATTATTTCAAGCCATGATCCATGGTTATGAGAACAGAAAGTGAAGTAATCCATTTGGGTTCAGGCATCCGTAGAATTTGTTGAAAGTCCTCGTCACATTTATACTTTTGTTTGGTACACTCAGCCTATAGATTATGAAATTTCTCTAAGTAAATTATAATATATCCACACAAAACAAACTCTCCAAGCATGCACATGATCATCAAGGGAGAGACAAGACAATATCTCTATTATAGGAGAAGTTGGAAGATTTCCAAAATGACATGTCGAACTTGTTACTTCAATTCTCATTATATGGGCCTTGTTGGCGGGGTGAAACCACTAGATGAGAACATTTACTTTATATTAAATGCTAGTTAAAGGGACTATGGCTCTCCCTCTCCCAGTTAGGAAAAGAGAAAAATCAGATACGAGCAAGTTTAATACATAAGAGAGATACATTAAGATATGATAGAAACACAAACAATATATTAAAAAATATATACTTAGAAAATATGTATTATTATTTAGTACAAAGTTATTTTAGCAGTTGAAATATCATGTATTTCAATAGCCTATATTACATGAAAATATTATGGGTAAAATTATGGGCTACTGAAATTTCAAGTCTATAAACTATTAATGGTAAACTTGTTAATAATGAAATTGACTCTATTGACATGCTCACTATCTATCCTAACCATCTTATATCCATCTTAAATCTAGATCTACCAAGCACTGAGAGGGATTAGATGCAAAGATATTTGATCCTTCTCCATGCTTAGTGGATATAGAGGTAAGATGGATCTAGGTTGGTTTAACTTCCCCTTTTAAATATCCTATATTCCACATGAATACCATGGATCAATACCATGGGTTTTCATAAACCTAGCGCTCAAAAACCAATAGTAACTTGACCAAATCAATTTTCCCTTCACTTCCCAAAAAAACTAATAAAAATAAAGAAAATAAGATACAATTTTTATTTTAACATAGATTTAATTTTTTTTACCATGTTAAATATCTATAGGACATTACATTACAACATCTCTACCATAGCGCTTCTCGAGGAAATAACTACCCCCTTGAAATTCACTTCGGGAGATTAACTTGGTCCATATTTGTTGAATTCCACATAAAACTGTTAATGTCTAGGGACTACATAGGTAACTAATAGCTATATCCCCCAGTTTTCTAGGAGATTGGTTGACTCTATCACCAAGTCAATTATTGTATGCTAACACTCCTAACAGTTACCCCCTTGAACTTCACTAAGGGAGATTAACTTGGTCCATCTTTGTTGAAGTCCACATAAAATAATTTACATCCAAGGGAAGGGAAGATTAACTTGGTCCATCTTTATTGAAGTCCACATCGAAAATTTTTATCCAAGGGAAGGGAATACATGGGTAACTAGTAGTTATATCCCCCATTATTCGATTAGATCTTTCTCAATAATATGGAACCATGATATTTCACATGACCCCCTACATGTACAATAAGAGTACAACTAACACACTCCCAATTACTTAATTGGCTTATTCCACAACCTATACTTTATCATCTCTATTCATGAGAGCAATGACATGATTTGCTAACAGGCTACAACATGCATATCCCTCTTAAGATAGAATATGAATACGCATACCACAATAATTATTCGTATGTTTTCATTACACAACTTAATCATCTTTCATCTCTATACATGTGTTGACATTGCTGGACTTGCCAACATTCAAGTGATCTCCCAAATATGAAATCCCAATCAGACCTCACAGCGTTTGGTGTGGGATTCCCATCTGGTATAAAACTTTAGTTGCTAAATACTTAAAGATTTGGTTGGGCTCTATCTGTCAGCATGAATGCAATGGTATCTTTGAAAAGAAAGGCGAGTGTACCTAGTGAGTGTGGAGCACAACTGTGTCTAGGTTCTCTTATGGAAGAGGGAGATAAATGTGAGGCTTTAAGTAAGAGGTAATAGTAGCACCCATGAAGATACACACATGAACCAGAAATGCCTATCCAACATCCAACGGAATAGTCCATGTTGGATGCGACAGTTGATACAACTAATAAATAAGGGAAGATTCATCTAATATCCACTGGAATAGTCCACATTGGATGTGATGATTGTTATAACCGATAAGAAAAAAAATTTTTGTATAGTATCTCATCGAACAGTCCACAAGGATGAGACAACACAACATATTCCCAACAAGATAAGAACTAAAATAACTGAAATAGTTCAACGACCTTAACATAGGTGAAATAAAAAGATGAAATACAATTGTTCACAAAATAGTCTTACAAACATTCATAATTCATGCATGAAGAATGTGTTGGCCTTAAAATCCTTCTGTAATTAAGCAAAATTACCAAGAAACATATTTACATTGTACATCACTAGCCTCAGTAGTGGGACATTGGAGCCACTCCTTTCTCCTCAAAGATCTAGTTGGTCTCTCTAATGCCTTTGTGGGAGGAGTGAAGGTGAAATGTCCATTTCTCATACAATGAGCGGGTATATATAACCAAGGGGTCATGCTTACCCCTTGTGACTCTTTTACCACCCTCTTTGCTATTCAAATTCCTATGACTTTTCAAATTACATGACTCTTTATATTCATGTATGTCCATTGGACGTCTTCTTTACAATACATTTGATTTAAAATATACACGGGCCACAATAGTGATGTCGCATATGAAAACTCATGACATGACTTGACATGAAACGACTAGCATGGAATGGCTTGATGATGTGGCAATGTCAAGCCACTATTTCTACTAAGTTATTCATGTGTTATTGGATATGCTTTCCCTTCTCCTCCGTATAGCTTAATGATCTGTGGTCTTCAATGATCTTTGGTCTTGGAAGGTGGTTTCACACTTGTGTTCCTTTTACTTTCTCTTCGTACGCTCATTCATCCATCTAGCTACAAGTTAGTCTTTAGACATGCTTCCCACTTCTTCTCCTTCTTCATCATCTTGCAGTGATTTGATAGTGTACATGTTTCTGCAATTCACTCATGATGGGACGAAATCAATCCAAAAATTCCCTAGTCTAAGATGATGCATTATGATCCATGCACTGAGCCCAAGACCAGTGACATAGTGGGAGATATGGCCCTATAACATCATAATTCATAGTTCTAGGTGACAAGGAGAAGGGTTGATTACTGAAACTACACAAAGTGTAACTTAGGCTTGATTGAGGAACTTTTGGACACAGTCTTCACTAAGGAGAAAAATTGTGCAGTGGCCACTAGCATTCATAATTATGTAGTTCATGCAAATAGTGGATGAAGTGGGATGGGACCCTAGGAGACAAATCTACAGGGTCTTCAGAGTAAAGGGGTACTAGGCAATAGAGTGACCTAGAGGACACATCTGCACATTTCTTGAAGTTATTGTGCTCCAGCTGAGGGAGGAAATTGGGGGACACCTCAATAAAGTTCTAGAGGCCAAGCGATGTTGGGTTATATATGCATTGTGGTCTTCCAATAGGCAAGGGGAAAAGATTTAGGATTGAAATTTTGAAGTGCACAGTTCATGTTAGGCTGGGAGGAACTGCTGCACAATTCTGGGGTTCAAGAAAGGTTGTTGGGCTATGGAATTGCGCAATGCAACTGCCCTATGGGACAATGACTACACACTGCATAGATCCAAGTAGCGAGGAAAAAACAGTGAGGGTTGACACTATGCAGTGCGCAATTCAGTTAGGGTCCGGTGCAGCAGAGTTTCCCAGTCAGGATTATTTTTGGAAAAGTAGCTAAGTGTGGGAGGAGGATAGACTTGTGATGAACCTAAGCTTGTGATCACACGCTTAGCATACTTCAATGACACAACAACATAGAACACCAAAGCATCAAGAAATCATTTCCCTCTGTGTGACTGTCTCATAACAAGGAGTGACAGTGCGACACTTGAGATAGACTTTAGGATGACTTTGATGACACTTATGTAATAGTGCTCAAAACTTTGTCTATGAGTGTGACAGGTGTTTACATAGTTATCAAAACTTGTATACACAAAGAACAACCCTCAAAACCTCAAAAAAATGTCCACAAGCATGGAAAAATAGTTAAACATGCCAAAAGATGACAGTTGATCCAACAAGAAAAAGGGGTCAAAGGACTTTAGGAAAGCTCATGAAATGAGCTTAAGTGTTTGCAACAATCAAGAGAAATACTAGGAAAGGCTCTAAAATTTGAGTGAAAGCCAAAATTTAAGAGGTTGTTGTAGTTGATACAACACTTGGTGACACACTAGTTGACTTCTAGCTTCTCTGTCTTGGTTAGTTTCTTTTGTGTAGGGCCTTGGTCCTTTAGGGAGTACTGATTCATCGTGCAAATTACTTTGGCTTCCCCACTTATCCCATGGGTAGAAATGGTCCCCTTTGTACCTTATCAGTTGAACACAACATAATCAAAATGTTTTGAATTAGCAAGGGTACTTTAGCTCATGAGCTTAAAATTTCCAAGGGTACTTTAGCTCGCGAGCTTAAAATTTCCAAAGTATAGTTTTCATCACTGGTGTTTCCCTGCTACTAGTGGGCCTCGACAGTAACTTGGCAGAGTCACCTAGGAACACAAACACTTCTCCACTGCCAGTGAGCCTCGACAGTACCCGAGTGGAGTTTCTTATTTCACCTCTCTGCACATGAAGGCTTTCTGTTCTTTCACCTTTATTTATTTATTTAAAGAGAACTGTGCATCGAAACATATTTATTTTGGGCAGAAGAGGGATCTCCACTTACTGAGATAAGGATAGGTTGTTCCTTAAGAGAAGCATATAAAGACCTCTAATTTGGGTTTTCTCGTTTATATTTTTACCCTCCTCCATTTCTACTAATTGGATAGGCTTGAGAACACCAAATCAAAATTGAGTATAGGAATGAAGTTCCCAGACTGGACACAGGTTCATGGTTGGACCAAAACTCTCCTTATAGACAGATCATATCTTCCATTAGAACTTCATCGGCCCAAAGACAAAGTCAACACAAGGAAGATGGACTGAAGACTAGCCAAGTGTTTTAGTGTAATGGTCGCCTGGGTGCAGGTGATATGGATAGCCTTGTAAATCTGGGTACAATTTCTTCAATATCTAACCAAATTCCTCCTTCTACACGTATTGGAATATCAGTCATTTACTCTAGAACAAAAATTCTTGTTATCAACCATGAATTATAAACAGAACCTTGTGTTCCTATCAAAATTTTAATTCCAAAGGAATTACACAAAAACACTATCACACTGTTAAAAATGAGGAAACTGCATTTTCCACGCAAAATACACAATCGTGGGGATTTTGTTCCAAGGGAACAAAATACACTATCAGCGCTTTATATCATTGTCACGGCTTATAAATAGTCTTCGTGCTAATTCTGAAGAATTAACACTATCAACGCTTTAAAATTCAAAGAATTGCATATTTTCACCAATAACACTATCGACACTTTCAAATCGAGCCTTCCAACTCTCATTCCTCCGATGCGATAATACGTGGCTATCAGCAATCGCTATCGACAATTCCGAAAGACCACACAATAGACTCCTCCCGCTTCAACTATGTGATGCGACCACCCTTGCGGACCCAAAAACTTATCCACCCCACTATATAGTATTTCGGGTTCAGCTTATCGGGGTTTCAAACTTCGGTAGTTCCATAGCCCTTTTCGCTCCACTTGCAACACTGTGATGTGATACAAGGTTCGGACCCAATGAGGATGTAAACCAGACTTAATAATATTTCAGGTCCGGAAACTCATTCTGGACTAAGTATTTCACGATTTCTCTGTGTAAACAGGATTTTGGCCGTGGAATTCTATAAGGCAATTAAAGAAGCCTGCGCTCGACAGTATGAAGGAAAACACAATCTAAGGCTTTAACCAAGATATTAATTGGGAATAAGATTAATTCATTGATATTCAAGCTCAGGAAAAGGACATTAAAACTGATACACGCATCTAATTAACATTCAACAAAGAACCATATATCAGATGTAGAGAGAGGTGTTTCTTCAGATGATAATGCTTCTGGGCACAACTCTCTCTCCGAGACCTCCCATCATTTTATTTATAATCAATAGATAAAGCCTTCTCAACCATTATCCTTTACAAAAGCATGCTTTTACATGGAATGATTTAAAGCATAAATCTTTGTTACAGCTTATCCATAAGCAATGATTTTAGTAGGATTTATTCTTAATTCTATTCTTATCCTAAACTAGGAAAGCATGGAAATAACTAGCTAAAGGTCCCCACTCCATTGCTTGTAGATTTATTTGGATTTTTGGAACATGTTTGAAGACTTTTTCCCTCTAAGTCACATGCTCCTGCATCATGTAACAAGACTCTTTGAACTTCATCCACACACACACTTGGAAGCCACAACGCAGTAAGGTTCAAAACTTATTTACACGACCAAAGAACACAAAACTTAAGCAAAAACATAAACATCAAATTGAAAATATTTCTTTAAGTGTTGACCATTGATAGGGAGAGAGTCAACCTTCCTGTAAAGTGAGTGAAGATGATACATGTGTTGACCAATCTTTTCGTGGATTGTGTAACGACCAATCCACAGGGGCTGAACCTTTGTATGTTTGACTTTGTCCCCATGGGCTTTGTCCCACTTTAAGACTATGTCACCCACATTATAGGTATCCTTCCCTACAGAATTTATGTCAAATCATCTCTTGATATGACTTTGATGAAGTGAAAATGTTTCTTTTTCTTTCAACCTTTCTTCCTATAGCTTGTGCAAAGTGTCCATCCTATGATAAAATAAAAGACATGGCTTGGCTTGGGATTCTTAGGAAAATTAGAGAGTGGGAAAGTACATCATTGGTGGAAGGATGGCTTCTTTATGATACAATAGGAAGTAAGGGGAGGTGTTCAGAGAAGGCTTATGCATTACTCAGTCAGCCCATAAGGCATTCACCAAATCGCACTGCAAGTTTTGTTGTTAAGAGAATATGGTATTTTTATGATAGAGATGAGGTTCTTGTTCATGGATTCAACAATACCATTTCCCTACAGATAATAATTAGCATAATGTTTTAAGATAATACCATTTTCCAATGCAAAATCATAGTTTTTTAACAAGAAAAGTATTTTTCATTGTCAAAAACATCTGACGTAGGAATGCTGAACTTGGAGATGATATTTTGTTGCAGAAAGATGATGACTTCCTCATCATTCACTTTTTTTAGAAGAACTTCCTTTTTCCACCATGTGAAATAATATGTAGCAGTTAATATGTAATGGTGTTGCTTCGTTGAGTGAGGGAAAATTTCCCTAATGATATCCAAGCCCCACTATTGAAAAGGTTCTTCTACTACAAGAGGATGCAGTGGTGCTGCTAACCTATGAAATTTTCTGACACACCTTTGATAGACCAGACACTTCTGGGCATAGGCATGAGCATCCTTGAATAATTTAGGCTAGTAGAAGTTGGTTTGCATGACATTATGCATTGTAGTGTTCCCTGTGAAGTGTCCCCCAACTGGTCTGTTGTGGAGATTACGTAACACCTTTTCTGAATCATGTGCCTCCAGACACTTGAGCAATAAAAAACCCAAGTTTTGGGGTAGAAGGCCCGAAGTTTTTATAAAGAAATGTAAAGTATCCACATGTTTTGGTCGCGGAGCACGAAGATATCAAGAGTCAAAAAGGGTTTTCTGCCCTTAGTATAGATAGGTTGTGTCGGTTTTAGAGATCCTCCCTTTGTCCGCAGACCATGGGATTGTATAAAAACAATGTCTTCAAGGAGTCTAAGGAGAAGTAAGTTAAGAAGTGCTTGATGAGTCTGTAAATAGATAAGAGTGAGAGTCTTAGCATATGAAGAGGCTCTACATTTAAGTGCACAAAGGCCTAGGGTAGAAGTCTATAGCTAAGTGCGCGGACCCCTACAACTATGTGCGTAGGGTACATAGAGTCTGTATTGAAAATCTGAATCATAAATAAAGAGTTGTATTCTAAAATTACTTTGTCTTTTTCCTTTGTGGGTCGCATGTGATTATGTTATGTTAAGTTTTGGGTTTATGTTATAATGCTAATTTAATGAACAAATGTATATGTTTCTATCTATTATATGAATGCAAATAATGATATATGTTTACATGAAGATAATCTTAACAACATGGTAAATTCGACGAACACTTAAGATAATTCAAGAAATTATAAAATAACACAGTACCAAAGGCATGTAAGTACTTGAGCCACTAGGTAGGGTTGAATGAAGGACCATCGTATACCTTCACGAGAATTCTAAGAGACAAAAGAGAAAGCACATCGATAAGCCCTAAATGCTTATCGATCTATGCGAAGGAAGGAGCTAAGGGTGAGACTTTGTTCTGCGCTCCTTGGAATGATGCTGAAAGGGACAATATTGTAGGGATTTTCTTGGCTAACTAACACTAAACCTAGGTCAGGGCCCATCAAGCCAACACATTCTGGTGCGTCGTTAACAACACCCCATGCACTAATTGATATGGCAATGCTTTGGTTCAGAGTTCCCTCTTCTGCCACATAGAGAAGTGGAAGTGCATGGTGCTATGCTCAAGGTATTGGTGCACATCCAAGTACCAAGATTTTATGTCTAAAATGGGGGAGGCTCCCTCAACGTTATACATCTTGATCTCTTGCTGCCATCATGGGATTTCTTCTTCTTCCTCTTTTGTGTTGAATTCTTCTGCTACTAACATGCAAAGACCATGACCCTTAATGGTGTGAACTAGCTTGATGATAAGATCACATTCTTGTAATCTGGTCATCTAGTTCACCCTTCTTTCACCCAACTCCTATTGGACAAGTAGTGATCTGAATGTTGGTTGTGGAACAAAGATAATACAATGGTTTTTCCGCAGATAGGGTCTGAAGTTTTTTACCACCTTGTACACTTCATAAGCTTGTTTCTCCATGGTGGGGTTGAACACATCATCAAGAGAGGTGTCAGAAGCGAAAGTGTAGAGAAAGAAGTCCTTGCTGAAGTCTGGGTTGTACAACATGGGTGCTTCTTCTATAGATTTATTGATACGAGTGAACATGTCCTTTTCCATTTTATCCCATTTATAGACTACATCTTTCTTGATCATCTCCTGTATTGGTTTAACAATCTGATCATAGTTGAGATGAAATTTTTGAGGAAGTTGATCTTCCAAAAGAAAGATTACATGGCTTTCTTGTTCACTAGGTGGGAAATCTGCATGATGGTGCTGACCTTGTTTGCGTCCACTTTAATCCCACTTTTCACAATGATGTGTCCTAGGAGATTACCTTCAGACACTACAAAGACACCGTTCTTTGGGTTCAAGGATATCTCGTATTTACAACATCGCTAAAAAAGTTCTTCAAACGACACAAGTCGTTTGACGTCTGTTTGGAAAATATTGTCACATCATCAAGGTACACCACTACGCTCTAACCAATAAGCCCACAAAAGGTGATTTCAATTGCACATTGGAATGTCATGCCATCATTAACTAGCCCAAACGACATTCATCAAAATATGAAAGTGCCCCACTTTATTTGGAATGTAGTTTTCAATCTGTCAAGCTCTACTACCAAAAAATCATTGTAACCTGAGAATCCATCCAACAAAGAAAAAAATTTGGCCCCAGATATTGTATGCAATATCTACTCCATGGATGGCACTAGGTAATTGTCCTTGTCCAGGGCACGATTGAGATTGTGAAAATCTACACACAGGCGGATCTCCTCAGACTTCTTTCTCACAGGGACTAAGTTTGGTACCCATGTTGAATGTCGCACCTTGTAAATGATCTGAGCATCCAACAATTTTCTTAATTCCTTTTGCATGAGGGGCTTTGTCCTTAATTTCTATTGGAATGGCTTGGTACCTTCCTTGATTGGTATCACATGCTAGATTTTTCATATTTCATATGTCTTGAGATCATCGTACATCCATGTGAAGACATCACAATACTACTTGAATAATCGGATGAAGGCTCTCTGCTCTTGTGGTGTGTAGAAAATGCCAAGATTAGCATACTTTGGATGTTTCTCAATTCCTAAGTTGATTTTCTCATGCGACAATGTAGAACTGTGGGTATTGGAAATCAAAGGTCCTTGGAAGTGGTTCTACAGATAATATAGATTTTCCAATGATATCACACCCTTAGGGATGAGGTTTCCTTTACCTACGCTAGTTGTGTCCTGCAGTGTCTGCTCATGCTCATCCTCATCAATCGTTGCATCTTTGAATACATCAACGTTGGCCATAAAGTACAGTATCTGTTGGTCATCATAAAAAACAATTAAGTTAGTTATGTTATTTTAAATGGATGGTTCATACATAATTTCAATAGAAAAGTCTTCCCTTAAAGGTAATATCCTTGCCGCTGTGTTTGCTAATGCATCCACAACTATGTTACGCATTCTTGGTACTAAAATAATATTAAAATCTTGGAAGTGAGAGATGAGTCTCCATACCATTTCTTGATAACTCTTAAGATGAGGTGACACATAATGTATAATGTTATGTACCTATCGCACCGCTATTTCAGAGTCACCTGCCACTTTCATGACAACAACATTGAGGTCAATGGCATTTTGGAAGCCCAAGGCGAGTGCTTCATACTCTGTAGTGTTGTTCATGCACTCAAATTCCAAGTAACTAGAGATTAAGTGCTTTCTCTGGGGTGGGTCTATTAAAACACAACCATCTTCAGAGCCCTCCTGAGTCTTGGATCCATCAAAGTACATTGTCCACATATCATATGTACAAGGACTTCTTACTACACTAGTACTAATACTGCTACTACTACTTCTAACTGTACAAAGTTCATTATCGCTCATTGGATGTGGAAGGAGGTCCAACTATGTGTCTGGTGGAACTAGGGATGGCTCTGCAAGATAACACCCCAACTATGTTTCGAGAAAAAAACTACCAAAAAAACGTTCTGCAAAAGCCAATAGCTTATTATGCCCATTCAAGGGAGTCACTGTGTGATTCATGTATCTCTCTTACTCTACCCGGATCTAATTGTTCCTACCTCTATACAGAAGCCATAAGTGTGACTAGTTTATGGAAAAGTATCCTTGCATCTTTCTTGGCTAGTCTCTACTCAGTAACACTCCATATGCTTCCAGAATGTCCACAATTACAATGTTGATGCATTCATGAACTCGTCCATCAGTTGATAATCAGATGATGACATCCCTAAGTTCACCACTTGCTAGGATAGAAGTTCTATCTAGATGAATGATCTATGCATCTTTCTTGTCCCATTGAAAATTGATATTCTCGGCCATGGAAAGCGGCATGAGATTTACTGATGCACCGGAATCAAGAAAGAAATTGTGTACATTGAAGTTGAAGATTACAAACATTAACAAGAAAGGTCATCAAAGTGTGTTTTCCTCTAGGAAGAGTGCATTGAGTATACATGTGAGAGCATTAGGAGACTTACTAGATCCCTTGTTTGAAGAGGTAGAATTACTGGTAGAAGTTTTTCCAAGTGCCCGTAGAAGGATGTCCCATTGGCTCGTGACCTTGGTAAGTTCAAACATACAGATGTTTGCATGACAATTATTCATATCTAATATGATATTGTAATCTACTGCAGGAATACTAACTGAGGTGTCCGGTGATGTAATGGGGATTATGGTTTCTAGTGGAATGATTTTGTCTTTCCTACTAGCGGAAACACTTTTTGTTGGAACTATTTTCCCATACTTGTTTTAAGTTTTTTTTGTTGAGTTGGAAAAACGACTTAGTTTTCTTAATAACTTTTCTCTGAATTTCTATTTCAACACCTCAGTCAAAGTGGTCATCCCTTGAATTCTCAAGTTGTATCGGTTACTCTGCTTTAGGGACGAACCATCACTCGGAAGTTCCTTATCAACCATACTTTTCTGGGATGTGAGAACACAATGATACATGTTTACTGCATGCCCAATGCTTAGAGCTTCATCAGCTGCAACAACTTCTCCATCCTCTTCATCAGGCTCAACATGTTCCTCAACCATGAATGTGTCCACAAATTGTGTAGCTATTCTACTTGTGAGATGGTTCCACTATGGGCACGTATTTTCTGGATTACACTCATTATTAAATGTGCAGTATCAGTCCGTGCCAATTTTTTCAACGTTCAATACCACATTAGAGCTTCTAGCTGATTGTTGTTTCTACTGGAAGTTGCATTCCTTCTCATCATGTACTTGGTGGGCCTACTATTCATGATAGTCTCGTGTGTCCTTTGTTTAAGCTCAGTCATTTTGGTGGTCAAGGACTTTATGAGATGAGTAAGGATTTCAATATCATTTGGTTCCTTTTCCTTAGCCTTGCTCACAGAGGCCTGAGACCTCTTACCTATGTCCTTGGAGTCCTTTGTGGGTTCATCATCTGTGATGACTCCAATAGTGTGTAGGTCCTTCTCTACGGAAATACCCTCTTCATAGTTTTCTATTAATGTTGGTCTCAGAGTTTTCCTCAAAAACTGTGAAATACTTGTTGGCAAGAAAAAAGTGGAGTAGTCGATGGTGATGGAGTCATGAGGCTTTGTGTCATCCGAAAACTTGTTGAAGATGAAATTGAACCTTTATTTGAAATATTTAAACTTTTCCTTCTACTCCATCTTAAGACTACCTAACTCCTTCAATAACATTCCAGGGTTCTTATGTTTAGAAAATGTTTCAAGAAAGATGCCTCTGAATACTCTCCAATTCTACATGGAGTTTGGAGCAAGGTGTTGGGTCATTAATATGCCATTATTATTATCACTTTTGAACACTTATCCCACCCATTTCCACTATTCTTCATCATATCATTTGTTATAATTTATCATTTAAATCCATTTTATAAATGATTTATGCTCTCATGGATGAATATTATTTATTCTCCTTTATTTCCAATAAATTGATGATTATGCATTATTTTATCAATGATAGTTCTAATAAGTTGGTTATAACATTATTCACCATTTTTAGCCTCCAAGGTAACTTCCAGATTGAAGATTTGATTTTTAAATCTGCCAACTCAGAAATTCGCTGGTTTAAGGAGTGACAATTTTGCGGTTGATATTCTGAGCAAATGAAGACGAATTTGAGAAATCCGGAACATGGGTTTTGTCCAGAACGGGCCCAATTAACTTTATCCCAAAACGGTTTGCCCAAATTCGGCTTGTTCGAAGAGAAACGTAGGGTTCTTTGAGCATGAGTTTATCAGATTTGCTGTTGCGCCCTTCCTCCAAATCTCAGCTGCAAACCCAAATTCGTCTTGATTTTGTTGAGAGATGAAAGGAAATATATTTTCTTGTTGATCATCTGGTTAGAGTCAACCCAAATTTGTAAAAGAAATCATGTTGTAATTATCTATGTTATAACTGCTCTCTGATCTTTCTCTATTTAAATGAAAACAAAGATCAGAGAGGGGGAGACTTCAGGATGAGTTTGGGGATTCGAATGATGGCGAATTGATAATTTGAATTAGAGATTCGGAAGCAAGGATTCATGATAGGATAGGAGGAAGGAAGGATTGTTTTATGCTGTAAGTCTCAAAGCTTCAACTATTGTAATGATTTCACTATTTAATGATTAATACATAATTTGGGCGTTGCTGTTCACTCTTTTCCTTCTGAAGTAACCCAGCAGCGTCCGCTGGCGGCTAAGGGCCCAGCCTCTGGTGGAGTACGCTGCTGCTGTTGTGTATCATATCTTTATAATTGCTTTTGTATCATTATAATTTCGTTTCTGTGTGGATTGTCTGTATAATCTGGTAATCTGACGTGTTTGTCATATGCTGTTCTATGCTCTGTTATGACTACTTCATTAATGGTTTCATTCAGGAGATTTATGTAAGTAACTTTGTATCGTGTAAATGAACCTCTTCGGAGTTGATTGCATGTTCACTATTTAAGCCAATTGTTTCTGTTACAGAGCTTTCATATTAAATATTGCTATTGGATTCATTTGAACTCTTGTTCGTGGGAACCCGAAAGTAATATTATTTCATTTGGAAACAAAAGTCATGTTCTTTGGAAACCTCAGATTGCTATAATAAGTGTGTTGTGTATATATGATAAATGTTGTTCCATAATTCATTTGTGAATATCTCCTCATAAAATAAGGTTCATTGGAATTTCTTTTGACGATTGTTGTTTGATTGCAGAATGAGAGTTCAGTTCTAACTCGCGAGATTTAGTTCTTTTTGATTGTTGTTTCATTTACTGTTGTTCTATTTACTGTTGTTCTATTTCCTTTTGCTATTCCATTTTACTTTCTGCTGTTCCATTTACTTGCATTTGCTGCTTTGGTGTGAGAGAAGGTTTAAAGCTGTAGTGAGTCAGCAAGTCGCTGCTTAGCTCCCAGATCTTTGGTCCATGCTCTAATTTCCTTTGCATCAATTTCCAGAGGAATGAGTTATTGCTACTATATCCTCGATTGATGGTTGTTTGAATGAATGATTTGGTTTAGAACATTTCAGTTTCTTGCTGTTCCAATTAGATTTTGTTTCCAGCTTTCATTTACTTTTGGGTTTTAAGCACTATACTGCAAAACATTACGCTTAAGTAAATAGCCGCCTCAGACGGAGTACACTCTTGAAATAAAAAGTCGTCCCTGGGTTGACAATTAATGTGAGGTAATAAGGAGTTTAAAAGACACCCTTTTATCACTCCACACAAGGTTGTGGCACCATGCAACTGCTCTACAATCCAACGTACATAAAAAAAAAAAGTTTGCATGCAACATCATCGTAATGTACCACAAGTGTTTGAAGATGTAGGTAAAAGTTGTCTAAGTGATCTTCAACCTTCACTGTCTTGTCAGGGTCATATTTCATCAAGAACTTCTCTGTGTGTCTCAGAAACTTGTGCGGGATGCGCAGAAGTGCCAATGGGTCTTGAGTCATCGAATCCATATTCTATTATGTCATGTCTTCTTCTTTGTTGTCCTCTTCTTCCCCTTATGAATATGATGGTTCCTACTACTCTTCTTCTTCATTTCCTTCCTCTTCACCACCCCCATCAGAATTTGGACCCGAGAGTAGAGGGTTTCCTCCTTTTCCTCTTTGAAATATTGGAGGTTCCTACTCCCTTTCCACGGCTTCTACTAGTTCTTCAAGAGTGGTGATAATTTCTTGTTCAACAAACAAGAACACTACTCCTGTGGGGGTGGTCTTGTTATTCTTTCAAGAATATGAAAGAGTGATTACTCCCAGTATTAGTCCATCAACTTTTTAAAATTAATGGGTGATGGGGCGAACAAACCAAAGCTGATGGTATAAGATATCACGTTCAGGTCTGTGCGGCTAAAGTTACCAACTTCAGAATTACAATTATGGGAGAGGCATTGAACATTACTACGTTAACCAGAAGATGGATTAATGGGGTCGGTGGGAAAATCAGCCATAAAATAATGATGGCCCTCCTTCTAACGCTAGAAATGTTGACGTTGTTGGACCTGCCACTATTCAAGGGATCTCCTCGATATGAAATCCCAATCAAACCTCACATTGTTATGTGTAGGACTCCCATCTAGTACAAAAGCTTGGTTGCCAAAGACTTAAAGATTTTCCTTGGCTCTAACTGTCATCATAAGAGATTAATTCAATTGTATCTTCGAAAAGCAAGGTGAGTGTGCCTCATGAGTGTGAATCGCAAGTGTGTCTAGGTTCTCTTACTGCAAAAGGGGGAGAACAGTATGCCTTTAAGTGAGAGTTAATAGTACCACCAAGGAAGGGATGCACATGAACGAGAAAGTCTTATCCAACATCTAGCAGAATAGTACACAACGGTTATGATAATAGATACAACCAATGAACCTGGGAAGATTCATCTAACATCCAGCGGAATAGTCCACTGTGGATGTCACAATCATTATAACCGATATGAAAAGAAAGGTTTGTCTAGTATCCCATGGAATAGTCCACACGGATGTGTTAGAAAATTATATATTACAGAGCAATGGAACACATAAAATATTGCAAAAATATAAACACAGAAAATGCATAAAACAAGAGAGACATAGATATACGTGGCTCACCCAGTTTAGGCTACATCCACAGAGAAACAACTAGTCGTTCCTTTTATATTATCCAACAAACTGAAGAGATACAACATACGACAGATCCACTGTAACACCCTCTTCGCTCTCAATCTCCTCTATCTTCCTCACTCAGAATACAGATATATATATATATATATATATATATATATATATATATATATATATATATATATATAGATATACGCAATACAATTCCCTCATATATAGTGAGGGGTTGCCTTCTAGGGAAAAAAACCTAAATTAAACATAACTTCTACTATCATATCATCCGCCTAATGAACGACCCAGATTGACTGGAAATTACTAGACCTTTACAAGGAAATTTTACATCTATTTTTAGCTTCGAGGGTGCTGCCCCTGAACCCCCGTCGGGGGACAACTGACCCCCAAACCTCCCAACCCTTCGGACTCCCATGGGGGTGACAAGTCCCCCCCCCCCCCCACCCCCCCATGTGGTGGGGTGTACAGTCTTCCTGGGTTATACATCTGCCTGAAACCTTTGAATATAGAAGATAATCAGGCTCCACACCCAACAATCTCCAACTTGGAGACTGATTATAGCAACTCCACCGCTGCTTCATTTGCTAGACAATAACTCCACTTTGGACCTGTCTGTTTCTCATCTTCTTCATCATACTTGAAGACCAATTGAAATTGAGCAGATTCTCAGTTTGTCCATGGTTACAACTTTTGTCAACATATCTGCAGGATTCTGGCTAGTGTGTATCTTTTCCAGCTTCAACTGTCCATCTTCCAATGCTGACCGTATGAAATGGTACTTGACCTGTATATGTTTAGTCTTGGAATGAAATGCATAGTTCTTTACAAGATGTATGGCACTCTGGCTATCACTGTATAACCTGCCCAACTCTTTCTTCTTGCCCAATTGATCCATAAACCTTTGTAACCAAATCATTTCTTTACTAGCCTCTGTAGGAGCAACATACTCTGCTTCTGTTGTTGAAAGTGCAGAAACACTTTGGATTTTTGAAACCCAACTGACAGCTGTTCCACATACAGTAAACACATACCTTGTTGTGCTTCTCCTATTATCTCTATCGCCTACCATATCTGCATCAACATATCCTTGTAAAGAAATGTTTGAACCTCCAAAGCATAATGCTTGATTTGTGGTACCTCTCAAATACCTTAAAATCCACTTCAATGCCATCCAATGTTCTTTTCCTGGATTGTTCATGTACCTGCTTACAACTCCCACTGCATGTGGAATATCAGGCCTTGTGCATACCATTGCATACATTAAGCTTCCAACTGCTGATGCATATGGAATTTTAGACATATGAGCCATTTCTTCCTGAGTCTTGGGACAAGCCTCCTTACTTAATTTGAAATTGCTATCCATAGGTATACTAACTGGTTTTTCATTCTGCATATTAAACCTTTTCAACACCTTTTCTATGTACTCGCTTTGAGACAATGTTAATTTGTGATTCTTCCTGTCTCTAGTTATTCTCATACCAAGGATTTGTTTTGCATCACCCAAATCCTTCATTGCAAATGAGTTTGCCAATTTCCTTTTGAGCAAATTTATTTCTTACATGTTAGAACCTGCAACAAGCATGTCATCTACAAACAGTAACAATATAATATAGCTGCAATCATTTTGCCTTTTGAAATAAACACAATTATTGAAGTGACATCTAGTATAACCTTGTTCAGACATAAACCTGTCAAATTTTAGATACCACTACCTTGGAGCCTATTTTAAGCCATACAAGCTCTTCTTCAACCTGCACACTAGTTTCTCCTTCCCTTTTAGCTCATATCCTTGTGGCTGTTGCATATATATCTCTTCCTCTGAATCCCCATGGAGAAAGGTTGTCTTTACATCTAACTGCTCAAGATGCAAATCTTCAACTGCTACTAGAAATAAAATAGTTCTGATTGAAGTCATTTTAACAACAGGAGAAAATATTTCATCAAAATCAATACCTTTCTTTTGTGAAAACCCCTTCACCACAAGTCTAGCTTGGTACCTCTATTTTCCTCCATCTTCTTCCTTCAGCCTGTAAACCCATTTATTATGCAATGATGTTTTTCTTGCAGGTAACATGACTAAGTCCATCTCTTCTTTCATGGCTTGCTCCCACTTCTTCCTAGTTTCTACCTGCACTGCTTCTTCATAACATTTTGGTTCACCAAAATCAGTCAACAATACATAAAATAATGAAGGAGAGTATCGTTTGGAGGGTCTACTTATCCTAGTAGATCTTCTAACACCACTTTCAGGTGTTTGATGTGCTTGTTGCTGTTGTGGTTGTTGTTCTGGCTATTGATCATTATGATTTTTAGGCACCATCACTTTTCCTGTGATATCGTCAATCACTGTGTATTCTCTATTTTCTTTTTCTTATTTCTTTTCCTGTAACTGATCCTTATACAAGACCTTTTCATTGAATATTACATCTCTGCTCCTAATGATTTTGTGATTTTCATAATCATATAAGCGATAACCAAAATCATTAACACCATATCCAGTAAAGGTATATTTCTTTGATTTTGCCTCAAGATTTGTTCTATTTTCTTTGTTAATGTGGACAAAGGATTCACAACCAAAAGTCTTTAAAAATGAGTAGTTTACCTTTTTACCTGTCCATGCCTCCTCTGGAATACCACCATCCAAGGAACTTGAAGGCCCTCTGTTTATTAGATAAACAACAGTATCTATAGCATCTGCCCAAAATTGTAAAGGCAATCCTGCATGCAATCTTATGCACCTTGCACGCTCCATGATTATCCTGTTCATCCTTTCTGACACACCATTTTCTTGTGGTGTTCCTAGAACTGTCTTCTCTCTGCGGATTCCATACTCTGAATAGTACCTATCAAAATCTTTGCTGCAATATTCATCTCCATTATCTGATCTGAGACACTTTAACCTTTTCCCTATCTCATTTTCAACAAAAGCTTTCCATTTCTTGAAAGTATCAAATACATCAGATTTATTTCGAATACAATAAATCCAGGTTTTTCTGGTTGCATCATCAATAAAAGTAACATAATAACGAGAGCCACCAAGAGATGATACCTGAGCAGGTACCCATACATCTGTATGCACAAGATCTAATTTTTTGCTTTTATTTTCTTTCCCAACTCTAAGGAATTTGAATCTCTTATGTTTTCCATAAACACAATTCTCATAGATTTTTAAATCAACATGCTTCAAATCTGGTAACAAATTTCTTGAGTGAAGAATCTGCATCCCCTTCTCACTCATGTGCTAGAGCCTATGATGCCACAATGTCGTATCTTCTCTTGTAGAGGTTAAAGCATTAACAGAATTAGAAATACCATTGCATAAATACAATGTACCAACCTTTTCTCCTTTCGCTATTACCAGGGATACTTAAGTGACCTTCCAGGTTTTATCTGTGAAAGTAGTTACGCAACCTTCACCTCCCAACTACCCTATTGAAATTAGATTTTTCTTTAGATCTGGAACATACCTTACCTTCTTCAATAGCCACTGATTTCGATTTTGCTGTTTTATGAAAACTGTACCCATTCCAATGATTTTACAAGGTTTATCATCACCCAATCGAAGTTGTCCAAAATCTCCTTAAACATAATCATGAAAATGTTTCTTATCAGGTGTGGTATGGAATGAGGCCCCTGAATCTATCACCCAAGCATTAATAATATTTTCTAATGAAAGAATCAAAGCATCTTGCAACACATCACCTGTTACATTCACTTCATGATTAGTTTCTTGGTGCGCAACTTCTTCTTTTCCCTTCCGAGACTTGCAGTCTTTCTTCAGGCATCCTTTCTTCCCACATTTCTAGCACACTATTCCCGATCTTGACTTGGATCTGCCTTTTCTTGACTTACTGCGATATCTTGGGCTCTTTCCTCTTTCCATTTTTCTTCCCCTAGTCTTTGTAGTCAAAGCATTACCTGATATCTCACCGGAGCTTTTCCGTCACATTTCCTCGCTAAGGATTGCACCAACAACATCATCAAACTTTAAGGTACTAGATCCAGAGACAGAGTTACTAACGGCCATAACTAAACCATTCCAACTTTTTGGCAATGATCATAGAAATAACAGAGCCCTAACTTCATCATCAAAATTCACCCCTACAGAACTTAACTGACTTGTAACTGTATTAAAATCATTTAAATGATCTACAATAGATCCACCTTCTGACATCTTCATATTAAATAAATGCTTCATAAGAAATACCTCATTTGAGGTCGAGGGTTTTTCATACAGTTTGGCCAATGCCGACATTAAACCCTGTGTTATCGTTTCCTTTGAAATATTAAATGCTATAGACGCCGCTAGGCACAACCGTATTGTTCCAAGTGCCATTTTGTCCAAAATGTCCCATTCTATGTCTATCAGACTCGTCGGCTTCTTTGTCTTTCCGCTCAATGGTAGGTACAAATCTCTCTGATATAGATAATCTTCTATCCGCATCTTCCACAGCTGGTAGTTTTGGCTGTTGAATTTTTTGACCCTAAACCTACCATCTTCTGCTATTGCTCCCACTCAAACTAGGAACCCTTCTGTCGTAGTTTGTTAGCCAAATAGACCTTTAGCTCTAATACCAGTTGTTAGAACATTATATATTACAGAGCAATGGAACACATAAAATATTGTAGAAATATAAACACATAAAACAAGAGAGACATAGATATATGTGGTTCACCCAGTTTGGGCTATGTCCACGGAGAAAAAACTAGTCCTTCCTTTTATATTATCCAACAAAATGAAGAGGTACAACCTACAACAGATCCGCTGTAACACCCTCTTTGCTCTCAATCTCCTCTCTCTTCCTCACTCAGAATCCAAATATATATATACGCAATACAATTCCCTCATATATAGTGAGGGGTTTCCTTCTAGGGCAGAAAACCCTAAATTAAACATAACTTCTACCGTCAGATCATCCGCTTAATGAACGGCCCAGATTGACTAGAAATTACTAGACTTTTACAGTCCCCACCGCACCCCCCCGCGTGGAGGGGTGTACAGTCTTCCCGGGGTATACATTCGGCTGAAACCTTTGAATACAAAAGATAATCAGGCTACACACCCAACAAGATGAGATAGTAATGGCAACCATTACAACACATTCCCACCAAGATAAGCACTAAAATAATTGAAATACTTCAACTATCTTAGTACATATGAAAGCAAATATGAAATACAAATGTTCATAGAATGGTCTTACAAACATTCGTAAGTCATGCATGAAGAACATGTTGGCCTTAAAAGGCTTTTGTAATTAAGAAAAAGTTCTGAGACACATATTTACATTGAACATCACTAGCCTCAGTAGTGGGACATTGTCCACTCCTTGGTCCTCAAAGAACTAGTTGATCTCTCCAATGCCTTGCTGGTGGAGCCAAGGTGAAAATTCCATTGCTCATACAATGAGGTGGTATATATAACTAAGGGGTGATGCTTACTACTTGTGATTTCTTGACTACCCTCATGACTGTTCAACTTCCTATGACTTTTCAACTTTACATGACTCTTCATACTCATGTGTGTCCATTGGACTTCCACTTTACAATACATTTGATTTACAAAGTACATGGTGCACAATAGTGATGTGGAATATGACAACTGATGACATGAAACTGCTCAAATTGAATGGCTTGATGATGTGGCGATGTCAAGCCGCTATTGCTGCAGAGTGATGGATGTGTCCTTAGATATGCTCTCTCTTCTCCTCTGCATAGCTTAATGATGCGGGTCTTCAATGATCTTCAGTCTTGGAAGGTGGTTGCACACTTGTATTCCTTTTTATTACTCTTGGTAGGTTCATTGATCCATCCAACTACAGGTGAGTTTTCAGGCATGCTTCCTCCTTCTTCTCCTTCTTCATGATCTTGCCATGATTCGACAATATACTTGTTCTTGCAATTCACTCATGACGGGACAACATCAATCTGAAAACTCCCTAGTCTAAGATGATGCATTATGATCCATGAATTGAGCCCAGGACTAGTGACAGGATAGGAGAGAGGGCATAGTAGTTGCGCATTATGCAGTTCCTGGTGATAGGGAGAGGAGTTTATCACTGAGACTGTGCAAAGCGCAGCTTAGGCTTGATTGAGAAACTTTTGGGCACAGTCCTTACTGAGGAGAAAAATTGCACAGTGGCCACTAGAAGTCATGATTACGCAGTTTAGGTAGATAATGGTTGATGTGGGATGGAACGCTAGGAGACATATTTGCATAGTCTTCAAAGGGAAGGGGAATTGGCGAATAGAGAGACCTGAAGGACAAATTTGTGTAGTTCTTGAGGTCAAAGTGCTCCAACTAAGGGAGGATACTGTGGGACACCTTTGCACAGTTTTAGAGGCCAATGGGTGCTAGGTTCTATTTGCATTATGGGAATCAACAAGTAAGGGGAAAATATTGAGGACTGAAAGTGCAAAGTTCCGAGTTCAAGTATGAGTAGGAGGAACTGTTGTGCAATTCTACAGGTCAAGGGAGGTTGCTAGGCTCTGGAATTGTGTAGTGGAACTACCGTAGAGAATAGTGACTACACACTAAACAATTCTTGGAAGCAAGGTCACAAAATTGAGGGTTGAGACTGCATAGTGTGCAGTTTAGTCAGGTCTAGTTCAGCTAAGTTACCTGATCGGGAAGATTTTTGGAAAGTAGTGAAGTGCGACGGGAGGATAGACTTATGATGAGCCTGAAATTGTGATCACACACTTAGCATAATTTGATGACATGACAACATAGACCACTAGAGAAATAAGAAAAAATCTCCCTCTGTGTGACTATCTCAGAACAAGAAGCGACAAGTGTGAGACTTGAGATAGACTTTCGGACAACTGTGATGGAACTTGTGCGACAGTGCCTAAAACTTTGTGTATGAGTGCGACAGGTGTTTACATAGTTAGGAAAACTCGTATACACAAATACCAACCTTCAAAACCACCATAAAAGGTCCACAAGCATGGAAAAATAATCAAACATGTAAAAAGATGATATTTCATCCAACAAGCAAAAGGGGTCAAAGGACTTTAGGAAAGCTCATGGAACGAGGTTAAGTGTTTGCAAAAATCAAGGGAAAGACCAAGGAAGGCTTCAAAATTTGAGTGCAAGCCAAAATTTTTAGGGTGTTGCAGCCACTACAACAACATGATAGGGATTACATCATGCTTTACACTACAACATTTATGCCTAAATAAAAATCCATACAACAACTTGGATGAATACATCTTGCTTATAATTTACAACTTGGACGAAACACTCTAGAATCTCACCTCGACCTAGCCTTCATCTCAACTCTATATTTCTCACTGTTGCACTCACCATGAGTCTTGTACGTCAATCGATGCAAGTTTCCCCCACTTTTGACGAAAACCCTTTCAACATATTTTATGGTTACGTTGGATATCTCAATGCATATGACTACATATTCTCCTTAGTGTATCTTGACTTTCCTTGGAAAAAACTATATCTTATACACATATCTCCTCAACCCATGTACAACATCACAACCTCTAGCACATAGAGTTTTCTTCCCTTAACTTTGATACCGCTATTATAAAAATACATATAATTAAAAACTTAATTGCAACACATAAAGGAAGGAACACAAAGATGCCATAAATTATCCTAAAAATCCTTGCAGGAAGACCAACTCCGAATAATAAATCTCTTATTGTTTGTCCCAAAGTAATTTCACAATGGATTCATCGTTTCCTTTAAAGAGGCTACATGACATAAAAATATCATGTGAAAAGATATCGGTTAAAAAAATATTGAGCCCTTAAACCATTAATAGTACACTTGTTAATGAATGTATCAAATTGACTTTGTCAGTGTATAAACTTTGTCCTAACTAATCTAACACTACAACTATGAGCTAATTCAAATTTGAATCCATATCTATAGTTAAAATCAAATTCAATTGTCTTCCATACTCCTTATATGTTATTACATCCATCTGAGTATTGGAGTTGTGCATTCTTACAAAAAAGTTGTCATCCACTGCCCTTCTTTGAGGCTGGTCATGGCTGGCCTCATTGATCCAAGATTTTTTTGAGAAAATGAGTCCAACAGTATTTGATCAAGAGAACAACCTTGTTGATCTCCTCATTTTTGTTCCTTTGTAAGTCTACCAATATTTAGAGCAATATCAAAGTGTGGCCATTTCTTTTCAAGAGAAGTTTCTTGCTACTATGAATCAAATTATTTCTGCAAATGAGGACTTGATTTCTCTTTCTCAACTCACACAGTATGGTGGATAAATTGAATTTGGAGATTCATCCTTTGTGTCAACGATCTAATTATAGAAATTATTCATGCTTAGTGGGACACTCTCAGGATTGATAGGAAACTATTAATCACACATGGTGAGGTTCCTCTATCAAGGAAATCTATTTATAAATCAATTGATAAAATGGAGATGTGTACCCTACAATCCAATCATTATGCTAAATATTTCAACATCTTTTAGGCAATTAATAGGGAATATATAGAAGGCGGACAAAATATTGAGCATCATGGGGTGATTTTATATTTCCTTCATTGCATGGTAGATGAGAAAACATTCAAAAAATGGTTTTTCTTGAGCTAAGAGGTAGACATCATTTCTCTAAATTCCTACTAGGGTTCATGGTATGTATATGTTTATGTTCTATACAACATAGAATCAACAACCTTACATGTCATTTAGTATGGTACCTAACATATTGTTGGTTTGTTGGTTTATTTACAATCACATAGAGTTGATTTTAGGCCAAATGATAAGGATAAAGCCAAATACCCTTTATGTCTTGCGTTTTCTTCACTTCTTGTATATTTGAGGACCTATGTTGAGTTTTTTTCTCACAAGTTTGGAAATGTTTTGACCCTATATGGTATATATAATAATTTGCACCCGTATCTAAGAGACTCTCTACAGTTTGATTTGAAGAAATGTTGCCTCCATTTATTTTAGTCATGACTAAAAATGCAGTACATCACTAGAAGGTATTTTATTTCAATTTTTCTTGTCATGCATAGCATCATCTCATCCATGACTGTCCCCATATGAAGGCCTCTCTAGGCACTCCTAAATAATCAAGAGGTGTAGGTTCTTTAGTATCTTTGCCTCAAACTCACAAGAAAGGTTATTCAATTAGATTAATACTTGTTGCAAAGGAAGCTAACTTTGTTCATGTGCTAGGGAATATTCCTTCTTTGACCTCTATATTTTCTTCAAATCCATATGTGGTAGTGGAATAGATGGCTAAAACATGTGTTGTGTGTCTGATACAACATATTGTTTCCAGTATCCCTAGTGGGCCTCTAGTCAACCCTTACAACCAAGCCATATAGACAACTTGAGTTACTGGTAGTGTTATAATTCATAGTATGGAGATAGATGAGGGCTAGAAACTCAAAATCAAAATTTAATAAGAACAAGAGGACCTCAACTCTAATTCTTATGGAGAGTCCTATGAGATCTATAAGCTCTACAAATAATGTTATATATTTTAAGGAGGAGCACTCTCTTAAGAAGGGGGCTTCTTCCTTGTTAATCACTAAGAAGTTTATCTCATTGGTCGTTCCCTTATTCCGTGAATGAATCTCTCTATTTTTTCATAAAATGTGAGAGAGATGATAATCCCAGGTAGGAAACAAGTTTAATAAGATTGAATGAGATGGTGGCAGGGGAGGAGGGGCTGGTTCAATCACTAATAGAAAATGAGATATTAGTGACTACGTGACAAAATTTAGTCACCACAATTATTTCAAGTAAATTACTACTAAATTTGAGAAATTTTGAGTGTCGCAACGAAAAATGACTAACTTTAATGACCAATATAGTCTAGGGATAAAACATATGACTAGATAATAGATGACCCAAATAAAAGAAACTAACTTAAATGACTAATTTAGTCTATGAATAAAATATATGACTAGATAATAAGTGACAAAATAAAAATTATTAATGTAAATGACTACTATAGTCCAAGAATAAGAATATGACCAAATAACAAGTACAACAAGAGTATGAATTAATCATTATGATAGTCATTTTTAATTATGACACTGGAAATGGAAAATTACAATTTTGGTACTGAAGTAATTATATTTCACTAAGTGATAACATTGTAGATGGATTTGTACATTGTTAAAATTTAGAGACAAGGAGTCTCTGAATCCATCTACAATGTTAAAATTTAGATACCCCTTTAAGGGAGTCGATATATGATGCTTGTATGTCTTCATCCTTATTATGTCCTTTGAGGATGTGAAAATAAGATTTCAAGGAGAAGGCCTCCAACATGGGTTTGATTCTGCAAAGGAGGAAGAGTTGGTTGTTCCCTAGATTAGATTATTTGAGGAGGTGTTGGATGGTCATGAGAAAATCACCAGTAATTACTATTGAGGAGACATTATGTGACTTGGCTAACTAAAGGCCATAATATAACCCATACATATCTACAAGGTTTTCCTATTTATGTCCATTCCCTAAAGCATACTTAATTTCTTGTATTCCTTTACGATTCATAAGAATCCCTCCCCCTCCTGCCACCCCATGACTCATCTTAGAGGCCCCATAAAAAATAATACCTTATTCTTTTGGTGGAAAATCCACTCTACAATTATGTTATCATGGAGTCTAAGTTTCCAATTCATTTTAGCTATACAACGACCCTGAACATACAAGGGAACAAGGTACTGAGGTGTAATGATAATATCTATCCAACGCCTTCCTATAACATCTAAAGATGATTCTTGTTCCTTTAGCTTTGATTTATTGAATTCTAAATAGAGGGAGAGGGATTTCATGGCCATAAATCTAGAGGTGAAGAAGACATTCTTAAAAATGACACTATTTCTAGAAAGCCATATTTGCCAACATATATTTCAGGAGGGAGGACTAGATCCATTTTAAGCAGGGATTTCCCACAAGGGACCCAGAGTAATGATTGTTCCAATTATTGATGACGGCGAAGAGGTTGGAGGGTAATAATTGAATATCAAGTTAGAATAATATAAATGGTTAAAATAATTGTCGTAATTTACACCTAGCCATATCATTCATAAATTAAAAATATGAATTCATTACATGTTAAATGGGGGAATCAAATCTAGGTGGGACATAATAATTATTCCTCCTAACAATCCAAGCCAAACTCAACTAATAATTAATTACAATATTTTTTTTTTGTAACCCAGAGGAATCTAGTAACCCGCCTGACACGTAACTACCAATAAACCTCTGGGGGTCTACGATCTGTTTTCCTCCCAATATCTTGGGTCATGATAGGGGGATTTGAACCTAGCTCTCTCGAATTTCAATGATTTCACATATCTTGGATTACCAATTGAGTTTCCCCCTTGAACAAATTAATTGCAATAATTATTATATTAATATAGACTATTCTTTTTATATATTCAATCAAATAAATTAAATTATAATTATTATAATTATAATTTATTAAATTTATAAAAAATAATTAACCATAATTGATATATTATGTTAATGAAATATATTTTTTAAAATAATTAAAATTATTGAAAAATTTCGATATTTCATTTTCAAGAACTTAAAATCATATATTACGAGAACAACTTAAAGACAAAAAATCATGGAAAAATATTAATTACATAATAGAATTATAACCCTCAATATAACTTAAATAAAATTTATAACAAAATCATAGTATAATGAAATATAGAATTAGTGACGGTGATTTGACTATGGTTTATCTAGCTTGAATTGGAGAATGCATATATTCAACCCACATAAAAAATTTAAGGGATTACTTGGATAAAATGTTATTTCATAGATTTTAATCAAAAGGAAATAATTTTTTCTGCCAATTCATTGGGTTTTGACCTCTCTCAATGCAATAATCCCTGTTAAAAGAAAGAAAAGAAGCTTCAACCTCAAAAAGTCAGGGTTTCAAGTCATCTTTATAACACTTTTGTGACGCCTTCTCTGAAAATAGCAAGTAGTTTCCTATAGCGGTTTATACTTTGGCGGAACATAGTTTACAACTGTGAACATGGTTTCTTAGGGAAAAATTTTGTCCATAGTGGAGTCGGTATTGATGGGGCTCAAAGCCTTACCCCATGAGCAAGTTGAGCTCATGCACATCCTGGTTGCATGCCTGCATGATTTTAAGAAGTTTTCGGAGCACTCAATAAGTTAATATCTTCTTCCTTTGTTTCTCAGTACAAATTATAATATATTTTCCATTTTGTCCACAGGGATATTTAAATTCACATCTTAGTTTAATGCATATTGGGAAATGACCTAGACTTCAATATTTATATTCCCCATTTGTGTAAATCGATTTATTGTTATAACCCAAATATTCATGGCCATACTAATTTGTGAAAAATAGTGTTCAATACCATAAATATAAGATATTACATCACAGTATGTATCTAAATATTTAAGGTGTATAAGCAAAGAACACCATTTCATCGGCTTCCTTCTCTCTCACTATGAGTTTGGATGATGGGCTCTCACTTGGTACCTTGAAACATTGACATGGTAAAGTAGAAGTAGTTGCTCAAGACATTAATATTACCAATAGACAAAAATTGTTAGTTATGTTTTGAATTCTTCTTTCTATATGCCCATGTATTTATCCCCTTACCATTTTCACTTTCCGTACCGCTTTCCTTTCCCTGCACCCCTCTATATCTGCATTTTTACAGTTCATTGATGTGTTCATTTATCACTAGCCTAGGTCCATCTTACCTTTAGATCTATCAAGAACCAAGAGGGATCAAATCCCTTGAGGTGCCAACCTTTTCTCAAGTATTTCATTCTAAAAAAAAGGTCTGCATCTCAGGAGAGTTGATCCCTCTTGGCGCTTAATTGATTCGGAGTTGAGATGGATCTAGATTGTTTTACAATCAATTAAAGAAAAATGGGTACATTTTTACTTAGTATTAGAACTCCATTCCACCAAATTTTGCAGTGCCCTTCAAAGGATGAAAAATTTATGATAATGAACTTCAGCTTCCTATTTTACATTTCATTACAAATGTAGCTTGTGAGGGAAATCATTAGACTTCTTGACTAGAAGCTAATAAGTTTTTCATTGCTTGTAGTGACATATGAATTGGATGGAACATTATACATTGCAGTACAAAGGTAGCTTGTCAATTTGGTCATTAGACTTTTCAGTAGAAGCTTCTATTAAATAAATTAAACTTTTGGTAGAAATGTAGAATGCCAAACAAAGGAATTGAAATGGTTAGGATTGACATGGTTGGGACCATAGCCTTAAAAACCATAACCAGTGACTAGACCAATCAACCTAATAAATAAAGTTTCAAACCAGAACCGGTCAAACCAGGACTGGTTAGATCACAATGAACCATTTCTAAAAAACACATGAAATAATTATTTTTTAATGAAAACAAATATTTTTAATATTTAAAATCATGATTCAAAACCAATATACACAAAATATGAAAAGTTTTCTCATATATATACGATGTAAAGTGACATATCAAAATGGCACCAAGTGCAATACATATCAGCAATGAAATATTCAATCAATGAGGCTCTAAATGGCTTCTAGAGTCCAAAAGCAAAGTCCATGGACTATGGGGCCATTGGCCTACTAAAAGTCTACATATATGATATTAGTGATCAACAATATTACTTGAAACTTCTCATCATGATCAAAGTTAGTTGGTTGAGTCTCAACTCCCAAAATTTGTAGTTGCTTGAGTCACAAAATCCTCTGTGGGTTAAATGATTGTAGTCTCAAACTTATGAAGGTATTATATGCTAATATTCCCTGTTACTTCATTTGGTTCTCCACATGGCTTTGAGTTTGCATGGCCTCCTATCCGAGGAAATTGTTGCTTGAACTTGTTAATACTGCCCCACCCACCCTTCAATAGATTTTCGGCAATATTTGCAAATCATTTTTCCATCATTCATATCACAATGAGGCCATGCAATATCCTTGGATTTTGGAGGCATGATAGCTACTACTCAGCTCAAAATCTATATTGTTCCACTACTCCAACAAAAAATCAACACTCTCCAAGCTCACAACAACTCCAAATGAGATGTGTGAGGAAAATGAGAGTCGATACCTCGTTTTATTGGCTTAGAGGGGTTTTCGTGGAGGGAAACAACCCTTATTTTCCCTCCAAACCACCTCACAAGCCTCCAAAAGTGTTTCTGGTGGGTCTATGGTTGGCTTGGAAGACAACTGATTGGTTTATGATGGAACTGATCAGTTTATGGGAAAACCAGTTGGTTTCGTCATTAACCAATTAGTTTATGTTTGGTTTGTCTAAAAAAAGGGAGAATCATGCATTTGACTGAGTCTTTTTAGCGGTTTGATTGGTTTGGCCAATGAACCAGTGGGTTTGTTGAGTTTCTAGTTTAGACCAACTTATTTTTAAAACTATGGTTGGGATAAGTGGAGCTATAGACTTGAACTTAGACTATCCTCTTAATTTTAAGAAACCTAAACTTGGAGGGTACTCAAAAATCATTGATTACAATGTAAATGCATATTGTCAGTTCCTTGAGAATGATGGGAGCTTTTGTGATTTAGAGAGAAGGCCTACAATAAATTCAAAATTTGATAGATTTGTATGATGTGCAACAGAGACAAGAGGTAGATGACGAAATTACTTTTTTTTTTTTATGGCCGAATGTATTGCATTTAATATCACATGTTCTCCTTTCTACAAGGAAATCATGAGGAAAGTTATAGATCAACTATGGTTTATACACTTAGGTTGTAATAAATTAAGAATGACTTTGTTAGATATGGGGGTCTCAAAGTGGCAAGGGTTAATGGAAGACCTTAAGCAATCTTGGGTTTTGTTAGGGTGCTCAATTATCATTTGTGGTTGAACAATGATTCAATAAATTGCCTTGTTGACCTTTCTAGAAGGGCCCTACTTCTTAAGGGAAATGGATTGTAATGGAAATATGGGTTCATCATTATTTTTTAAGGTATCGAAGGATATAACCAAAGAGGTTGGTCCTCCTATTGTGGCTCAAGTTATTAGAGGCGCACTACTAGATTTTAAATTTTTTACACTGATGAGTCAAAGTAAATATAGACATATATTTTGGACTCCTTATGTGTATTCTCTATATAAACCCTCAAATAAATTTGAAAAATTCCTTGTATCACTTGCATTATTTTAGATGAAAGAGACACGCGTAAGTGCTTTTGGAACTTTTTTCTATTTATAGGATGCTTTAAAAAAAATTCCTTAAACAAACAAATACAAGATATGCCACCTATTTCATTCTTCTTGAGATTTGAGGTGCAAGAGGCCTTACAAGCTACTATTGATAGTGTTGAGTGGTCTAGATTCTAGACAAGTGGAAGCCAAAGTAGAGCATGAAAAGAAGGTTAAAGAATTGGTTTTGAATGGTGATTGTTAGGTTGAATGAAAATGTAATGTATATTTTACATCTTTATTAATGGAGATGATTAGGTAAGTAGATTCAAATTCTCTATTTTTTGGGAATATATGAAAGGAAGTTGACAACACAACTGGCAAGATAATCTAGGGATACAATTTGAAGGGCAGGTGGTGAGCACCGGTATTGCAGGAATAATGCTGCAACTCCTGGGGCTTCCTACTTTACTTTTATCAACCCAGTAATTCGTAACAAACATGGAAGCAACGGTGTTGTATGCACAAGTACTAGTTCTTACTGCAAGCTGTCACTTGGTTAGCTGGTGCAAGATCACTAGGAGCTCAGGCAAACTTCTATGAATTCCAGAAGAAGATTTAAATGTGATGAAAGGAAGGAAAGCTTACTCTACAGAGGCTATTCTACTTGCAGAAAGAGAAAGAAGACTGGAATGTAAAGCAAAACCTAGCAAACCCTAATTTACCAACTAACCCTACTTTTGCAGAAAGAGAGATTGAAACCTATGAAATGAATTCCATTACCTACTAAGGAAGCAAACTACATCTATTCAACCTATTTCTAGAAGTAAATGAGAAAAAAATTCTTTTTTGGGTTTTTATGTATTCTATGTGAAATTGTCGTTCATGTAATTTTTTTATTTGTGGATGTGGCAATGATTAGGTGGTGATGGAGGGTGACTTTGGAATTTATAGAGGTGTATAAAGGTGTGGAGGGGTCCTAGGAGGCCTCTGGCAACCTTCTGGAGGCTTTCCCTACAATCAGACTTCAAAAAGTCACCTACAGGAAATTCTACAGGAGGTTGCAGGGGATCTACAAGAGGATCTATAGGAGGATCTACAGGAGGATGCCGATGGCTGTTTTAGAGCTTTTAAGGGTGGAAAAATGGTGGGAAAGGGTAGCTCAAGACTAGAGGGATGTTTTAAGGTGTCTGAGGTACATCAGGGGGGATTAGGAAAGAGAATGATGGTTGGACTTGTTCAAGAGACGAGAGGAAAGTTTATGAAAAAGATGGAGAAAATTAGGGCAGATTTATGAGGGGTTGTGAATGACCTGTGGAACATGTAGCAAAAGAGATGATGATGGCTGATTTATTGACTTATTATGAGTAGAGATGTACTATAGGAGAGCTGCAAATCAAACACTGAAACTGAGAAGAAAGGGAACTAGCTGCACCAAAAAATAGAACTGTACATCATGTTAACCTAAATTATGATCTAGGAAAAGAAAATGTTAAACAATGCTATATGGAAAGGAAAGGAAAGGATGGAAGGAAATTTATTGCAAGAATAGAAATGAGCATGGCAAAATAGATCTGAAGTAAAGCATTAACCTCTAAATCAAACTACAACACTAGAAATTGCTTGGAAAAGGCAAAACTATGTTTTTGTGGCAGCAAGAGGGTCTTGACCTTAGCTCATGCTGTCAAAGGGAGAAAACAAGTTCAAGGATATGTTGATTTCCATTTATTTTCTTTCTCTTATCACTATTTAACCTACTTCAGCAAACTGAAATGGAAACAACTATGTAAATCACCAAAAGCAACCTATTCTACTAAGAAAAAATCTATCTAATAGCAACTAATTCATGAACTGAAACGACACATATAAATACAAATCAAGATGTGTTGGGTAGCTTGGGTTGGGCCCTAACCCAAGAGCTTCAACCATCTGAGAGAACTCAGTGCTCGCTCAGAAAATATTTCATCTTCATTATCAAAATAATAGTCACACTACATAAAAATGTCCACAAAAGTAAGCTTGAAAATGAGTTGAGAAAAACCTGCAAAAAAAGTGCAAAAATTTGACTAACATCCAACAACCTAATGAGGCCCTAGGCCTCTCTATTTATACAAATGGAGCTCCCGACAAATCTCCTAAAATCAAGGAGGCTTGGCTCCCAAGACTTGAGATAGACAATAGTTATTCTTCACTTGCTCAAATGCCCCTTGGATGCATTGATGTGGTTGCTTGTGCTCCGAGCCTTCTGAAGGAGGGCTTGAAGTAGGGACTCATAAATGAGGGGCATACCATCCTACAAATCCTCTTCCTTGTTTCCCTCAAATATTGGCTGCCAAATGCTCATTAAACCTTTGACTTTGTCTCAAAATTGACCAAAAATCTGCATAAAGCACACGTTAGACTTCATGGCATAATGACTAACCCAACTCACTCTATTAGCATAAATATAATAAAAAACATGCAATAAACTAATGAAAATGGTGCATTAAGATAAGTTAGGAGGAAAAATGAGCCCATATAATTACCCATTTATGGGGCTCACCATTACCCCCCTACTGAATGTGTTGCTCATCCTCTGAGCAACTAGTCCATCTCCTCATCTTTGATGGCCCTGATGGCCTCCCTAACATCCCATGCTTCTGATGTGAGATCCTCTTTTTTATCATGGAATTCTGCCTTTCTATCCACCTCTTCCCATTGTTTTTTCTCTTCTTCCTCTTTTGCGCCCTATAGCAAGCCCAACAGTAGTGGGGGACTTAGTTTGAGGCCAATACAATTGACCCTAAAACTCTGAATAGAGTGCTTGTACAATGGAACTCTCCTCAAAGATTCTTTCATCCCTACTGGGGAATGATACTCCCTGATCTACAGGCTCTGTGGCAGTGTATTCCACCTTCTCATACAACCATGAACACAATCATCTCCAAGAAATCTTTCGATGTCCTCAAAATGTGCAATGCCCTAAGCCTGATCATTAATGTATTTAAGTGAAATTTGAGGAATATTGGCAAGCAGTCGGTGAGTGTTGATGAGAGCCATAGGGTCTGATGGCTCTGAACTAATCATTAGGGGCTCATTTTGTTCTTTTTCCATCAACTTCTTGATTTATGTTGCCCTTTTCTCTTCATGATTCATCCATGATGCCATGCCCATCAGCAGCAAGTCCCCTAACCTAGCATTGGGGTCCCATAGGTTCATATCGGTGAGGGCCATGTTATGCAAATAAAACTCTGCCAACTTTAGCTTGTCTTCTCCTGAACTGTGGTCACATAGGTCCATGAACTGTCTATAATCCTAAAAAGGCATGGTGCCTCTTTGTGCCAGAGTCTTGATCTAGAACTATAGCCACTGGTCTTTGAGGTATACTCCATATGATTTTGTTGGTTGTCCGCACTGTAGTGCCTCCATAGTCCAGCTGGCTATGCATGCTAATTGGGTTTCCCTTTCTTTCAGTTGTTTTCTTAACATTTCATTTTCTCCATCCAAGTGAGATCTTCTGATTGCTTCTGTATGTCTTACAGTACTCAATTCCTTACCCATTTCTCTCAGCTTTCTCTCCATGTGGCCAATGTCTTCCACCCCTTTGGACTTGGCGATCTGCATCCATCTATCACTCCTTATCCTTTCTTTTTCCAATTCAAAGAAAGTGGGACTACAAATTACTGTGGAATAATTTCCCCCCTTCAAGAAGATTGTAATAAGAGCCCAAACTACGCCGGGGCTTAGGTTCTTGTGTCTTTTCTACCTCTTCCTTCCCCTTGGTCTACTCTTCTGCCCTTTTCTCAAGTTTTTCAGTCTCCTGTAGCTTTGTTAGGGTCTCCTATAGAGTAATCTGTGCCTCCTATAGGACTATTTTTGAGTCATGTAGTTTTATTCTTTCCTTCCAAGTGGAATACCTAGGGCCGCCTCTTTCATAAGTGATGGGGGTTTTGGAGGGAGATTCTTCCCTTTTGATAGTAGGGGAATCTTCAATGATGATATGCTCTTTTGAGGATGGTTGCACGACTTCCCTATTTTTATTCTTGTGCTTTTTCGAGCCCTGAAATACATTGATGGTTGTCTTTTCCTCTTTTGTTTGGGTTTAACTGGGGTGTTGAGGGTAGCAAGAACAACTGTTGCCTCCCTTTCTAGTGTCTCAGGAGACACTTTTGTCTTCTTTGCCCCTTTTTCCTCTTCTTTTGTCTTTTCTTCCTCTGCTAGCTTTGTTTCCTCTAGCTCTATTTCACTTTCCATCTCATCTTATTTAACTTCTTTCTTTTCTATTTGAGTCTTTTTCTTCTCTGTTTTAGCCTTTTTCTTATTTGTTTTAGGTTCTTCCTTCTCTATTTTGGTGTCTTCTTCCTTTGTTTTTGTTTTTTCCTTCTCTGCTTTAGCCTTTTTCTTCCTTGTTTTAGGTTCTTCCTTCTCTGTTTTGGTGTCTTCTTCCTCTATTTTGGTTTCCTCGTCATCTTCCCCTTTTTGCTCTTCCCCCTCACTTTGAGAAGGACTGAGGTCATATGTGAGAACTTTTATATCATCTTCTCCTGTCATACTTCTGAAGATATCCTAGGCTATGGGGATTGTGAAGGTGTGGAGGGCTTCTTCCACCAGTAGTTTAATTTGTCCATGGTGAGCCAATTGATCTGGACCTCCCGCCTTCAATTTAATGCTAGAATCTATAAGGGACTGTAGGAGAAAATTGGGAATACTATGTTTTTGGGGTGTGGGAGTATCCATGCCATATCTCAGCTCATGTAGAAGTCTGAAATGGTAACCATAAACTATGCTATACCTCCCTTCAGAAGAAATGTACTTGATAATTTAGTAACTGACCTCATCCCAAGGGTAAGGTATGCTTGTTCTTTTGATGCCATATTTGTCATCTACAGGGTGCTCATTTGGATGGAAGAAGGTTTTCATGACAATTTGACCCAGTGGCTTTTCATCTTTGCTCCAAGGTAGTCCAAGTGGAAGACTGGTAACCCTACTGATAAACTCTGGGGTGATTTCCATGATGATACCTTTGAAGGTAACAGTTGCATGGGTCTTTGACTGGGGTACCAAGGAAAGGGCAAACTCCTGAGTCACTTCTTCATCATACTCTCAAAATTTTCCGAAAAATGGCATCCAATTGGCTCTGGTAGAAATGGCTACTACCTCGGGATGTTCATGGAGCCTAAATGAATTTATGGGTTCCTTCCTCATGAATCCTCCTATCATTATGTTTATAATCCTTTGGAATACCCTAGGTGGAGAAGGAGACAACAATTTTTGCAGAAACCAGAAACAGATAAAAAAATTGTGTTTTTTTTTGTAAGAAACAGGCAGAATTTTTTAATGCAATTCCTCTTACTTTTCAGGCTTAATTCTTCCCTAAAATTCCATCACTCCTTGTATATATGAATATCCAAGGTGGGTTTGTACCAAACCTACCTCTTCAAGTTCGAATTTGAGCGAAAAACCTGTGTTCTCTTCTGTAAAACTGCTTAATGGCCCTCCTATAGAAGTGGTTGTAGGTTCTCCTATAGAACCTGTTACTACTCCTGTAGAACCTAATAATGCTCCTGGAGAACGCCGATAAGATGAGGAGGGCTGAAAAAGATAAAGAATGGTGGTTTCAAGGCTATGGAGGTGGTATAGAGCTTGCTGCAGCTATGGGGATGATGATAAAATGGAAATGAAGGTGGTAAATAAGTTCGAGGAGGAGTACTTATGTTTACTCGAGATATTTCTGGTGGTGATGTGAGGTGGAAAAAAGGGTACGTTGCCATTTTTTGGACCGTTGGTCCCCACTGCTATGTCATCATGACTCCTCATGATTTCTACTTGCAATCACTTCCCATCATTTGCATCAGAGTTTATACACCCGCCACTACTTGTCTTTTTGGATTTTCTATGAGTTGACTAGGCACACATGTGTGGCATCTCCAGATGAGCACAGTCGAACTAGATGAGGGTGGCCAGTGAACTCGCCACCTTTCTGGTTTAATCACAACCATTTCATTTGTTCATGCCATTTTTGAATTGTATAGATGCAATAGAGGAGAGGGTTAGACACTTAGCTACAGGTGGAATGCTCGTGTTGCGATGCTGCTTGGCTCTTTTGCTGCTGCTTGCTCAGATTTCCGTGCTTCATGACCGTATCCCTTCTACTCTGCTTTTTTTTTCTTCTTTATATGTGGCTCGTTTGTCTTGTACAGGTGCACTTTATATGAATCTTACTTCAGAAATCCCCTGCATTCCTGTGGGTGCACCTATTTTGCTGCTGGAGCTTGATTTTAAGGGGATCAACTGCTACAGGAAATCCTACAGGAGCTCCTGTAGCTTCTTCTCCCTCTAAAATTTTTAGTTGATGCTTGTGCTAGGAGTTGTGAGGATGCTACTAAAGATTTTTATGGCAATGGAGAGGGATTTGGTAAGTTGTAGGTGAGTTGTCGAGGTGTTGTTCTTTTTATTTCCATATTTTTTTTTAGAACTGGTTTCTGTGTTTTTTCTGCAGGAAGGAAAGAAATCAATGGAAATGAGGTGGTGCAGGTGTCGAATGGAGGGTTAGGATGGTGGATAGTTGTAGGATGGCCTACATGCTCTCCAGGATAGTCCTCAGTTCCTCAAACTATTGTTAAACTCCATTTCGAGCTCTTCGTGATTTCTACAGGAGCCTCCTGTAGAACACATAGGACCTCCTATAGGATGCACCGTCTTCAGAAAAGTGTAGAGAGGTGGAAAAAAAAGTTAGACATGATGGAGATGATTACAGAGGATGTGAAAGAGGCTTTGTGGCATGTCGCCTTGCTTCTTGTGGTCCATCTGTAACCTGCAATGCGTTTTAAAAGTCAATTTCCTCTTCCTTTTTTGTCTGTTTTTTTTCTTTTTTTCTTTTTTTTTTGAAGAGACAACTAGGGCACCTCCAGGAGGTTTTCACCCTACTTTCCTACCCTAGGTGCCTCCAAGGGAGGTTTTCACCCTGAAATCTTATTCTCTTTCCTTTTTTTTTGTCATCACTAGGCCGCCTCAAAAGAGGTTTTCAACCCAATGGTGGGACTCAAGCACCTCATAGAGGTTTTCACTTGAGTCCTTTTTATTTTATTTATTTGTTTCAGTGAGTGGGTTGAGTGGAGGTTGATACCTACTCCACTACCAACATTGTTTTACTTAGATCTTCAAGAATTCTCACTTGGAGAGGGGCTTCTTGTAGATTTTCAACCTATGCCCATTGACAAGCATGGGGATGGCTTCCTCATCAACGGTCTTGATCAAAACTAAACCATTATCATTGCATTTTTCTACAGTGTAGGGTCCCATCCATCTTGTCCTCAGCTTGCCCTTTAAATCTTTATACCTTGAGTCATATAGCAGTGCCCCATCACCTTCTTGGAATTTCTTCTCCTTGATATTTTTGTCATGCTATATTTTCCTTTGAAGCTAGACTACCTCTGAGTGGAGAAGGGCTTGCAGTCATCCAATCCACTGAGCTGGAGCCGCATTTCCCTTTGTGCATGGTTGAGGTCTAGGTCCAGTTGAGCTGCCATCCTTAGTGTATTGTATTCAAATTCTATTGACAACAAATCCTTCTTCCCATAGACCAGTTCATAGGGTGTGAACCTAGTGGTGGTCTTCCATGTGGTGTTGTAAGCCTAGGTGGCCTCAACCAATCGGTCTGCCCAATATTTTCTGCTGTTGCTCACTAACTTGGTCAAAATTCTTTCCAAAGCTCTGTTAGTGACTTCCACCTATCCATTGGCTTGTGAATGGTAATGGGTGGAAGTCCTGTGCTTGATTTTATGATGTGTGAGTAGATCTTCAATCAAATTGGAAGTGAACTGACTGCCTTGATCTCTAACTAGTTCTCTTGGATACCCGAACTTATAGAATATGTTCTCTCTTAAAAGCTCAGCTGCTTCTTCCTTTGTTGCTGCCTTGATTTCCTTTGTCTCTGCCCATTTTGTGAGATAATCGGTGCACATTATGATGTATTGTTTCCGTTTTGAAGGATGGTTGATAGGATCCACAAAGTCCATGCCCCACTTCTCAAATGGCTCAAGAGTCACTTGAGGCACCACGGGCATCTAATCCTTTGAAGTAGGTTTCCCCATCCTTTGGCACCGATCACATTAGTTGGTATATCTCTTCAAATCTTGATGAAGAGTGGGCCAATAGTAACCTCCTTGCAAAATTTTTAAGGTAGTCCTCTTTGCTGCAAAATGGCCTCCACAAGGCCCGTCATGACAGGTTAGGACAATGTCAAAAACTTCCTCCTCCCTAACACATCTTCTAAAGATCTGATCTGGGCCAAGTTTGAAGAGATTGCCCCCAATCCAGGTGAAAGGGGTGCTTTTTCTCATGATATTGCTCTTCTCTTTTGAAGATATGTGTGGTGGGAATTGTGTTGAAACCAAGTAATTTGCTATATTAGCAAACCACGGAGAGAGTACTGAGATAGCAAATCGGTTTTCATCAGGCATTTGATCATCGACCATTCCTTCCTCACTTGCAGGCAAATTTACTCTAGACAAAAAGTCAGCAACAACATTCTCTTTAATAGGATTATCAACAATGGTTAAATCAAACTGCTACAATAAAAGAAACCACCAAATAATGCAAGCAGTTACATATGGTTTGTTCATTAAATACCTAATTGCAGCATGATTGGTGTGTACAAAGGTTTGATAGCCTGTGATGTAATGTATGAATTTATTTAAGGAGTGCACTACAGCTGGGAGTTCCTTCTCGGTTACTGTGTAGTTTAACTCTACCTTTGACAAATTTTTACTTATAAAGTATATGGCATAATGTAACTTTTCATCAACTTGCCCTAAGACTGCCCCTATTGCTTTTTTCGAGGCATCTATGTGAATGTGGAAAGGTAGGGCCCAGTTTCGGCCTCTCAAAATTGGGGTAGTCATAGGTTTACTTTTCAAGGTATCTAGGGCTTCTTGAAAACTTTCAATCCATATGAACTTGACATCCATTCCCAAAAGACCAAACAATGGAGAGGTCAACTTACTAAAATCTTTAATGAATATTCTATAATATCCTGCTAAGCCTAGGAAACATTGGACATCTCTCACCTTTTGAGGAGGTGGGACCATTTGGATGATGGCAATTTCATTGGGGTCCACTTGCAATCCTTGTTGAGATATTGCATGACCTACAACAGTCCCTTTAGTCATCAAGAATTCAGATTTTTCTGGACTGAGGGATATGTTCATTTCAATACACTTGTCCAAAACTTTTCCTAGGTTAGATAAAGCTTCCTGGAAGTTAGAACCATAAGGAGTAAAATCATCCATATATATTTCCACTGCATCATGAACTAGTTCAGAAAATATACTCAATACTGCTCTCTAGAAAGTGGCCGAAGCATTACACAAACCAAAAGGAAGGACCCGATATGCAAAGGTACCCCAAGGACAAGTGAAAGTGGTCTTATCTTGGTCTTCCAGTCTGATTTGGATCTGATTGTACCCACTGAACCCATCTAGGAAGGAGAAAAAAAATTTCCCGCCAGTTCCTGATAATCGACACAGATTCTCCACTTACCATTTTTCTTTGGCACCAACACCAAAGGAGAGACCCATTCACTGTCAGAGATGGGGTAGATGAATCCTGCATCCAATAACTTTTGCAATTCTTCCTTGACAATGTCTTTGAGCACTGGATTGTTGGAAATAATACTAAGAGGGGGGGTGAATCAGTATTATCACATCAATAAAACTTTTTCATTTCCATATTCAGATTCATATATGCTACTTCCACAACTTCTTATGATTCAGTTAGTTGATCCTTAATGAGTGCATTAGAACATTATCAACCATATTAACAGTAAACAGGTGCAGTAAAATAGAACAAATCATCACACATAAGCCACACACATGAACACCATGATATAAGGTGGAAACCCAATGTGGGAGAAAACCACCTGCTGCAATATGTCTCTATCTTCTTTCAATTAGAAACTCCTTTTACAATGATTTTGTACTGGTGCAGTCCTTTACCAGTACGCAGGCTACAACCTGTAGAGAGCTACAACCCTCTCTCGTTCTCCAGCTTCTCCTGGAAGGGAGCTACAACCCCCTTAGCTCTTGTACTAGCCAAGATACTAGTAAGTAGGTGTTGGCCTACTGAAGGCTACAACCTTCTCTTTCTTCCAGGGACCACATTTCATAAATTTTTAGACTGGATACACCTGAAGCACAACACATAATCTGAAAGGCCATGTTTGATCCAATTTTCATACTGGACCCATAAATATCATTGAAGCACATAATCAATCAATCTTCTGAATCACCCAATCACCAGATCAATACATATACAAGGATAATATGAGTGTTAGCAACCTGATCTAGTCCATTAGATCCATTACTAGATATCATCCATCAACAAAATCAATCAAACTGAATATGTAGAATACTGACACCATTAAACAGTCATCAGAACACATCAACAACCTGAACCACCTGTAACTTTAAACATCATAGCTCAAATGGTATATGCTACTACAATGAACCAAACCTGTGTACATACGTGCTTTCACCAAAGCCAACCCGTGTACAGATCTATAAATATTCAATCATGACTTACAGCAATTTCAAACTTAAGTTATACCCAGTTCAGATCATTACAAGCGTCAGTATATAGATCTAGAATAAGCATAATCAACTATATAGAGATAGTTCATTTCAAACCATTTGATCCCAATCTATCCTTAGATCTTGTTCTCCATCAACTGGTGAGATCGCTCTTTAGCTCAGATCCAGATCTGCACCATAACCCAATCACAGTATTCCAGATCTAGATATTCAATAATTCAGATGATGCTTTGCCAAATGATCTCCTTCCTCTTTTATAGCCTTAGTCCTTTCTTAATACCATGGTCCAAAACCATAGGATCAAAAAACTGTTGGACTAATACCATGAATCAACCATGAAAGTGCGTGAGATCAACACTTTTGGATGCAATACCACGGACCAAAACCATAGGATCAAAAACTGTCGGACTAATACCATGAACCAACCATGAAAGTGCGTGAGATCAACACTTTTGGATGCAATACCACGGACCAAAACCATAGGATCAAAAACTGTCGGACTAATACCATGAACCAACCATGAAAGTGCGTGAGATCAACACTTTTGGATGCAATACCACGGACCAAAACCATAGGATCAAAAACTGTCGGACTAATACCATGAACCAATCATGAAAGTGCGTGAACTTTTCTCTACATGAAAGAAACTTTTCTCTGCATGAAAGTGCGTGAACTTTTCTCTACATGAAATAAACTTTTCTCTGCATAAAAGTGCGTGAACATTTCTCTACATGAAATAAACTCTTCTCTGCATAAAAGTGCGTGAAATTTTCTCTACATGAAATAAACTTTTCTCTGCATAAAAGTGCGTGAACTTTTCTCTACATGGAATAAACTTTTCTCTGCATAAAAGTGCGTGAACTTTTCTCTACATGGAATAAACTTTTCTCTGCATAAAAGTGCGTGAACTTTTCTCTACATGGAATAAACTTTTCTCTGCATAAAAGTGCATGAACTTTTCTCTACATGAAGGAAACTTTGTTGCACTATAATTTATCAAATAAATTTGTTGCACTATAATTTATCATTTGTGTGATTTGCCATCAAGGACAACACTTGTCTCATAATGCCAACAATCTCCCCCTTTGGACTTGTCATACTGAGAATTGTCATCTGATATCTCTTCCGTAGATTCATCTAGATATATATAAGTGAGTTGATCTTCTATGAGTTGTTTGCCATCAAGTACAACACATGCATCATAATGCCAACATGGATTCATCCTCCTTTGAGGCTACCTGACTGGTCTGCAATCTTCCTTAATGCATATGTGATGACTAAAAACTAAAGGTTGTAATCCCTTCATCTCCTTATAACTCTAGGCGAAGGCATCTAAATGGTTTCTTAATAAGCTACACAGTTCCTTCTCCTGGGAGGTGGATAGGGATGAGTTAATTTTCAAGGTTCTTTCTAGGCCAAACTCTATGTTCTTAACACAGAGAGAGGTCGGGTCAGCGACACAGAAATCATCTAAGGGATTGTCTTGGGTTTCTTTCAATAGATCTTCTAATGGAAAAATACTGGGGGGTGGATTCTGAATTAAATTTTCAATGATATCATCCTCATCCTATGATTTCCCACCCATGGTAGTTTCTACTGCACACAGTGGTCCAGCATAGACTTCATCCTCATCCTCCTCCTCCAACCAGAGAGGTAGATCATGTTCTAGCGAAGGTTGGGCAGGAGGGTATAGGATTAGCTTCTTGAACATATGCCCATTCTTGATTTTCATGTTCCCATCTCGACAGCTAATGTAGGCATCTATAGTAGCCAACTAGGGTCTTTCCAGGATGAGAGGATACCCAGTGAGCTTTACCTTCAGCTGGAGAACTAGGAAATCAGCAGGGTACTCCCAGGAACCAATGGAGACCATCACATCCTCGTCATGGTGGAGCGATCTGCTAGTTGCAATACTGTTGTGGTCTTCCTCAAGGAGCCCTGGAGGTTGAGTTTGAGCATGGTGTCCTTTTTCATCACATTAATGGCAGCCCCCAGATCAATCAGGGTATGGGGGATCATGGTGCCATTGATGTGGACATCAACTACTGGGCTTCCAGGATCTAGATATTTTAGACATATTACCTACCCCAGAATTAGGTAGGATAGTTGTCCTATGACATTGATGGTTGGGGCATCTCTCTTTGTTATGAAACCAGCTCAAGAAAAGATAGAAAAGGTAGATAATCACCTTAGAATTCAGCCTCTTCGAGGGGGCAACCTCCTTTACATTACATAAATGAACAATTCTTGGATGATTCAAATGACAAAACCTCTTTTCTATATATAGGAGTCTAAGGAGTCACAATATAACCTAGCCAACCTGACAATAATAATATAAAGCCACAACAATAACAATAGAGGGATTCTATGGGGCACAGTAATAACGATATGGGGATAATAGGGGCACAACAATATTAATAAGGGGTGAAACTACAATATTAATGGGGTAATCACTAGTATTATAGGGACCCAACATGCCCCTCTCCTTCAAAAAAGTGTTGTCCTCAATGCTTGAGTAGTTCTGGATGCTTCTGTATAAAATTCTCATCCTCCCATGTGGAATCTTCAGCCGATAAGTTCTTCCACTTGATAAGATACTCCGAAATTGATCGATTTCGTAGCTGTCGAGTTCTTGTTTCTGTGATTGCTTCCGGTTCCAATATAATTTTTCCTTCCTCGTCAAGTTCTAGCAATATTATTTGAATTGGGAGCTTGTCGCCTATAACCTTCTTTAAACATGAAACATGGAAAACTGGGTGCAATCGAGAAGCTGCAGGTAGCTCCAATTTGTATGCCATAGTACCAATCTTTTGCAACACGTTGTACGGACCATAATACTTTGGTGATAATTTATAATCCTTCTTAGCTTGCTTGAGGGACATTTGCTTATATGGTTGTAGCCGTAGGAATACCCAATCACCTACATCAAAACTTCTTTCACTGCGATGTTGATCTGCCTGTTGTTTCATTCTATTCTGTGCCAATACGAGGTTATCCTTTAAGAGTTGGAAGACTTGTTGTTGATGTTCGATGTGATGTTCCATTGCTTTAACCTTAGAATTTTCTCTTAAATATGATGTGATGGATGGTGGTTGATATCCATAAAGTGCCGTAAATGGGGTCATTTTTGTTGCTGTATGGAAGGAAGTGTTATACCACCATTAAGCTAGAGGAAACCATTTGACCCATTGTGTCCGTTTCCAGATACAAAGCAATGAAGATATCCTTCCAAACATTTGTTTACTATCTCATTTTGCCCATAAGATTGAGGATGGTAAGTTGAGCTATGAGTTAACTGATTACCAAGACAAGAAAATAATTCTGTCCAAAAATGTCCAGTGAAAATGGGATCTCTGTCACTTACAATAATCTTTGGGTTTCCATGTAGCTTTTGAATTGTTTCCATAAATGTAGTAGATACTGTATTGGCTTTAAATGGATGTGATAATGCACAAAAGTGTGCATACTTGGTAAGTCTATCAACTACCACCATGATGACACTCTTTCCCTCAGACTTGTGTAAACCTGTGATAAAATCCATTCAAACCTCCTCCCAACGTTTGCTTGGAATGGATAAAGGTTGTAATAGACCCAGGGTCTTAATGGTTTCAACTTTATTTTGTTGGCAAACCAAACATTCCGCCACAAACTTTTGAATATCCGATTTAAGGCCATCCCAAAAAAATTCCTTCTTAACCTTGTGGTAAGTTTTTAAAAATCCTGAGTGCCCTCCTAAGGGAGAAGTGTGCAATTCCCTAAGAATCTTTTGTTTTAGTTGGGAATTCTTACAGAGGTATAAGTGATATTTGTACCATAAAGAATCATTTTTCCAGCTAAATGTATCAGACGTACTGGAATCTTGTTGTAACTTTCGAATAAGTGCCCACACTTCTTCGTCATTATTCCATTCCTCCCTTGCTTCATTTATCCAATCTGGTTGGATAATAGAAATGGCGCACAACAATGCTTCCACATCCTCATCCTTTCTTGAGAGTGCATCTGCCACCACATTTTGCTTCCATTTTTTGTAGATGATTTCAAAGTCATAACCCAACATCTATGTGACCCACTTTTATTGCTCTTGAGAGGATAATCTTTGTTCTAAAAAGTATTTAAGGCTAACATGATCTGTTTTTACCTTGAAGTGTCTTCCCATTAGATAGGGTCACCATTTCCTAACTGCATGGATTATTGCCAACATTTGCTTCTCATAAATAGCTTTGTGTAAAAAATTTCCCTTGATTGGATGACTTTCAAAAGCAATGGGTCTTTCATCTTGCATTAAAACAGCACCAATTCCATTTCCTGAAGCATCACATTCCACAATAAAGGTTTTTGTGAAGTCTGGTGTAGCTAAGACCAGTGCTTGGCACATTGCCTCTTTAAGATGTTCGAAGGCCTTTTTTGCTTTTGGAGTCCATGAAAATGCATCTTTCTTCAATAATGTTGTTAGAGGTGCTGCTATTCTCCCATAATTCTTAACAAACTTACGATAATATCCTGTCAACCCAAGAAATCCTCGCAGATGATTTATGGATGTGGTGATTTTCCATTCCTTAATGGCTTTAATTTTGCTAGGGTCTACCTTAACTCCTTCATGAGATACAATATGACCCAGATATTCCACCTCTTGTACTCCAAAGAAACATTTGGATCTTTTTGCATATAATTGTTTCTCCTCCAATAGTTGTAGCACCCTGTCAACATGTTCAACATGATCCTTCCAAGACTTACTGTAGCTTAGTATATCATCAAAAAATACTAACAAAAATTTTCTAAGGAATGGTTTGAAAATGGTTCATCAAACCTTGAAATGTTGAAGGTGCATTGGTAAGGCCAAAAGGCATGACCAAAAATTCATAATGACCCTCATGAGTTCTTAATGTTGTTTTCGGAATGTCTTCAGTCTTCATTCTGATTTGATGATATCCTGAACGAAGATCCAACTTGGTGAAGTAAATTGATCCATGCAATTCATCCAGTAATTCATCAATGACAGGAATGGGAAACTTATCTTTAATAGTGAGCTTGTTGAGCTCCCTATAATCTGGAAACGTGCCATGATCCATCCTTCTTGTGCACTTATACTACTGGAGCAAAGAAAGAACTTTGACTTGGTTGAATTATACTGGCCTCTAGCATTTCTGCAACCATACGTTCAATTTCACTCTTTTGGGCATAGGGATATCTGTACAGCCTGATGTTTAGAGGAACACTTCCCGGAATTAGATGAGTAGCACGATCATGATCACGAATAGGTGGGAGACCTTTGGGAGTCTCAAATACCTTGGAATGATTGTTCAATACTTTTTGAAGATCTGGAGAAATATATGATTCCAATGTGGAAACATCTAGCGAACATAATTGTGCAAGTACACCCCTTTGTTCATTTTTTAGAAGCTTTGTCATACCATTAGAGCTTATTATTTTTCCTGGTTTCCCTGCAATACCCCTTAATTCAACTTCCTTTCCTTCCATAGAAAATTTCATGAAAAGTTCTTGAAAATTAAAAGCTATTGTACCCAAGGATTGTAGCCATTGGACTCCTAGTACAACATCAACACCTCCCATTGGAATGGAAAGCATTGGGCTAGTCAATAGATAACCTCCCATCAATAGCTTGATATTATGGCACTTTCTAGAGCAATTTATTGTTCCTCTGTTTGCAACCATCACTTGACACTCTGGTGCTGGATATAAGAAGCAATTCAATTCTTTTGCTACCTTACAATCAATAAAATTGTGGGTACTTCTTGAATCAATCAACACTATTACCTTTTTCTTATTGATTTGTCCTTCTATCTTGATGTTTTGAGGAGTGGTAATTCCAGCCAATGCATTAGAAGATATGGTCGAATTCATTTCTTCTTTATCTAGGCTTTGTTCTTGGAGTATATCCTCTTCTTTTGACCTTTCTTTCTCTTTTTCTTCTTCCTCTTCGCAATCTATGTAGAATAATTTCTTCTTAGCACACTTATGACCTTTAGTGTATTTGCTATCACAATTGTAACAAAGCCCTTTTGCTCTTTTTTCTTCCAATTGGTCTGGTGTCAACCTTATAGGTTGTGGAAGACTAGGGGAAACAACACTTCCATCTTTATAGTTGTGAGTGGTATGCTTCCTGGTTGCCATAATTTTGCTTTCCATTTTTCTTGCTAACGTGAATGCCTTCTCTAATGAATCAGGTTCCCAAAGGCGAACATCACGTTCGATATTATTCTTTAAAGACCCTATGAACACATCAATCCTATGCTCCTCTGGAACATTTTTTACCCTTATGTTCAATTTTTGGAACTCCTCAATGTGCTCCATTATTGAACGCTTTTCTTTGAGACTTATCAATTGGCTAAAAAAAGTGTTGCTTTTTGTATCCTCATAATGTGTTGTCAATTCTTCCATAAAAATGGCCCAAGTGATAATTTGTTTACGAGAGCAAAGCCATTGATACCACACAAACTGATTTGGTTCCAAATATAAAGTTGCAATACATACCATTTGTGTGTTTTGCACATTATTGAGATCGAAAAATTGCTCCATCTGTAATATCCATGTTGCGAGATCCTTTCCATCAAAATTCCTCATATCGATTTTTGGAATATGGTGGGTCTTTGATCCCACATTAGAGTCTATGAAATCACGATTGACATTTATTTTGTTCGCATCATGACTTTCCTTTACAAGCTTTTCACCATTAGTAAGTATTTCTTGTAGAAAATTTGTCAAATTTGTCTTCAAATTTGCCATGTCTATCTTCAAATCAAATATGCCATGTCTCTCTTCAAATATGTCTTCAAATCTATCTTCAAATCATCCATCTTAGCTTCCATTCCCTTTATCTTAGATTCCATGCCATTTATCTTAGCTTCTGTTAGCTTTTGTGAGTGTGACATTTGTTGCACTTGTTCTTGTAATTTTGATATATCATGTAGCATTTCTTCCTCTTCTTCATGAGTCATGCTAGGGCTTTCAGGTTGCTTACTACGTGTTTTAATTTTCTTTCCTCAGGGAATCCGTTACCAACATTAATGCTCTACTATGCCCTTTGAATTCCTTCAAAATAAATTTTCAAACCAATCTTAAGCAAAGATTTAAAAGAATCTACACACCTTTTTTTCACTTTGTAGGAGCTCGATATTGCTTCTCATGCATCTCTGTAATTTTGGATCATCCAATTCTGAAATTGTGACCTATAGTAGCCCTTTGTGTCCTCTTTCGATTGCCACAAGTCTGATCCCAATTGGATTCTCCAAGGAAGAATTATGTCAAATCTCCCACAGTGACCTGATTATAGACTAGTTCAGTAGAGAAAACTTGTACGACATGCCACCTGTCCCTATTTCGACCTTTGGCTCTGAAAAAGATATATAAGAAACTACTGTTCATCCTCTTTCTATACCTTCTTACGAAATTTCAATCCAATGCTCAGAGATAAAGTTATGACGATTTTCCCCACGTCACCTGTTTGGAATGAAATTCAGGAGTCTACAAAAAGACCAACTTCCTCAGCTCATATCTCCGCAAATATAGTGCGAAAAGATTTGAAAGTCGAACCCGAGATTCAGTATGATTTCTTCTCAAATGGGTTTTTTGTTAGCTTTTGAAACATCACAGAAAGGAAGTTATAGCGAAAATGCCATGATGACCTGTTTGGAGTAGTGAAACCCTAGAATCCAAAGCTCTGATACCAAATGTTATGAAACCAGCTCAAGAAAAGATAGAAAGGATAGATCAACGCCTTAGAATTTAGCCTCTTCAAGGGGGAAACCTCCTTCACATTACATAAATGAACAATTCTTGGATGATTCAAATGACAAAACCTCCTTTCTATATATAGGAGTCTAAGGAGTCACAATATAACCCAGCTGACCTAACAATATTGATATAAAGCCACAAAAATAACAATAGAGGGATTCTATGGGGCACAATAATAACAATATGGGGATAATAGGGGCACAACAATATTAATAAAGGGTGCAACTACAATATTAATGGGGTAATCACTATTATTATAGCGACCCAACACTCTTGCACCTGCTTAGATGCCTAAAGCACTTCTCTTTGATCATCGTATTGTATATCGACACATCCTTTATGGCTTAGAGAAGTGGTATCTTTACAGATAATTGTTTCAATTCTCCGAGGAGTTTAGTTTCTTCTGGGTAGGTTGTGCTATCCCAGATAATCTCTTAGGAAAGGGTGGAATTTCTTTCGGTTCACTTTCCTCTTGATCCTCCTCATCCTCCTTAGGGGGAGGCTGGCTATCTGGGACAACCTTCCCAGATCACAGGCTAATCTCCTGAATCTCCATAGCATAGGTTGGGCATGATGGTTCCCCACTATATACTTGTTGAGCCTATCTGTTGTCTGAGTTCGGGTTTGGTTGAGCAGGCATTTGAGGTTGCCTCAGTGGAGCAGGAGGCAATGGTTGTGGTTGAGTAGGTGGTGGAGGCAAAAGAGTGGGAGGATAGTTTTACTAGGGCCTCCACCCCTGATGAGATGCATTGCACTGAGGTTATGGTTGAGCATAGGAGTGAAATGAATGAGCGACTGGTTGGGCATGATATTGAGATGGATATGACCAGGGAGGAGGTGTGGACTAGGAAGGATGAGTAGGGGGACCCCAAGAAGTTATGGAGGTGGCTTGATTGTGGTTGTAGTATGCCTGAGAAGTCCCTTGCATTCCCTCTTGGTATGGTCTAGGTCCATGTGGCCTCCCTTGGTTCATGAAATAGAGTGGTTCAGTGGCTCCTTCGTCCCCTTGATATACTGCTTTAAGTTTGGGCAAGGAAGGGCACTTATCTATAGAATGATCTTCTTCATAGATTGAACAAACCTCTATAGAGTTCAACGGACATTCATTCCTATGATGCCTTCTGGTGCACCTAGGACAAAAAATGGCCAAAGCCCTCTCTGCTTCCTCTTGCTTCCTTTTGATATGAAAGGTATCCATTTGCATGGCAAGAGTCTGCAACATCTCACTCTTGAAGTCTTCCAGCATGTTTTCAAGTTCACCTTTGAGGGATGAACTGGATGAGGAGGTAATAGCTATGGGTTGACTCCCCCTACCTCTTTTTCTGGTTGCCCTAGAATGGTTTCTAAAAATAGTCTTTATGTTTTCATAAGGTAGCTGGTAGATGTCTCCCCCAACCAGTAAATGGAAGGTGTCTAGAAGGTCTTCCGGAATTCCCCTGAGCAGGACCAATTTCAGAGATTCAGGGTCAAGTGTGCACCTGACCCTTTTATAACTGAGCTAGAACCTCTCTTCATAATCTTCCAAAGATTCATCACTTCTCGTGGTCATTCGGAAGATTTCTTGGTATCTCTTGACCTATAGAAGTCTCGATATTTATTATTAAAGACTTGCTACATCTGAGCCCAAGTTATGATGCTATTTCTAGGTAACCCCATGAACCAGCGCAAAGCTACATCCTTGAGGGTAGAAGGAAATAGTTTTAACTTCTGCTCATCTTTTGCATAGTCATAGGTTTGACAGATAACAACAAACTCAAAAAAAAAGGTGTCAGGATCTTCTGTAGTCTATCCATGGAAGTGAGGTAGGGCTAAAGGGCTTATGTTCTTCAATTTAGTGTCCCCATTGGTCTCTCAAATGGGAAAGGTACCCTCTATCCTTTCTCCATTCCCCCTAGCATTTTTGTTTTTAGCCATTGTCTCAGGAGGGATTTTTTTTTCTTCTTCTTCTCCTATACATTCTTCAAATATCTCTGGTTGTTCTCTTAAAGGTTCTTCTGTATCACTGCCACCGAAGAAAAGAGAAGGGTGGCTTTGTGATGTGGTGGGGGTGTTGGGTAGGAATTTCCCTAAATTATCTCTGTTCCTATGAGGCATGAAAGGAAATGTATTTTTGGGTGATTTTTGTTTTTCTGCTTGATCCTAAGAAACTGAAATTGATTGAACAAACAAATTGCAACTATAGAAATGAACTTGTTGAAAGGAAATTGCAGAGTTGAAATGAAAACAAGGAAATGACTACTCTACTTTTGCTAAAATGGAAATGAAAGAAAGGAAATGAATAATCTACTTTTGTTGAAAGGGAAATTGAAGAATTGAAATGAAAGCAAGGAAATGCAAAAATTGAAAGAAACAACTACTCTACTTTTGCTGAAATGAAATTTGCAGAATTGAAAATGAAAGCAGGGAAATGCAAAAACTAAAAGAAACAACTACTCTACTTTTGCTGAAATGAAATTTGCAGAATTGAAAATGAAAGCAGGGAAATGCAGAAACTAAAAGAAACAACTACTCTACTTTTTCTGAAATAAACTACTTAGCAAAATGTTGCGAATAGAAAATAGAAGAAAGCAGTGATCAAAAAATACTCTGATGCTTCCCCGGAAATGGTGCTAAAAGATGTTGAGCACCAGTATTGCAGCAATAATGCTGCAACTCCTTGGGCTTCCTACGTTACTTTTATCAACCCGGTAGTTCGTAACAAACTTGGAGGTGACAGTGTTGTATGCACAAGTACTAGTTCTTACTGCAGGTTGTCACTTGTTCAGCTAGAGCAAGATCACTAGGAGCTCAAGCCAACTTCTATGAATTCCAGAAGAAGCTTTAAATGTGATGAAAGAAAGGAAAGCTTATTCTACAAAGGCTATTCTACTTGCAAAAAGAGAAAGAAGACTAGAATGTAAAGCAAAACCTAGCAAACCCTAATTTACCAACTAACCCTACTTTTGCAGAAAGAGAGATGAAAACATATGAAATGAATGCCATTACCTACTGATGAAGTAAACTGCATCTATTCAAGCAATTTCTAGAAGGAAATGAGAAAAAAACATATTTTTTGGATTTTTATGTATTTTATGTCAAATCGTCGTGCATGTAATTTTTTTATTTGTGGATGTGGCAGTGGTTAGGTGGCGATGGAGGGTGAATTTGGAATTTGCATAGGTGTAGGAAGGTGTGGAGGGGTCCTAGGAGCCCTTTGGCAACCTTCTGGAGGCTTTCCCTGCAATTGGACTTCAAAAAGTCACCTATAGGAAATTCTACAAGAGGCTACAGGGGATCTACAGGAGGATATATAGGAGGATACCGAGGGTTGTTTTAGAGGTTTTAAAGGTGGAAAAATGGTGGGAAATGGTAGCTGAAGACTAGATGGATTTGTTAAGGTTTCTGAGGTACATCAAGGTGGATTAGGGAAGAGAATGATCGTTGGACTTGTTCAAGAGACGAGAGGAAAGTTTATGAAAAAGATGCAAAAAATTAGGGAAGATTTATGAGGGGTTTTGAATGACCTGTAGAACATGTAGCAAAAGAGATGGTGATGGCTGATTTATTCACTTATTATGAGCAGAGATGTACTATAGGAGAGGTGCAAACCAAGCACTAAAACTGAGCAAGAAAAGGAACTAGCTACAACATAAAATAGAAATGTACTTCATGTTAACCTAATTTCTGATATAGGATAAGAAAATGTTGAAAAATGCTACATGGAAAGGAAAGGAAAGCATGGAAGGAAATTTATTGCAAGAAGAGAAATGAGCATGGCAAAATAGATCTGAAGTAAAGCATTAACCTCTAAATCAAACTACAACACTAGAAATTGCATGGAGAAGGCAAAACTGTATTTTTTGTGGTAGCAAGAGGGTCTTGACCTCAGCTCATGGTCCCAACGGGAGAAAAGGAGCTCAAGGCTCTGTTGATGGCCATTTTGTGTCTTTCTCTTATCACTATTTAACCTACTTCAACAAACTAAAATGGAAACAACTATGTAAATCACCAAAAGCAACCTATTCTACTAAGAAAAAATTCTATCTAATAGCAACTAATTCATGAACTAAAATAAAACATATAAATAAAAAACAAGAGGTGTTGGGTCACTTGGGTTGGGCCCTAACCAAAGAGCTTCATCCCTCTGAGATAACTCAGTGCTAGCTCAGAAAAAATTCCATCTTCATTATTAGAATAATAGTCACATTACATAAAACTATCCACAAAAGTAAGCTCGAAAATGAGCTGAGCAAAAGCTGCAAAAAAAATGCAAAAATTTGACTAACATCCAACGACATAATGAGGCCCTAGGCTTCTCTATTTATACAATTGGAGCTCCCAGAAACTCTCTTAAAATCAAGGAGGCTTGGCTCCCAAGACTTGAGATAGACAATAGTTATTCTTCACTTGCTCGGCTGTTCCTTTGATGTATTGATGTGGCTGCTTGTGCTCTGAGCCTTCTGAAGGAGGATTCGATGTAGGGAGTAATAAATGAGGGGGAAACCCTCCTACAAATCCTCTTCCTTCTTTCCCTCGAATATTGGTTGCGAAATGCTCATTAAACCTTTGACTTTGTCTCAAAATTGACCAAAAATCTGCATAAAGCACACATTAGATTTGATGGCATAATGATGAACCCAACTCACTCTATTAGCATAATGCAATAAACTAATGAGAACAGTGGATTAAGCTAAGTTAGGATGCAAAATGAGCCCATATAATTACCCATTTATGGGGCTCATCAGCAGGGTCATATTTCAATTTGAAGGTCTGTCATCATTTTACCCTTCTATATGGAGATGATATAATAAACCATACTATTCATTTGCAGACAAAAAAATATATCAAAATACCAAAGAAATGTATATATGAAAATTTTCTTTATTTACTATGAAAACAGGCTCTTCACGACTTTACATATGCCAACTATGACACAATAGAAGGAAAAAACTACATAAACATGACCCTTTCTTGTAGAACACAAATAATTTTATTACAAGAGTGCTTGTATTTTGGAGGTTTGATACCAATTAATAGGCTTCAAAATTAATTAGTTTAATTTTTCGTACATTGATAACAAGACGAGGATCAAATGCTTAATAAAAAGGCTAAAAGTCTCCATGACCTAAGTTGTGACATATCTTTCTTAGATTAGTGGAGCTTTGCTGATCCAAATTTCGAAATTGTGGCATTCCAATGCTTATCTAGGAGCATGTTGCTCTATATTATATCTCTATAGACAACCTTTATCGCTATTTGTCACCCAATTGTATGCATATGATAACTTGCATACCTCCATGATCTGAATCAATGACAACATGTCATTGTCACTATTTTTGTGAAAGCAATGATATGATTATTATATGGGTTTGTGCATTGATAAAAATTGTCAATTTTATATATTTGGATGCATTATTACCCTTTGTTTGTTCAAGAATAGTTTGCATTTAGGTTTTTTATGCGAGAGGACTAATAGTCCTACATTTACACAAAGGCATTGTTTTAGGTTTCCATTGGTTGTCTACTTTTGTTATTTGAATATGCCCTTTTCCTAATAAAAAAAGGTTACTATATCTTACATTCTTAATCACCTAGAACTAATTATATCTCACTTGGCCTCCCTTATTCAATTTAGGCATATCCATTTACCTCAAATCTACAAATGTTCTTAACCCTCAAATTCACATACAATGAATCATCATACACACAAAATCCTCACTTGGGAATTCTCCTTCTAGTAGTTCAATCTCAGTGTTCCATTTATAGACACCCACAGATGGACTATATTCTTCATTAGTATGATAAAGGCTTCTTATATACCTTTCTAAACCTGGTTAATCCTTCTTAAGATGAGTACTAGTTGTATCCCTTTCGAGAGGTCAAAACTACTTTGTACCAATACCCATTTGAGTTGTACTAGTGAGTTGTTAACTTTTGTTCACTCAACAAGCAATTAGAAGTTTGCCACATGAGGAAGAATTAGAAATTATCTATGCCAATTGACGAGGCTATCATTCTTTTCATGCGTTGTGATATACTAGATGAGCATAACAGATCATGTGCAATTTTAGTCAATTTCATTGCCATGAACATTTACTAACCCTGATCTACATTCTTATGGCATGATTCTTCTCTCAATCTGACATTTTCTCTATTGATCGTATTTTACACTATCTAACCATTACGCTTCTCTTAGATTTATATTGCATATATAAGCAAACATAGATAGATATAAATTGGTTTTATATCCTATTAATTCTCCTAATATCACTCCTAAGATCCTACAAGCTCTCAACCACACTCTCATTTAAATTCTCTATATTAGAGCTTATTCAGTTACATTCAAATATTCCATCCTACTATTCTTGAATATTTTAGAATAATCACTCACCCTATCTATAGCTCAAATATATCAATTTAGGAAAATAAAATTTATTTACATATAATAATAATAATTCTTCTAAAACATCAAGGCCCCCTCTTGAAGCTTTTGTTCTCCAAAGCTGATTGTCTTGAAAGTTCTAATGCTCTTGCATCATATAGCTTGAAAATAGAAATTGATACAACCAAAGGCAGGTATTTTGATACCCCTTGTAGGTTGTACTCTTGTAACAACAATATATATTTTATTTATATCTTGAAATTATATGCCAACTCCACCATAGTAGTTAGTTAATCTGTTGGGCTATTGCAAGGAGATAGGTGAAAGGATGTTTGTGTATTAGTTCATGCCTCATGGAACTCTTCATGGTCATTTGCATGATTTCTTTTCCTCCTCTAAATTAGTCTTTAAGATTGAAAATATCCATGAAATTAGTATGGGGCATCGAGTACCCTCAAAAGGATGGATCATGTGAAATCATCAAAAATATATTAAATCCTTTGATATCATTTTGGATGTAGAATAGGATCCAAGGTTATAGATTTTGGTTAATTTTATATACATAAAGAGGTCCACATTCTTATATATATAAAAGGGATGTCTATATTGATCTAGATTAGCATAAGCGTTGACTTTTATTGAGGAGGTTGACATGTATAGATTTGGTGTGGCTGGAAATTTCAAGTGGAAGAAAATCATATGATATAGATTTTGATCCACCTAACATTGTTAAATGGGCAATCATTCTAGATGACCATGTGGATTTATCGTGAAATGTAGAACCTTTTCTAAGAATGGATGATATTGTAGAGATTTCTATTAGGCATAACCCAAATGAAAGACCAACCATGTCAAATGTCGTTGCATGGTTGGAGCAACTTGTCAAAACTATCTCCATAATTATGAGCATTATTGACAAATTAAAGATTTTCATCTAAAATTTGCTTTTCCTTAAAAGAAAATATAAATAAGGTTATTTTGTCCAACAATCAAGTTCAAGCAACATCTCATCCACCTAGTGTTGACATATTTCATTTTACTCTTTAGAACATTTTATCGGAAAATTGCATCCTTGTGTTTTTCCTGTTTTGTACAATTTGAGTGTTTGTGTTCATTATTCTTGATAAATCAAAAGAATTGGACTAGTTTTAAAGAGAAAGAACAATAAGCTATTGATTGTAACATTGAGTTTGAGTCTACTATTTTGTTTCTCAACAAGAAAGCACTCATACTATTTATTATTGTGTGTCTCAATAAGCAAGAACTCATAGTATTTGTTTTTTTGTGTCTTTGAGATCCACCAGATGCCATGACCCATCCCAAGGCTTCAAATATGGTTTTTCTAAGCTTCAGTTAATTACAAGTGAGGTTGTTAGATCATCTTGTATAATTTATTCATCTCCAACATTAAATTCACTTCAGAAATCAATCAATCATCGTAAGGAGAAAACATAGATCACAAAGAATAATAAGAAACACAAATATTTAGGTCTAAGACCAGGAAAAATTGCACAAGGAGAAAACACTCAAAACAAGGATTCATTTGTTAAACCTCGTACCAAGAGTTAAACCTACTAGTGTTGATCAAGTATCTAAGGTTCATCTCCCATATATCCAAGGAACCACAAATAGGATTGCCCATATCCTTTGGAGAACTAATGTCGTTTCTTCATTCAGACCTCTCCATACGATTAAGAATTCGTTGGGGTCCGTTAAATACCCTATTAACCCTAAAGACATGAAGGGTGTCTATGTTTTTCCTTGTTCTTGTGGTATTCCCTATATTGGGGAAACATGTAGGTATATTAAGCAAAGAATCCATGAGAATGCTACAGATATTAGACACAATCGATCCGACTCATAAGCCTTGGTCAAGCATGCAGAGAAAAAAAATCACCATATCTGCATTAAGGAGTCCAAAGTCATTGCCAGGGTGGATTAGTTCAACCATAGGAAGCTTAGGGAAGCGATTGAGATTGAAAGGCATGCCAAAAATATTAATAGGGATGACGGGTGGAAACTAAGTAAGAGCTGGACTCCGGCTCTCACTTCTTGATTCCTCCCGCTCCTCTCCTTGGTTACTTTTATTTCTAGCTCTTCATTTTATTTGTTCTATTGATTTCATGAATCATTTTCTTTTTCTTGTTTCCTCCTTTTCATTCATTTTATGTTTCTACCTTGTTTCCCCTCTTAATTTTATGAATTTTATGAATTTTGAGTCTTTCTCTTACTTTTATTTTGAGCATTATTATTATTAGGTATCTTAATATATCTAAGAAATGTATATAAATTTTATATTTAATTTTAATTAGTAACCCCCCACCCTTTTTTTCATTTTTTATATTTTGATCTCTTTAACTTGGGTTCTCTTCCTTAATCTTATGAATATATTTGATTAAGGTAGCCCCGTAGATTTTTATAAACTAATAATATCTAATTAATTAGAAAAACATTAAAATGGAATTTTCACTCAAGAGTAGATTTAAAGACTTTGATATAATAAATACAATATTTTAAAACTGTTAGTTGTGAATAAATATATATCCCTTTATTAATGTTTAAAATCAGTATAATATTTATTTAATCCTAACTGCTAGTTTTTAAACCAATATATAATATATAATTATTTATTGTTAATCATTTATTTTTATTTTTATTTCTAACAACAAGTTTTAATCAAATATATTTTATTATTTTATTATTTTACTTACCCCTTTTAACTAATTTAACTACTTTACCAACAGTTAGTTTTCAATAGCTAGTTCTAGCCAATGATGCATCCATACTATTTATTCCTTAAGATCGATTGATTCTTCACCTTGTCCTGATGATGGAACACATTAGTTGGTTTGAAATGTCGACCAAATCATAATTATGTAATTAATCTGAAAGACATCTATCTAAGGAAAAGAAAATTACATAAATCTGTAAGAGTTTACATGCAATCACTCAACACTCTCGCAAGAAGAGAAACAAACTTTAAATAAACTAACCTCATAAACTAATGTTGTTATGGATCACTCATTTCATTTACAAGTGTCCATTTACATTTAATGTTATCATAGCAACACAACTAATTATTTTCTTAAATTAGCTCCTAATAAACAACACATTTCTAGCTATCATATCTTTTACAACAATTAGCTATTCTAAAATGTCTCCAATATCTAGTTAAATATTCTAGATAATTAAATATTAGATTCTAAATAATTAAACAATAGTTTATGTATTTTGGATCATCTAACATTGGATTTGTCTAGCTTGTTCCATGACTCATTGGAGATAGTGGAACCCAAAACTCACATCCATATAAAAGAAAGAGTGACAGGTCTCAAAGAGGAGTTTTTTTCTTCTTATTCCATATTTAGAGATCTACTAACTTACAATACATAATATGCTTTCCATCTTCCATTTATCTTTTTTTCAATGCTAGAATTTTACTTGAGCTTGTAAGTATATAGATTCCAAGATATTTGTATAAATTCACTTCGTCGAACTAGTTGTTTTCATATATGAAAGTATTATATGTGATATTTTTAAATTTACGTATTATGACTTTTGTTTTTTCAATATTAACAAGTTAGATTTTAAGATATTTGTATAAAGGAACATTCTTCAAATTTTTCTTGTCATATATGTTAAACACACACATGGCAGCAACAACATAGGAAAGATAAATAGGAGAGTACATTTATTATTAACAAATGATATACATTTATAGTACATGGTGTGACCCTTGGATTCATATTCCAAGTGGTCTCTTGGACTCCTTTTGGCTGTTCAGCTTCCACACCAACCCTTAGAGGATTAGGTGTCCAACATTCGCCCCCTTAATCCGAAGGGTTATGTATGAGTCCAAGAAGAGAACTGTAATACAAAACGTGTAAAAATGCATGGCAGCAATAGGCTGAATGTGCTCTCTAAAATGTTCATATAAGGGGTGGTGGTTTAAGGATGACCACCAACACTAGAACACTTAGTGCAATTCCCAGAACTCTTCCAAGTCTGGAATGAAGCTCAAGTCTTCTGCTAGAGGAAGTGCTTTTGATGTTTTGAAGAGGGAAACCTTCAGCCATGAAAGGGAGGTCTCACCCTACATAAAAGAGAGAACTTAAACCTGAAAAGGGAAGTCTCAACCTGTGATGGTTTAAGGATGACCAACAACTCTGGAATGTTGAATGAAATTCCTAAAACCCTTCCGAAACTAGCAAGAAGCTGAAGTCTTCTTCTAGAGGAAGTGTCCCAAATTATTTGAAGAGGTGTCACAAACTGAAGGCATGCTCAGGGGCATCTTTGTCTCTGGCTACAACTCTGAATCGGGTATGGAAGGTTGTGGCTCAGGCTCGCTTGACGTGGCTTTGAAGCTTGTAGATGACCATCATTCCATCGTTTCCCCCTTGTGAGATACAAGGTGAGATGATGGATAAAACTCAGCTGCAAGACTGTTCAATACTCTAGAACAAGTTCTGACATGTGACTGGAATATCTTCTTGGCTGTTGATGCCCATTGCCAAGAAGCGATCTATCCAAGATGTATCTTTGTTCTTGTAGGAGGTTTGTTTTTGAAGCATCTGTTTGAATAATGACTAGTTTTATGATAGTGCTTACATGGATGAAGATCAAAACAGTGATCTTGCAGATGGCCAACTCTGTCACAGTGTTGACATTTCGCAATCTGTTGTTGTTGTTATTGCTATGGAAGAGGGGAAGAATCTAGAATCGCTGAACGTGAACTGTCATGAGGAGCAGGTGAAGATGACTCATCCTGAAGAAATCCAGCACTTTGAAATTAGATTGGTTTGGAGTAGTCTAGAATATGAAAGGACACATCCTTGTCGTACCGAAGACTAGTTTTGTGCTTGTTGTGGACAAGATCTTCCGAAGGTCTAATGACCCTCTTGGGAAGTGCAGGCTGAATTTCTACTTTTTCATGCAAATCTGTTGTTGCATTAGGCACTGAATCTGAATTTGTAACATTATTGACTTGCTGTTTATGGGAGTCTATTTCATTGTTCTAAACAAAAATAGGTTCAGGTTCAGAATGACGACTCCATTGTTGTAATTCTGCTTGCTGTAGCTGAGATTCAAGCTCCAAAAATTCAATCTGTTCTTGTGCATATTGTAGACAGGTCTACATTTCAAAGAGAGAGTCTTTGTTGATTTCCACTATTTTTCAACACTATAATGTATTAGTGTATTCAGTAACTCTAATACTCCATAAAGTCTTCCCATTTTGTCAACAAATCAAACTCTGTAAATGTGGAGTGTCAGCTTCAATTAAAAGTACACTTATTTAACTTATTTTCAAAGATATTAGAAGTTGCTCCAATTTTGATTTGCACCAAGTTTTGGTTTAATGGTGAAATCATACAACTTTTGGAATAAGGGGATAACTTGTATATACTTTAGTACTCTACAGGAACTTCAACACTGAACACAAAAACCATAATCAATTTTAAATACAATGCCACAATGATCCAGGTGGATGTTGGTGGCCACCCACCTATCCCATTTGGACCCCCGCAACTGTCTCTTTCAGCTTTTCAATTTCCTTATTTGCAGTACCACTTACTATTTTTAGCAGTTTTTCGGGTCCTGAACTTCTGGAGCCGTTTTGAGGCCCTAAATAATGTTTTTTGGGAAATATGGGGGTGACATGGAACCATGGATTGATGTTTCCCTTCCCAAAGTGGTAGTGCTCGGATAGATCTTTCTAACGAGCTATTGTACGCGTCAAATGGAGATCGTATGCCAAAGTTACGACCCCGTGAAGTTGATGTACCAATTTACCCAAACGAGGCCCACAATTTTTCGTTTCATCTTCTAGGGTTAGGTTTTGGAATGTTAAGGATTTTCCATTGTTTCTCAACAATAAATAGGCCTTCAAGCCTCATTGTAACATAGTTCAGAGCCACGTAGCCACCACATCTCTTCTGAGAGATAAGCTACCATCGCCCTAGCTGGTTTATTTCCATTACTATTTGTAAGCATATTTCAGTATTTTACATTAATGAAATGAAGTATTATTTCCACTGCATATCTGTGTTTATGGTTATGTCTATAATTTGTTGCGTTCCTGTTTAAGTCCGGATCAGTGGTATCAGAGCAGTTTGATTTTTCTCTGTTTTTCTTTGCATGTCCCCAACGAGGTCGGGATATAAGGAGTCAGGGCTTGAACTGGCCGAACCTTTGCAAGACCAGCCTCGCAAATCCCGACGGCCTCCCATGGCGGATGAGAAGAAAGATGAGTGGGCAGGAGATCCTATCAAAATCTTGCTCGAAGAAGCCCTTGAGCGACAAAGGAACGCGATGATGGATATCTTTGTGCAAATCCTTCAACGGCTACCCAGAGGCGATGCATCGACTTCCAATAGCTACTCCGGAAATGCCACACCATTTAAGGTACAAGTTAATTTCGAAATCCCCATATTTAAGGGTCAATTAAACGCGGATGCTGTAGATAAATGGTTAAATCTACTAGAAGGGTATTTTTCTGTTCATGAATTTTCAAGTTAGGAAAATATTGTTTTTGCTCTTCTCAAAGTAGTCCCCCACGTCAAGGACTGGCTGGAAACCTACTGCGAGCAGAAGAATGAAAATACAAGCTCACTATTTTCAGCCGCACCCACTTGGGATTCATTCCGGTATGCTGTCAAGGAGTAGTACTACCCTATCAAAAGCTATGAGGACAAATACATTAGATGGACCACACTACGGCAGGGGTGGGACCAAGATGTGTCGGAGTTCACAAAAATTTTTCATACCCTTCGCACACAGTTGGGTATCAAGGACTCTGAGCTGCATTTGGTACTCAAATACCACGACTGCCTACACAAATACATCCAGGAAGAGATGGAGTTCCTGAACATCTCCTCGCTAGGCACAACATACCGATATGGTGTCAAAATCGAGCAAAAGCTCAAACAGAAGAAGCGAGACTTTGGATCTGCAAATCCGAAGCCCAAAGGACAAAGCCAAAGCAGGGTGACCCAAGACAACCCGTCGAAGCCGCAAGAAAAGAACAACACCATGAAGCCGAGGAAGGACACAAGAAAGTGGTGTGAGTTCCACAAGAGTCCCAATCATAACATAAGTGAGTTTCAGACCAAGCAGTCGCTGGTGGCCGAGTTGAAGGCTTCTGAATCAGATGCATGTTCTGACCTTGAGCCAGAACCTGATAAGGGGAATGGCAGAGGGAAGCAGATCATTGATGCAGATCCCAGTGCCACTGTTGCCACTGCCAAGATCCAGAAAAATGAGCCTGAAGATCCAGAGGAGGGGGAACGTCTTCTCCACTCATAAATGTGGGTGAAGGGTTCATCACTGCAATTTATTGTCAACAGTGGCAGCCAAAAGAACCTCGTTTTAGCAGATGTCATGAAGCGGTTCGACTTACTGAATACACCACACCCACAACCGTATAGTATTGGGTGGCTTCATGAAGGACGAGATCTCAAAGTTCGCCAGCAATGTCGCCTTCCCTACAGCATCAAGCCCTTCACAGACGAGGTATTGTATGATGTTACACCTCTGGATGTTTGTGATGTACTATTAGGCCAGCCATACCTGTGGAGGCGACATGCTGTGTATGAGTCAAGGGCTCACGCTATCATTATTTCTTTGAATAATTCATTATACAGGATACCAAAGGTAGCCCCACTTACTGCCACTTCTTTGATCGCCGCTAAGAATGGCAGCAAGCTCATCTCAGAGACTAGGAAATTTATTTTCTATCTGGTTCGCTCCAAAAGTAAGGGAAAGATCATTGCTACATCCATGACCCCCGCAAAGGGTTCCTCCACGCAGCAGCAGCAAAGGGATACAGTCATGCCAGAACACAGGAAACTTCTCCTCACCCACAAGGGTACCACACAAGCTTCAGGTGGGCAACAAAGTCTGGTTGCATCTGCAGAAAGAACGCCTTACAAGAGCCCATCAGAAGCTCCGACCACGCCAACATGGTCCTTACACCAGTACCAAGGCTACGGGAAACAATGCTTTGAAGCACAACATTCCTCTATTCCTTCGCTTGCACCGAGTGTTCAATGTGGACCATCGTTGACCATGCTTCCCACTATTTCTAGACACATCAGAGATTGCAGAACAGCTCACCAGAGACCCAGATCGGCAAAAGCTTCCTCATCTGAGGGAGGAACTCAATGCAATGGGGACCATTACTTCCTAAGGGGGGAGGAATGATACAGGTGGACGTTGGTGGCCACCCGCCTATCCCATTTGGACCCTCGCAACTGTCTCTTTCAGCTTTTCAGTTTCCTTATTTGCAGCACAACTTACTATTTTTAGCAGTTTTCCGGGTCCTGAACTTCCAGAGCCGTTTTGAGGCCCTAAACGACGTTTTTGGGGAAATCTGGAGGCAACATTGGTCCATGTCGCAAAGTTGTAGTGCTCGGATAGATCTTTCTAACGAGCTATTGTATGCGTCAAACAGAGATTGTATGCCAAAGTTACAACCCCAGGAATTTGATGTACCAATTTACCCAAACGGGGCCGACAATTTGGCGTTTCATCTTCTAGGGTCAGGTTTTGGAATGTTAAGGGTTTTCCATTGTTTTTCAACAATAAATAGGTCTTCGAGCCTCATTCGAACACAGTTCAGAGGCATGTAGCCACCACATCTCTTCTCAGAGATAAGCTACCATCGCCCTAGCTGGTTTATTTCCATTACTGTTTGTAAGCATATTTCAGTATTTTACATTAATGAAATGAAGTATTATTTCCACTGCATATCTGTGTTTATGCTTATCTCTTTAATTTTTTGCGTTCCTGTTTAAGTCCGGATTAGTGGTATCAAAGCAGTCTGCTTTTCCTCTGTTTTTCTTTGCATGTCCCCAACGAGGTCGGGATATAAGGAGTTAGGGCTTGAACTGGTCGAACCTTTCCAAGACCAGCCTCGCAAATCCCACAACTTCCCATGGCGGATGAGAAGAAAGATGACGGGGTAGGAGAACCTATCAAAATCTTGCTCGAAGAAGCCCTCGAGCAACAAAGGAATGCGAGGATGGATAGCTTTGTGCAAATCCTTCAACGGCTACCGAGAGGGATGCATCGGCTTCCAATAGCTACTTTGGAAACACCACACCATTTAAGGTACAAGTTAATTTCGAAATCCCCATATTTGAGGGTCAAATAGATGCAGATGCTGTAGATAAATGGCTAAATCTACTAGAAGGGTATTTTTATGTTCATGAATTTTCATGTCGGGAAAAGATTATTTTTTCTCTTCTCAAAGTAGCCCCCCATGTCAAGGACTGGTGGGATACCTACTGCGAGCAGAAGAATGAAAATACAGGCTCACTATTTTTAGCCGCACCCACTTGGGATTCTTTCCGGGATGCTGTCAAGGAGCAGTACTACCCTGTCAAAAGCTATGAGGACAAATACATTAGATGGACCACACTGCGGCAGGGGCGGGACCGAGATGAGCCAGAGCTCATAAATTTTTTTGATACCCTTCGCACACAATTGGGTATCAAGGACTCTGAGCTGCATTTGGTACTCAAATACCACAGCTGCCTACACAAATACATCCAGGAAGAGATGGAGTTCCTGAACATCTCCTTGCTAGGAACAACATACCAATATGCTATCAAAATCGAGCAAAAGCTCAAATAGAAGAAGCAAGACTTTGGATCTACAAATCCGAAGCCCAAAGGACAAAGCCAAGGCGGGGTGACCCAAGACAACCCGTCGAAGCCACAAGAAAAGAACAACACCATGAAGCCGAAGAAGGACACAGGAAAGTGGTGTGAGTTCCACAAGAGTCCCGCTCATAACACAAGTGAGTGTCGGACCAAGCAGTCGCTGGTGCCCGAGTTGAAGGCTTTTGAATCAGATGCATGTTCTGACCCTGAGCTAGAACCCAACAAGTGGAATGGCAAAGGAAAGCAGATCATTGATGCGGATCCCAGTGCCACTGTTTCCACCGCCAAGATCCAGAAAAATGAGCCCAAAGATCCAGAGGAGGAGGAATATCTTTTCCACTCACAGATGTGGGTGAAGGGTTCGCTGCTGCAATTTATTGTCGACTGTGGCAGCCAAAAGAACCTCGTTTCAGCAAATGTCGTGAAGTGGTTGGGCTTATCGACTACACCACACCCGCGACCGTATAGTATTGGGTGGCTTCATGAAGGAAGAGATCTCAAAGTTCACTAGCAGTGCCGCCTTCCCTACAGCATCAAGCCCTTCACAGACGAGGTATTGTGCGATGTTACACCTCTGGATGTTTGTGATCTACTATTAGGCCAGCCATACCTGTGGAGGCGACATGCTGTGTATGAGTCAAGGCCTTGCGCTATCATTATTTCTTTGAATAATTCATTATACAGGATACCAAAGGTAGCCCCACCTAGTGCCACTTCTTTAATCACTGCTAAGAAAGGCAGCAAGCTCATCTCAGAGACTAGGAAATTTATTTTCTATCTGGTTCACTCTGAATGTAAGGGGAAGATCATTGCTACATCCATGACCCCCGCAAAGGGTTCCTCCACGCAGCAGCAGCAGCAAAGGGATACAGTCATGACAGAACGCAGGAACAACTTCTCCTCACCCACAGGGGTACCACAAAAACTTCAGGTGGGCAATAAAGTCTAGTTGCATCTGCAGAAAGAACGCCTTACAACAGCCCATCAGAAGCTCCGACCAAACCGAAATGGTCCTTACACCAGTACCAAGGCTACAGGAACCAATGCTTTGAAGCACAACATTCCTCCATTCCTTCACTTGCACCGTGTGTTCAATGTGGACCATCGTCGACCATGCTTCCCACCATTTCTGGACACATCAGAGATTGCAGAACAGCTCACTAGAGACCCAGATTGGTAAAAGCTTCCTCATCTGAGGGAGGAACTCAATGCAATGGGGACCATTGCTTCTTAAGGGGGAAGGAATGATCCAGGTGGGTGTTGGTGGCCACCCACCTATCCCATTTGGACCCCCGCAAATATCTCTTTCATCTTTTTAGTTTCCTTATTTGCAGCACAACTTACTATTTTTAGCAGTTTTTCGGGTCCTGAACTTCCGAAGCCGTTTTGAGGCCCTAAACGATGTTTTTTGGGAAATCTGGGGGCAACGTGCGTCCATGGATTGATGTTGCCCTTCCCAAAGTGGTAGTGCTCGAATAGATCTTTCTAACGAGCTATTGTGCGTGTCAAATGGAGATCGTATGCCAAAAGTTACGACCCCAGGAAGTTGATGTACTAATTTACCCAAATGGGGCCCAGAATTTGGCGTTTCATCTTCTAGGGTTAGGTTTTGGAATGTTAAGGGTTTTCCATTGTTTCTCAACAATAAATAGGCCTTCGAGCCTCATTGTAACACAGTTCAGAGGCATGTAGCCACCGCATCTCTTCTTAGAGATAAGCTACCATCGCCATAGCTGGTTTGTTTCCATTACTGTTTGTAAGCATATTTCAGTATTTTACATGAATGAAATGAAGTATTATTTCCACTGCATATCTGTGTTTATGGTTATCATTGTAATTTTTTGCGTTCCTATTTAAGTCCGGATCACACAACTGGGGCAGCAGCAACTGCAAACTTGCTTGGATCCTTCAAATACTACTTTACTTTCTCGGCTAGTGGAAAAGAATAGTCAAGTTCAATAGCAACTACTAATAAATTCTTGTAACCATTGATGAAGCATGTGGAACAGCTGCAATTGTGGGATAACTGATCGCCATAGAAAGAGCTGTCACACTAGAAATACTAGCAGTAAATTTCTCTATTAAACCATCCTCTGTGATATCAAGAACTTCAAGATCAAATATTGATCCATTGTCGTATACAGACTGCACAATCAATCCATAGGAAAATGGCCGAATGTCGAATGGACACTTGACTCCTCCTAAGGTAGATAACGAATCTCCTCTGGGAAGTAATATGAACAGAATCGATTCAGAACAACTGAATTGGATGAGAATTGGCAGGATGTTTGCGTTTCAATAGGAAACTCTACATAAAGGGATCTAAATTGCACAAATTGAGACAGGTTTTTCTGTTTTCAGTCAATTAAACATGCGAAGAAGTAGATTTCTACTCAAATTGCTTATAATCGGGGACAATCATCGACCTTTGTCAATATAATAAGTCTAAGGTGCCCATAGCTTGCCCAAATTGGCTGGATGTATAGAAATAGGAACGAGATTTGCCTTGACGGGGACGATTGCAAGGTGATAAGAGACATGTGTTCGCATCTAAGCCAAAGATACAGACAAACTAAGGGAAATAGAAGTTCTATCCATTAATTTGATAGCTGATTGCTTGCCCTTTTAATGTTTCGGGCCGCTAATTATATGAAAGTCAATTATATGAAAGAAGGCATGCAGACAAGTGTGGAAGCTATCCTCCTGGTACAGGAGCACAACCATCCCCATATACTGTTACTACAAATTGGAAACACCTTTTGTAAGTTGCCTGGAGGACGCTTAAAGCCTGGTGAAAATGAAATTGAAGGCTTGAAGCATAAATTGTCAAGAAAACTTGTTGCAAATTCAAGTACTCTTCAACTGGACTGGCAGATTGGAGAGTGTGTTGCTGTATGGTGGAGACCTAATTTTGAGACATTGATGTATCCTTATTGTCCACCCCACATTACAAAACCAAAGGAATGCAAGAAGCTTTTTCTTGTTCATCTATTCGAGAGAGAATATTTTGCAGTCCCCAAAAATCTGAAACTGCTCGTTGTTCCACTGTTTGAGCTCTACGATAATGTGTAGAGATATGGTCTGGTTATCTCAACTATTCTGTAGCAGCTGTCGACCAGAATTACTTGCTTAACATTTCAACTCCTTCACGGATTAATACTTTTGGCAGCATTTTTTTTTTTGTAAATGCACATTAGGAATGTTGAATCTTCAAAAAGGTTAACGTAGGTCCAAACAGAACCCATCACACTTCTACTATGTATATAAATATAGAGCATAGTTAATGAAACAATACGCCAGAGTAATACCAAGAGTAATACACACATCACAAACTAGTTGCAACACAAGGTTGAACGCATAAGCACACCATTTCAACAATAGACACACCACTCTAAGAAACCGCGAGGTTTCAACCAAATGCACATAGGTCCAACTCACATATCTCAATCAAATCCAGATTTCACCTTCACGTCGGGTTCACCACATGTGTACACAAGCTCGCAAGGGTTTTGACCACAACTAATTCATTCACAAAAACAAACGCATATATTCAACACTCAAATCGACCACATCTATTGCATTCTCACATTGGTATCAATGTTGTTATCAAATTTTCATTCCACAGACTTCAGGGTTCAACGCACTCACATCAATTTTGGACCTGCGCTCACTAAAGATGTTCAATGCTGCTCCAAGGCTCCAAATTCATGGCATGACATTAATTGAACAAAGCAAATAGATCCTTCAACTTTGACATCTAACAGAGCATTCGCAGATCCAAAAATGTCAGCGCATCATTCATAGAGGAGAATGTTCCTGCCATCAAAAAATAATCAAGAGGAGGCATACAACATAACTATTATGACAACGAATAATGGACAGTGTAACTGTTATGAAAACGTAAGTACACACGTGGCAGAAACAACATAGGAAAGATAAACAGGACAATACATTTATTATTAACAAATGATATACATTTATAGTACATGGTATGACCCTTGGATTCATATCCCAAGTGGTCTCTTTGACTCCTTTTGGTTGTTCAGCTTCAACACCAACCCTTAGAGGATTAAGTGTCCAACAATACATATGAAAATATTATATATAATTTTCTTAAATTATTATGATGATTTATATTTTTCCAATATTAATAAACTATATTAATTTTGAAAAAACCTTGAAAAATAAAATAATATTTAAGAAAAAAAAATTCGAAAAAACAATAAAAATCCTAAAAAATACGACCATCTATATCCCATTTAAAATAAATATTGAAAAATGTAAAATCCTCTTACCACACTATTTCAAAATAACATAACATTGTGATTCAAACACTACATATTATGATTTTGGAAGGCCAAAATCTAATATATATCCGATTTAAAATAAATATTGAAAATTTTAAAATACACTTACCTTAATATTTCAAAATAACATAACAAAACGTATTGTGATCCAAACCATATGTATTGTGATGTCCTAATTTCAAAAATATATTTAAGCAATTTTATCATACTTTGTTTCTTTGTTTCATCATTCAACCATATTGAGATGTTTAAGGAGTCTTAGGTTTTTGTGAAGCTGTTTTACATAACTAATATTCTTTAATATTATATGAAATATGTTTATAAATGATAAAAAAAGTATTTGTGATATTTTTGTTAGTTTATATTTATTTAATATTTTTAATTTCGAGGGATTTGATTTAAATGTATTTTTTATTATATTAAATATTAACACTTCTATATATGTAAATATATTAGTATTAGTTTAAGTTAGAAACATTATCTTAATCATACAATTAATTAGTTGAGAAAATATGTTAATCAAACACTAAATTAGTATTATTTAATTGGACTAAATCTCTCAAATCCAACTAAGTAACAATATTATTCTAAAGTAGTTAATATTACAGAACAATTATGGAATAAATAAAATTTAATATCTCTAATATTTTTTGTTAACAAATACTTGTCTTTGATATTCTTCTCTCTCAAAGTCTTCATTAACATCTCTAGTTCCACTCTTGATCTCCTTAAGCATGGATATCCTAAATTTAATTATTGAACAACATCTACAAATTGTCGCATAACCGAATTTACTAAATAACATCTACAAGTTGTCACATAACCTCACTGTGAGACTGCAATCCACATGCAGGTCGCTGACATATTTCAATCCCCATGCGAGTCTCTATAACTAATGAGGGATCAATATCCCCATCCAAATCTCTATAACTAAGCATGTAGGTCACTGGCATATTTCAATCCCCATGCAAGTCTCCCCATCCAAGTCTCTATAACTAATGAGGGATTGACAAATTCCAAACTCACATTCATCCATATTGAGCTTTACTTAGGGATCGACAAATTCCAAACTCACATTTATCCATATAGAGCTTTACTTCCACTTGATATATTGAAATACATACGCTTCATACCACAATTAATTCCCTATTTACAACCACTTGTTGCCATCAATCGTACTTCACAATTATCTAAGAAAGGAGTTTCATAGTAAATGTTCTAGAGTCATCTTCATTCATTCATTCAATTAATAGTTTATCATCACTTATTTTATAAACTAAAATAATATTAACAAGTGTAATATGGAGAGTGGTTGTTTAATACCCGCTTCTTATACAAAAAGTAATTAATATAAGAAGTTATTGTAACTAAGATAAAATGGATACTACTATATATTTCAAAAAAGACTTTTGCTATAAATAGAAAAAAATAATATTTTTATCTTTTAAACTTATTGATATCATAAAAATATTGGATGCCTCCACGAAAGATTGCAATTGTTTGGAGTTGGTTGATTACTTGTAATTTAAGGGTCTTAGTTGTCAATTCCACCAATTCACACATAAAATAATGTTTAACGAGATTAAATTTGATTGATGGAATTTTTAAAAAGATAATTAATTATTTGATTTTCTTTAAACTTATATTTATATATTTAAATTTTTTTAATAAATGTTTTCATAAATCATTATGATATTCTATGAGCTTAAAGGTTAAGAAGTTGTATTGTAAAAAATACATTTAAATTATGATTTAATATGGGTGTATATGGGATATTTATAATAAACAAATAGATAAAATTTGTATTTGGCCTTTTATAGGTACATTTCTTGATCAATTTTGTCTGGTATCATTTGGAATCGTAAGTTTGAGTTGAGTAATTTGTAAAATCCAAGTGTCCCAAAACTTTTCAACTAAATTCATTTATGCGTTCAAAAACCTATTTAAGCAATGAAAATCACAATCTTTCTCGAAATTCAGTTGTCATATGAAATAAGCCAAAATGTCAAATAAGTAGACTACGCAAAAAAATAAAAAAATCATCTTCAACACTATCAATGTAACATACACGACAATTCTTTCCATGGAATAACATTTTAAAAATTGTTTAAATTCTTCTTACAACATTAAAAAAAAACCAGCAAAAAACTTATTATAACTCAATTATCAAAATAGCAATAAAGATAATCATTACTCACTATTATCTATAAATCTCTGCTCAAACTATTTAACATGCAAAGCTGGATTTGTTTCTTCAACTTGTAAATGTGTCGACAAATGATATATCATGTGATTTATGCCAAAAAAATCTATGGTAAACTTGATATGGATCACACAAGCCTCAATTCAACATTCTTATTCATTATCCTTATTTAACCAAAAAAACTACATTACACAAAATAATCCGATGATAATTTAAAACCCATACAGACTTCTATCCCTTTGGGATACCCAACCTAAATTTAAAAAAAAAAAAAAATGAAATACATATTATACTTGCACCCCTTTGGAATACCTCACCTAAATTAAAAAAAAAAAAATGAAATACATATTATTATACATTGTATATAATGTATTTAAAATTTACCAAAAAGTAATCAGAACAAGATCTAGATCCTCACGCTTCAGGTGGGGATGCTTCACAACTTTTATATGACTAAATAAAATTATTTAACTCCAAGTTTGTAAAAAGAGTTTAGGTCCATAACAACAGGCATGTGAAAAAGCTATAAGCTATTTCCCTGGTCTTCTGAGTGGCTTATTCTTCAATAATCAGACTATGGATATTATTTAATGCTACAAACAATAGGTAGTAATATTTTATATATATATATATATAGTTTTTAATAATTTAAAAAATAATAAATATAGAATTTAATCAATATAAATTTTGGGCCGAATCGGAAATAAAAGCTTGAATGAACATATTTAGAATCGTTTTGGCCAATAAAGCATCATCATATATACAAATTTTCATGAAAACTGGCGTATGAAAAATATACATTTTGAAAGAGGCTGCATTAGAGAGGGTACTATTGAAAAATAGAGTTTGTAGGACCCTTGATAGGAAAACTAATAATTTAGTCAATTAATTAAGCTTGTGTTATTAATATATATATTTACATAGTATAATTGAATCGTCATTTAGGTTACAACATAAATTTTAGGTTTTTATTTTTAATTAATTTTTTTATTCTAGCAAATGTATTTTAAAGCATGGAATTGGTTTTTTGGTCTATTTAAAAGGATAAAATACATTTAATTTTTTTTATCATATCAAATATTTAATTTTATATTTAAATATTTCAAAACGCTTATAAAACCAGATAATAATTTATAAACATAATTCGGCAAATTGATTACAATATAACCCCCTAATAATTTAAGTAGTACAATACCAAGATTTTAATATTGCGAACACTAGTTTCGGTGCATGTCTGCCATTCTCGTATATCAAGAGAATAAGAAATTTTGAATTGACGCCGAGCTAGGTGCTGAGTTCACGATTTTAAAAGCCACAGAACGTCAATACCTTCCCCGGTATTGTATATCAGTTTGACAATGGTAAAGTTTTACTGTGTTGTAGAATAAAACATTAGAAACAACCTATGGAACCACCATTTATCATAATTTTATTTCTTGAAACAAGTCTCTTCAACACACCTAGGTTTTTTTTTTTTTTTTTTGGCAGTTTTGGGCATATGACTTTGTACATCAATTGCTTCCCTGAGTTTTCGTTGATGGAAATGACCAATTTTAGCAATGACCTTTGATTCTTCAATGTAGACATGGTGTTTAGATTTCTCAGCATGTTCTAGAAAGGCAGAAGTGCCGGAGCGATTGTGTGTGATGTCAGCCTCATGCTCACTCATCGTTTGCTTAATAGACCTACCAGTTTCACCAATGTAGGGGATACCACAGGAGCATGGAACTAGGTAGACCCCTTTTGAGTCCTTTGGGTCAATGGGGTCCTTAATCGATCTAAGAGAATTCTTAATGGTCTTGAGAGGTTTGAAGGAAGAGGAGACATTATTCTTCTTGAGAATATGGGCAATCTTGTCAGAGATTCCTTGGATATACCGGAGAAAAACTTTAGACACAATCAGACATAATCGCGCACAATCGATGACATCAGACACAATCCCTTCGGCACTTCTGCCCTTTCAGAACATGCTGAGAAATCAAAACACCATGTCCGCATTGAAGAATAAAAAGTCATTGCTAAAATTGGTCATTTCCATCACCAGAAACTAAGGGAAGTAATTGAGATTGAGAGGCATCCCAAGAACCTCAATAGGGATGATGGCTGGAAATTAAGTAAAATGGTTCCAGCTCTCGCTTCTTAACTCCTCCGTCCTTTTGTGGCTTCATATGTTTTCCCTCTTAGATTTATTTGCCCTCCTCCTGCTTTTGGTTATACCTTCTTTGCTTTCCTCCTCTCAATGAGGTGAGCTTTCCTCTTAATATCCTTATTGAGGTTTTGGGTAATTAATATGTAATAAAATATATCAAAATCAAATGTAGTTTAAACCATATATTCTTAATAAAATTTTAGTTTAGGTCATAGTATTACACATTTTTCAACCTTGTAATTTAATAATACTAGTAACCAATTTATTATATCATAACCAACTAATAATATTATAAATCATTCTTGAATAATACTACTATTTGAATTGATGAATAAGTTATTTATTTTTAATATTATCACCTTCTAATTCATTACATAAAAACCATTTTATTACCATATAACTAACTTTTAACCTAATTATATAAATTAATTATTATAACGACTAGTTTTCTACCTGATAGGTCAACCCTTACCAATAAACTATTATTATTATTATTTATTATAACATGATAACGACTAGTTTTTTCCTAATTCACATTGATTAGGTGAGGCCAAGCTTATAATATGATTTTATTAGATTTTATTTAAATTAATAAATTGTGACAATTTTCGATAACTATTAATTATTTATTAAATAACAACTAGTTTCTAACTAAATTTCATTTCACCAATGACTATTTTTTGATCTGGAATTTATCCACGACAAAGAATTAAAGGTATTACAGACTCATGTGCATGGATGTGCCTATGTTACTTTATGCAATGGATCGACAAGATTGCGAAATACATAGACATTGAAGCAGTGAGAGAAAACACAACCGGAAAACATGTAATACAACAAGTTTAATAAGGAGTTCACCCAATGCTCCTGGGCTACGTCTCCTGGTCCAGCCTTCAGTGGTGGCCTCTCTATTATGTTTTCAAAAGTAGAGTTTTAACAATAGTGAGCTCAATTTGAGTCTCACTCAACACATATAAATCAGAAGGACTGGAGTACATAGGCTCTGACTCTCTCTGGCTCTATCTCAATGCTACTTTTGTGCTGCGGGTCAGCTCGCCTTACATTCTCTGTTCTCTGCTCTTAGCTTTCTTACTCAATTTTCTCACTACTTTCTAGCTACTTTCTTTATCTCTATCAGTTTGTGGCTTTAAAGCCAATCTGCTTTCTGATTGTTTGTTTCTTCTTCCTGGCATTCTGGTTCTCCTACCTTTGTCTATTTGAATTCCCCTGTTCTGCATCATCATCACTGTGTAACGCTTCATAGGGAGGTGGCCACCTGTTTCATAATGAATTGAGTGTCAGTTCTCTTGGAAATGTTTGAACGGTCGTTATTTCCGTTTCACTCCCAAATTGTCTGCGAACATGATTCTCCTTCCAACCCATCGTTCATGCAGGACTTCAAACATTATATAACTCGGTCTGTTTACCCCGTTGAATCTGGTCATTCATTGGATCGCATGTCCGCCATCGATCAGGAGGCTCCAGATCCTACGGTCTCCATCCATATCGGGCGTGTAAGCTGCATGATGTTTACCTGTCCGATGTGAGTGGTTTTCTCTCTCTTCCACCGGACGCGTGGCACCCAATGTGTGGAATCAGGTGGGGCTCGGTTGAAACCGCTTATCGCTCGAAGCCCTTCCAATATCATGTTAGTTTTTGTGTGGTACCCGCCTCTGACAGTATCGGTGAATTCCATACAGTTGTTGACTTTTCGATTCTGGTCGCCTGGGACTTTTCCTTCACTGAGGGTTTGCCCAACAATATGCGATTAGCAATGATTAGCGACTTGTCACTAATCACATATCGGAAACCTCCCCTGTTTCTGCAAAAGACCTCCCATTTTGTTGTTTCCTGGCAGCGCGCGTTACAATGGGCCAATGGTCTGTGCGGTTGACCGCAGGTCCTCGTTGCTCTGAACTGCATACAAATTACAACTGTTCCGAGGGTATTTTTGATAAGCTCAACCTTTGTAAGTCTTTGAAATTTTGGCATGAATGTTACAGAGTTATAAAAAATTAGAAAGTGTTTTAGGATCCAATTTGGATCACGGCCTTCTCACTGAAAAAGCTTTTGGACCACCAAAAGTTGGTTTTTAAGCATCCATCAAGTGAGGGTACTAATTCCTCACTTGCCCAATTTCTATCCATTTTGCACTGCTTGGTTTTGAACCTTTGAGTCCAATCCTAAGGTACTCAACATCCCCTCTATGCATAGTTCTCACCTTTCGGTCCAGAACTGTATCTTCCTGCAATTCATTAAGATATTCAGGCAAAAGATCATCAATAGAAGGTAATTGACTCTGCTCTTCGGGATCTTCAATTAATGAAGGTTCAAATAGTCTCAAGTTGTCTGCATTAACAACTGAGTAGATGTGCATGTAAGCTGGTAAATCAAGGCGAAAAGCATTTTCACCAATTTTCTCAAGTATATTGAAAGGTAAATACCTTATTGGCTTCATCTTCTTACCTTCACCTTGCATTTTGTCTTTGCTGATATACAGCCAAATTTGATCACCAACTTGGAAACTATGCTCCATCTGATGCTTATCATGCCTTGCCTTGTACTTGGCTTGGTTTTCTAGCTGTTCCTGTATTACCTGGTGAATATCTTGGATTTGTTCAATGAACTTGGTTTCCTTGTCCACATCATTGTGTCCATCAACCACTATGTCTTTCCCAAAGAAAAAATCCAAGGGAGACCTTGGTGTGAAACCAAAACAGGTCTCAAAAGGAGATCTCTATGTAGAAGAATGTTTAGCTTGGTTGTAAGCATGCTGCACATAACATAAGTGTTCATCCCAAAGCTTGAGATGTTTGCTACAATAACCTTTGAGCAACTAGATCATTGTCCTGTTGACCACTTCTGTTTGGCCATCTGTTTGTGGATGAGAAGCTATGCTCTTTTTTAGTATGGTGTCCATCAATTCCCAAAAACTTGACCAAAATTTCCCAACAAATCGGGTATCTCGATCAGATATAATGGAAGTGGGTAATCCAAAATGAACCCATACATGCTGAAAGAACAACTTTGTAGTTTGTTCAACTGTAATCTATTTGTTACAAGGTATTAAAATACACATTTTGCTGAACCTATCCACAACAACATATAAATAGTCATGACCCTTCCTAGATTTAGGCAGTCCCGCAACGAAGTCCATGGAAACTTTCCCAGGGATGAGAAGGAACTGGTAGTGGAGTGTACAAGCCTAGTTTTCTATTGCTGGGCTTTCTTTTAGCACACATGGTACACCCTCTTACATATCTAAAAATGTGTCATTCATTTTTGGCCAATAACTTGCAGTTTTGCAACTATTTTACTTACACCAAAGTGACCCGATATTAGAGAAGTGTGTGCTTCTCGAATTATCTTTACTCTTTCAGTTTGTGGAATGTATAACTTTCCAAAAAGATACAAGAGTTGGTCCTTAGCATGATAATCCAATTCTCTTGTTTTCCATGACTTAAAGTTGCATATACATCTTTAAAATCTATATCTTGATCATACTATTGAATGTAGATTTCATGCAATACTGAATTATGCTTAAGTATACCAGATCCATTTATGATGGGTCTACACAACATATCTGCAAATTTATTGTGTATGCCCTTTTTATATCCGATGACTAAATGAAACTGTTGTAGAAAACCCATCCATCTATAGTGTCTTGATTGCTGCAACTTAGTTTGGGACTGTAGATATTGAAGTGGTTGATGATCAGTATGTATAACTGTCTCTTTGCCCATTAAATAATGTTTCCACTTTTTCACACTTTGTACTAATGCATACAATTCTTTATCATATGTGGGATAGTTAACTACTACAGAATTAAATGTCTCAGAATGATAACATATGGGTTTACCATGCTGCGTCAACATTGCTCCCATGGCATTGTCACTGGCATCTGTTTCAATCTCAAATGGTATTTAAAGATCGGGCAGTGCTAGTACTAGTGTTGTACTAATATTTTCTTTTAAGGTGTCGAAGGCTTTCTGTTTCTTGCCTCCCCATTGAAACACCATGTTCAATCTTGTTAAAGCATGTAAGGGAGCTACAATTAACGAAAAGTTAGCAATAAACTTTCTCCAACACTGTGCTACTCCTAAGAAACTTCTAACTTCTGTAGCAGATTTGGGTTTAGTCTAGTTTACAATGACTGCAACCTTAGAGGGATCTATCTTCAATTCACCACCCCCTACAATATGACCCAAATAATTCAAAGATGTTTTGCCAAATTCACATTTTGAGAGCTTAACATAAAGATTTTCTCTTTTCAAAACATCTAGAGTCTACTTGACATGCTTTAACTGTTCTTCCCATGTTTTGCTGAATATAAGAATGTCATCCAAATATACAATGACAAAATCATCAAGAAAAGGTCTGAGTACATCATTCATTACTCTCATAAAAGTAGCAGGAGCATTAGTTAAGCGAAAAGGCATAACCAACCACTCATACAATCCCTGCTTTGTTTTGAAAGCAGTCTTCCATGCATCTTGCTCTACAACTCTGACCTGATGATAGCCACTATGCAAGTCCAACTTGGAAAAATAAACAACTTCTTTTAACTGATCTAATAGATCATCTATGCGAGGAAGGGGGTAACGATTTTTTATCGTTATCTTATTCAGTGCTCGGTAATCAATGCACATTCTCCATGAGCCATCTTTCTTTCTCACTAAGATAATAGGAGACCCACATGGTGATGTGCTAGGTCTTATGAACCCTTTCTCGAGCAGCTCCTATACCTGCTTCTTGGTTTCTGCATTCTCTAAAGTGGACAATCTGTACATTCCAATGTTAGGCAATGGAGCATCTTGCTGCAAACTAATATCATGTACTATTTCCTTTTTGGGTGGGAAACTTTTAGGTTCTTGAAATAGTATATCATATTCTGAAGCAACTTTTTCTAAATCAGCTTGCTATTTAGCAATACAACCCTCAAATATACTGGTTTTATCAGGTTTCTTTTCTTTTACAACCATCAGTAAAAATTGTTTGCATGAATTTACAATTCTTTTCATCTGCCCTGGGTTTATGGGAGTATAATTATTCTTGAGTTTATGAGCTCTTACAATATACTCGATTCCATATTTAATGAGTTGATACGTGTTCTCAGCTCTATAGAGAATAGCTTTCATATCATACAAGTAAGTACTTGCTAAAACAATTCCACATATATCCAAAATAACTATATCTAACTCGTCCTCATCTACAAATGCTGACCCAAAAGAAAACTTAAGTTTACATTGTCTAGTCACTTGTAGCTTTGCTTTATCACATAACCAACTTAATGGATATGGTTTCTTGTGAGGTGTGGTTAGTAATCCCAACTTCTTTACAATTGCTTCAAATATTAAATTTACTTGTGAGCGCCTATCAAACAAAGTATCAATCTTTTGATGCTTGCAAATAACTCGAATATGAAAAAGCTCGTCTTTTCTTCTTATTTTCTTCATTATCAATAGATTGTGCAAAATTACTAGTAGATGGTTCAGAATTTTTACCTCTTATACCTGTGGCTATGATTGTTGTTTCATCTCTTGAGTCTAACCCCAAAGCCTTCTGAATAGTTACAACAATCTTCTTCTTTTTGCCCTTAAACTTCTTGGGTCTCAGCTCTGGATGCAGGATCCAACAATGTTCATCATCATGCCCATCCTTCTTACAGTGAATGGATGAAGATTTGGTCTTTTGTACAGTATTTTCCTTCCTCTCTTTCCATTTCTGTTTTCTCTTTTCCTTTCTTTTGTTTGCAGTGGGTTTTGATGATCCCCCAACTTGTGGGTTCACATTCTTGCCTCTAGCCTCGAGATGTGTAGCCTGCACAGATACCTCATCTATGCTAGTGGGATTAAACATGAGAATAGTGTGCCTTAAGTAGCTGTGTAGACCACCTATTGTCGGCCAGATAAATCGTTCTTGCAGACAAGACCGATCTCCCTAGTATCAATAGATATCTAGCAACAAGTAGGACAAGAAAATTTACCTTTCTTTAAATATATTGCAATTCATTAATAAAAACTAAGAGGTGTTTTAGACCGTACCTTAAGTCCAACACTAGTTTGTGGTAGCCATACTTCAATCATCCGAAAGAGTTTCCTTTTAAGAACCTGCAATAAAAAATAAGCACACATCAAATAACACCTGCATAGCTAATATAATAAATCATATTCATCATGGTGATCAAGGAATCCATGAAATAAACCATAAAACACAGCTTATTGAGAAAAGTAAACTTGATTGTATTAATTTTGAAAATAGAAGAACTTTACAACCTTTGGTGCCTTGATGTTGTACAAGCTCCTCCCAGGGTCCGGAACAGGAATCTCCTCTACTTTGACAAGCCTCACACTCTTCCAAATGAGATCAACAAGGTATGTAATCTTTCCTCACAAAATCTGAATTAGGAAGACTAAGTTCCGGCAGCATTTCACCTCAAAAATCTTCAGCTTTCAACCTCTCCAGTAACCAACCGAATGCTTCATTTCATAGTGCAAAGGAAGGAGGTTATAGGTCCACCTATGAAGGGATAGAGTCCTCCTTCAAAGGGATAAGCTCCTCACATCAAGGGGTTAGCTCCTTAAGGTATGGGATGCATGAACCTTAAAGGATCGAACTTGCCACCTCAAGATTCCTTCTAAAACCTTCCAGAAATGACTCAAAGTGAGTTTTTAAGAATGTACTTGTGCCTTTCTGACTTTTACAGGGGTCCACACCCATTACACAGAGACAGAGCGGTCAGGTACGTAGAGGACATGACCATTAGGTGTGGGACCGCAGGTAATGCTTAGAGAAAGTGCGGAACAAGATTTTTAGAGACTTTTAAGGGCTTTCTCTTATTTTCAAGGCTTGACATGAAGAACTGAGGTTTAAGACTTGCAAAGGAGGAAAGTATGAGTGCTGATAGACTCACACCAATTTCAGAATGTCATGGTGAAAATATTTTGTGCAACACCTATATACTTTAGTAGAGTTTCAGGTGAGTCTAAAGAAATTCCTAGAATCAAAGCTCTTTTCCTAAATTCTTGAGTGTAGCCTTGTACACTTTGCCCTTTTAATTGGCAAAGAGTTTTCCAGCTCATCATGGCTTGCTACATATAGGCTACTGGATAGAATTTCTTTTTACTTGCAAAAACAAATTCACTCCAGATGGAAAAGATTTTAGCATGCTTCTTCATGTCAGCGTGTGTTCTCCCTTCCCACCATGCCAAGGCAGTGCCTCCAAGACGTAGGTTGGCCAGATGAACCTTACTCTTGTTTGAATCAATGCTCTGCACCCTGCAATACACATCAATCTATCGAATCCAGTTATCCCGCTTCTCTACATTCAACTCTCCATCATATATCAACAAATCAAATTTAACATCTAATTTAATCAAAGATGTTTTCTTTCTATTTTCAGGGCTACTAGGAGGTGTGGGAAGTTTCTCTTCTTTCCCTTTGCCTTCAGAGTAGTCATGGAGGAGAGATTCTTCTGCTCCTTTATCTCATTTGGAGTTTGATTGATCTTATTCTCTACCTTTCGTAAATTCTCTATACATTTCCTCTACCATGGCTCTCATGGTCATGAAACCATCCATGAACTGGGAGTTTGATTCCAGGGGACTTTCTTCCAACTTTTTCCTCTTAGGATAGACTCTTCCAATTTTTGGGTTAGCTCCAACAAATTCTTCTTCCCCTAATTTAAGCTTTCATCTAGTTAGGATTCAACAACAAAATCCAGCACAATCCTGTCTAACCTTAGTAACCTACAGCTCTGATACCAAGGATAATTTTAGGGGCGAATGTTCACCCTTTGGCGAAATTAGGGGGTTTTAAATTTTTAGTGGGCGAATATTTTGTATCATAGTACATTTTTACAAATCACCTCAAATAGCCCACCTTATTTTAAGGGAGAGGGTAAAAAAGGTAAATTTAGCCCTTGAAATTAGGACTTACAACCTTCCGTTCACCCATTTTCAAGAATAGGTTTTATTTAAGTGAATCCATTTGCCCATTTTCAAGAACAGGTTTTATTTAAGTGAATCCTATGGGCCAAATACCATATTTATAAAAGAGGTATGGTAAATTAGTAAAAATATAAATAAATGAGAGATATGGTAAATAAATAAAACATTTTTTATATTTACTCCATAAGTCACCTTATATACATGTAAGAGTGTAAACAAATAAAAATATAAGTAAAGTGGAGGTATGGTAAATAAATAAAACTTTTTTTATATTTACTCCATAAGTCACCTTATATACATGTAAGGGTGTAAACAAATAAAAATATAAGTAAAGTGGAGGTATGGTAAATAAATAAAACGTCTTTTTATACTTACTCAAAAGGTATGGTAAATAAATAAAAATATAAATCAACTAGAAGTATCGTAAATAAATAAAACCTCTTTTTATATTTAGTCCATAACCCTCGTTCTCTTTATGAAGGCTCAAGAAAGAGGTTTTATTTAAGTGAATCCTATGGGCCAAATACCATATTTGTAAAAGAGGTATGGTAAATTAATAAAAATATAAATAAACGAGAGGTATGGTAAACAAATAAAATATTTTTTTATATTTACTCCATAAGTCACCTTATATTTACGAACACTAAAAAATTGGTTATATTTAGGTGAAACCTATGGCCAAAATACTATGAGATAAATACCATGGACTAGATTGCTATTAATACCATGCAAAAAACCATTATTAACCCTAATATTAGAATTAATAAAAACAAAAATTGCACATGGTATTGACCCATGGTATTCACCAAAATGGCACAGGGTATTGACCCATGGTATTCACCTGGAATGTAGCCTATTTAAATGGGGGAATTAAACCAACATGTAGCCTATGCTAAGATTCACTAGGACTTTACAAAGTTTTATTATTTAGTGAAAGACTGGCCAAGATCTTACAAGATTTTATAATTGAGTAAAATATTCGCCATGCCTGGTGAGAGATTCGCCAAAAAATTATATATACATATTATATTATTGATAAAATCGCCTTCCATTTTTCCTATATACCATGGAGATTCGCCCATTTATTATATTTATAAATTTAGGGGGGGTTCTTAAAATTTTCCCTGTCTGATACCACTTGATCTGGAATTTATCCAGGACAAGGAATTAAAGGTATTACAGACTCATGTGCATGGATGTTCCTATGTTACTTTATGCAACGGATCGATAAGATTGCGAAATACATAGACATTGAAGTAGTTAGAGAAAGCACAACAGGAAAACATGTAATGCAATAAGTTTAATAAGGAGTTCACCCAATGCTCCTGGGCTACGTCTCCTGGTCCAACCTTCAGTGGTGGCCTCTCTATTATGTTTTCAAAAACAGAGTTTTTACAATAGTGAGCTCAATTTGAGTCTCACTCAACAAATATAAATCAGTAGGACTGGAGTACACAGACTCTCCTTATCCAAACTCGACATCTACTGGTCACAGAAGTATGAGCCCAATTTGAGACTCATACATGACATGCCTATGCCGATGAGTTCACTTGAACCTCTCAAGCCTTCTCTGGAGTACATAGACTCTCTAACTCTCTCTAGATCTATCTCGATGTTGCCTTTGTTCTGCAAGTCAGCTCGACTTACTTTCTCTGTTCTCTGCTCTTATTTTTATTACTCGCTTTTCTCATTGCTTTCTAGCTGCTTGCTTTTTCTCTATCAGTTTGTGGCTTTAAAGCCTATCTACTTTCTGACTATTCATTTCTGCTTCCCAACGTTCGGTTTCTCTTGCCTCTCTGCATTTGATTTCCCCTATTTTGCATCATCATCATTGTGTAATGCTTCATAGGGAGGTGGCCACCTGTTTCATAACGAACTGAGTGTCAGTTCTCTTGGAAATGTTTGAATGGTCGTTATTTTTGTTTAAATCCCAAATTGCTCGTGAACATGATTCTCCTGCCAACTCATCTTTCATGCAGGACTTCAAACTTTATATAGCTCGGCCTATTTACCCCGTTGAATCTGGTCATCCGTCAGATTGCATGTCCGCCGTTAATCTAGAGCCTCCAGATCCTATGGTCTCCATCCATATCGGGCAGGTAAGTTGCATGACATTTACTCGTTCGATGTGAGCGATTTTCTCTCTCTTCCACCGGACGCATGGCACCCAGTTTTGGCATTGGGCGGGACTCGGTTAAAATCGCTTACCGCTCGAAGCCCTTTTGATATCCCGCCGGTTTTCGTGTGGGACCTGCCTCCTACGGAATCAGCGAATTCCATACAGTTGTTGACTTTTTGGTTCTGGTCACTTGGGGCTTTTCGTTCACTAAGGGAATTTCCCAGTGATATGCAATTAGCGACGATTAGTGACTTGTCACTAATCGCATAGCAGAAACCTCCCCGTTTCTCCAAAAGACCTCCCATTTTGCTGTTTTGTGGCAACGCGCATTACCATGGGCCAACTGTCTCTGTGCTTGACCGAAAGTCCTCGTTGCTCCATGCTGCATACAAATTACAACTGTTCCAAGGGTATTTCTGATAAGCTTGACCTTTGTAAGTCTTCGAAACTTTGGCATGAATTTTACAGAGTTATAAGAACTTAGATAGCGTTTTAATCCAATTTGAATCATTTTTAAATGGCTAACACTAAACAATGATGCATCCTTGCTATTTATTCTCTCAGATCGATTGATTTCTCACCTTTTACCGAGGATGAACCACATTAGCTGGTTCAAAACGATGACCCAATCCTTACAATGTGATTAATTTGGAAGACTATTTTCTAAAAGATATATTTTTAATTTTTGAAAATCATATTTTTAATTTTCCATTGGTTAAGTGAGCATTGATGTGACATAATTATCATGATGGAGGGTGATTTCATTTAGCTATTTTCTAGATATTAAAAGATAATTTTCAAATATGAAAAAATGAATTACATGATTTGTTGTTGTAGAGACACTCACACTAGTTATTATGGTTGTCATGATTGATTTGCAATGGACAATATAGTTTATGCTAATTCCCTGCTGACAAGGATCAATGGCGGAGATTTCACGACATAGAACGATAGTTGGCATGGCACTGTATCCCTTAAATACAGGAAGGTCATGGTTTTTGGTGTCAAGAATCATGGTTCCAACATCTTATATGAAAGGCATCACTCTTGGTCAACTATGTAAATAAACAATGGGAAATCTATATCAATTGTAAAATAATGGGAGGCGACTATCTATGTGGAGCAACTCAATAGTTGGTTTGGTCACCACTACTATGCTGACATGGGCTTCCCCTCTTTGATATCCGGTTCCATAGGAGATGCGCCAAAATTTCTTTGCGAAGGGTCCAATCCAATTAGTTAACATTAGTTTAAAAAAAAATTGACGTTAATTTTCCTTAAACAATTTTTATGCCTCGTTGTGAGAAAAAGCTTATTGTTGGAACCAAAAACCAATTTATCAATTAGTTTTGTTAAATTTTATAATTTATAATTTATTTTATTCTATGTAACTATAACATTAAATTATTAACATTATTTGAAAATATTGTGGGTTTAATGTGAATAATGACTAACAACTGCTTTGGGAAAAAGAAACAAACAAATTAAAATAAGAGCTTAGAGTCATGAGCAATGGTTGTAGTTATATTCAACTGACACCTTCAAATGATAGAATATCGAGTCTATACCTTGATTTAATTCAGTCCATATCATTATCAGAAATTGAATTTTTCAAAACAGATACATGTTATACAACACAAAGAGGAGAGAAGTGTGTGTCAAAGGAACTATTCAAATAAGATAAAAAATGTCATCATTGAGGCAATTAATTGGGTATCATCCTTGAAAACTAGGGTGGAATGTTGGGTGTCTCAATGCGCCTTTGTAGAACTGAAACGATAGGAAAATTTTCATAAAATTCAGAAATGTGAGTATTATGGGAAGGAGGATGCATTTGGCTAATCTACTTTGGTTCAAAAAATTAAATCGTTCATAGCTCACAGTGGAATTTTTGTCAGGCGAAAATTTTTTGGGGAGGCACGAGAACTATGATTGCGCCCCTTGGTCCCTGTGATGTCATTCTCCCTCCCCCTTGCCTATTCCCACACGTATTCATTCTACGAGATCTATGGACCTTTGAAAGTGAAAGTTTTGCGGTTAAATTGAGGTGGCAGATTTCTATTGTGAAACTTGAAGTGTGCTCACATCCCCTTTCCTTGCTAACATTATAGGGGTGGAGCCCTGCAATTGATGTGAGTCGTGGATTGTTTGGAAACTAGTCACCGATTTTTGAAATTAAACATTATAACTTGCATTGGTCAATGCTAAACTAATAGTAGTCAATAGGAAAATTTATTACTAGAGTAGTGCCTTGGCAAGAACTAATAATCATCATTAATTTCCATCTATTTATTAATACTATTATTTAATATTTTAACATTTTAAACTAAAAATATTAATATATATAAATCACCTTTAAATCATACCATAGTTTGATTTTTCTAAGAAATATTGTATCATAAAATATTCTATCATATATAAGCAATTTTATTCTATCATACATATGGAGGCTCAAAGTAATAATGTTTTTAACTTAATTTTTAAGTTAAGCATATGGATGTATTTTAATTAAGTAACTTATTATTATTATTATTATTATTATATATATGTATGTTAATTAAAGTATAATTATTTAATGTTTATTTTTAAGTATGATTATTATTATTTTTTTAAGTTAGAATTTTCTATTAACTGCAAGAGTAAATATTTACAAGTCCATAATTAAAATTTTGTTGATCTTACCCCAACTGGATTTGTTGACTGTTTCCATCTATTTAAAATAAACATTCCAAAAGAGAAAAAGGCTAGCCAACCATAACCCTAAAGGAAAGATATGCCAAAGAACTGGCAAAATAAGAAAAACGCCAAAACACATACTTATTCATCTCAGCTAGTAGAAGTTGGGTTGTATGGAATGGATCCCAGGTGGGGTAGGAGGGTGAAATGAGAATTTGACCTGTTTCTCTGAGTGTTGTGGCCCAGTTTTATCTAATTTTGACAGCTTTCCTAGACTTTACCTCTCCCATTTTGAACTCTCCTTGACCCCTAATTGTGCTTATTTCGGTTATATTATTTAGGTTTTGTCCAAAATGGTGTTATATACTTGAGGTATGTAAATTAACATAAAAAGTGTCATTTTACCTTAATATTAAGCATCTTTAAGATATTTGTTTCATTATTGAATTATCATGCCAACTAATCTAGAAATCTTATGCATATTTGCTTTGGTTCGAAACAATGACGCAATTTCCTAAAGACAGCTCGTGTGGTCATATTTCTTGCAAATGCTCCAAAATCCCTACAAACGAGAATTTCCTACTACTGCCCAGATTTCCTGCAACAAAATCGATGGTTAGCTATGTTCCACTCACTTCCCAATCAAATGAGAACATGAGTTTTGTGGGGAATTTGTCATACATGGATGTTGTCTTGTTGACTGTTTCAAATCCACCATTGAAACTACCCAGATTTCCAGACCTCTTCTCATTGGCACATGAGGGAAAACTCGAGATATGTAATGAATTTTGTCTAATCCATGCTTTCAGTCATGGATTAGACTCAGTAGAGATAATTTTGATAGTTTGTACCAGTATTGATAGCTAATAGCTCAAATTAGTAGTTTTCCTCATTCGAGCCAGTTATGGGCTTTTGAACTTGTATAAATACAATTATGTTTTATATTGTAAGGGCCTGGGTTGGGCTTGCTGATAGCATCTATAAAATTGTACTCGGTTGTAATATTTTCAAATTGATATAATACTTTATGTTCTGTCCATTTTACTGAGAAAGCCCTTTTAATTTTGAAGGGGTTGTGAGTGAGGGAGGGCCTCCTTTGATCAAAACTCGCTTAGTTGTAGTGTGTGTGCATTTTAATTCTTTTCTGTAGTAATAGCTTACTTACACAACTAATGTACTCTTTTTGATATTTCAGCAAAAAATGTTCCATTAATTGAATGAATAAATTTTCATGTTAATGTGTTGATTTCATTTAATCAAATATTTGATTTAGATTGTTAAATTATTTCTTTATTTCTATAAGTTTGATTTCGTATCTTTTATAATCAGCATCAACAATACTAAGAGCTGTAGATGGATGTTTCAATCCACTCCATAGCCTTTTGCTGCCAAATGATGATGGAGAAAAGAGGCATTAGTTCTATGTAGGATTGACTCGTTTGATTAGTAAGCACTCAAGATATTAATCATGCATATATTTTGCACATCATCTCACAAGCTTACCTGCCCTCACTTGATTTGTGTTGACAAATTATAAGTCTATAATTTGACTCAACATTTTGGCGCCGTTGCAAGTAGGTTCTAAGCGATAATCCTAAAAGCATTTTAGTATTATGAGTATTGCTTGAAATTTTCAAGACTAGGGGAGCCGAAGTGGTAAGATGAAGGGCAAGGCCTACGCACTTGTAGAGGTCATAAATTCACCAAAGTCATGTCTTGATTGCTTGGTAAGAAGTTTTATTTGAATTTTCTTACATAGTAGATGGTAGGGTCCAATATTTACAAATGACTTTTGCAGTGGTTTGAGCACCACTTAACTTACTAATAAACTAGCAAGGAGAAAGAAGTTTGCAAGAAACAAAGAAACAAGGGAAGAAGACTCCCGACAGGAGGTCTGTAGTCCTTAAAAGAGAAGAGAACATATTATTACTTCCACAGTAGAATCTTCAGCAAGAAAATTTTTTGTTGTTACCCATTTAGAAACTCCCCTCACATGGAAGACAACATCTTTGCTCACTGGTCAGCCTGAAAAGGAATTCTTCGTTAATCCTATTCAAGAACCAAAATTTCAAACCATTGATTCTACATAATCTATAGTTTACAAAGGTCCCACTTCATTTTGGTCCAAAATTGCTCATGAAGAATGAAATGGTGATACAAATTGAGGCTATGATCAGAAGGAAGAGGAACTGGTCACATTTGAGTTCCCTATCAGGGAAACTAATGGAGAAACTCAAATGAAGAATATCCCTCCCTCATCCTTGCCTATATTTTGTGGAGTCTCTAGTGACGATCTTGATGCCTTTTTGTTCAAGTTTGATGTGTTATGTAGGAGCTATGACTATTCAGAAGCCGAATTTGTTTCTTGGAACATTGAAGGAAGCAAATTTGAGGTTGTTTATGGGGTTGGATTCAAACTCCATTACAATCTGGGATGACATGAAGAAATTATTCTTGAAGAAATATCAAGATTATTGCAAAACTAGGGACCTCAGGGAAGAAATATTTGGCATGAATCAGAAGGAAGGGGAGAATCTCGAGGATTTGGTGGAAAGATTTCAATACAATCTGCAAAGATCCAAGATTAATAAACTAAGAAAGGACACCAAGAGAACAATTTTTCTGAGCGAAATTAGACCAGGATATCTGGAGATTTTGACTTGAATCAGAGGAGGTGACATATCAAAGTTAAGTTATGATGAGGTGTGTGAGCTATGTCGGCGATATTTAAGAGGAAATTCTAAAGTTGGAGGAGGAATAAGAGATACTTCTTCCAGGCTTGTCAAGTTAGTTGATGGAGATGGAGTAAATAAAACTGAAATGGTAATCTATTTGAAAATTTAAAACTGATATTCTTAGCATTTTATCTTCACAATTAGATGTTTTGCAAGCTATGAAGAAATAGGAGAAACATGAGGAATTGGAGAAAGCCATGGCTCTGTTCTACTAGAAATGCATGAAGAAGTATGCCTTGAGGGAATGTCCTGCATATAGTATAGAGGTATTATGAATCTATGAAGTTGAGAATTCCAATGATCAATGTCCTTCACTTCCTAAGATTAAAGCAGTATATCTAGCAGATAAGGGAGTTGTCAATGCACTTTATGCAATGGTATCTCAAATACCATTGCAATCACATCCTACATGTGTGTCTCAATTGCATTTTCAAGTTCCTTATACTCAGAATTAGGTGTGGAATATTCCAATGCCCAAGAAGCCTTGGCCTCCACAATAGCCTTGGCAGGGGAACTTTTCTTACCGTGCTACACAAAATTCTCACTCTCAAAACTTTTATCCACCACAGCGCACACTGCAGAAAATGATTCAACCTCAAAACCATGAACTTCAATTGCTTGCCCCACCAAATCAACCTCATCCCACACAACTTCCTACTCAACCAATTCTAACCCCAACAATAAAACCATCCAATCTGCTCACAACATTGGGTTGGTCACTTATCCCACTTTTCCTACCTACTGCATTGCACCACAACCGCTACAGCAAATTTTTGTTCCTGTGTCACTGCAAGAAATTTGGCTTAGATCCAGAAAAGTGGTGACTCTTCCTAGAAGGCTTGAATAGATTGTAGAGGAAGATACTCTGGAAATGTCTGAAGTTGAAATCACACCTGAATCAGTAAGACAAACGACTTCAATGGCACAAGAACCTTCCTGATCCCATACAATCTAGCCTCCTTTTCCATAGAGGTTGGAAATGAAACTAAAACAGCAAGAGTTTGATTTTGTGTCTGAACTAAGAAATGTGTACATTAAGATCCTATTACTGCAATAAATTAAGGATATCCCAAATTATGCCAAAATAGTGAGGGAGCTATGTACCAAGAAAACAGGAAGAAAAGAGAGAGAACTCTCTACAATTCAAGTAGGTGGAAAGTTTGCAAGTATAATGTCCACCAGATTTGTTACTAAAAAATATGCAGACCCCAGAATCCTTGTGGTTACCACCTTTATCAATGGACATCACATAAAAAACACTTTAATTCACTTAGGTGTAGCCATTAATGTGATGACTATGGATACTTTATCTCATATAGGATCCTTTGACTTATTACCTACTACCACCATGTTAGAACTAGCAGATAGGTCTAAGGTAAAGCCAGAGGGTGTATTAGAAAACATTTTCGTCTCATTAGATTCTTCAGAGTACCCTACAAAATTTTATGTTATTCAGCCCAAAACCAACTTGGGATGGCACCCTTTGATCTTGGGGAGACCTTGCTTAGCCACGACAGATGCCTACATAGGGTGTAGGTCTAGAAACATGATCGTCACTCATGGAGCTAAAACAAAGCACATTAATTCATATCCCCCTACCTAACCCCTCTTAAAATCGGAAAATACACACTGGGTTGAAGAAGAGGAGCATGATTTAGAATGAAACTGACCAATTTTGACAATAGCCCAAGGTATGAGCTTTAAAGAAAATTCAAAAGAAAATTTGATAAATTGTTGTATTTCTAATCCTGATTTTCCATAGAAAGTCGAAGGGTAGTCTTGTCATAATTTGGATATCATTACTAATCTACAGGATTTCCATGAACATAGTACAACAGTCGAACTACATTCAACTCTCTTATCTGCATTTCCTGCATATTCCATGAATGAATGGGGGAGTAAGGTAGTTGAAATTTTTCCTGAAAAACCTTTAAATATTAATTTTGCCTTAACACCTGAACAGGAAAAACAATTAATTCAAGCATTGAAAAAATTTTCCAACTCATTTGCTTGGGAATATACATATATGAGAGGCATTCACCAAGACACATGCATTCATCATATTTATATATGAAAAAATGCTAGGCCTCTGAGACAACCACAAAGGAGGATGAACCGTGCTTTAAGGGAAATTGTGAAACATGAATTACAGAAATTGTTAAATGTAGGGTTCATCTATCCTATGTTAGATAGCGAGTGGGTATATCTAGTGGCTACTGTCCCTGAAATGAATGGTAAATAGATAGTGTGTGTACATTATAGGGAACTAAACAAAGATTCCTTAAAAGATCACCTTCCCTTGCCTTTTATAGATCAAGTGTTCGACACTTTACTAGGGAAAAAGTATTTTTCCTCTTTAGATGGGTTCAGTGGATAGAATCACATTAGGCTAGCTCCAGATGACTAGGAGAAGAAAACATTCACATGTCCCTACGGTACCTATCCATATAGGGTACTACCATTTGGTCTATCCAACGCACCAGCCACATTCTAGTGGGTGGTCCTTTGTATTTTCTCTAACCTTTTGCATGATTACGTAGAGGTATGTATGGATGATTTTACAATTATGGTTGATACTTTTGAAGATGCTTTACATAATATTGAAAACTTTTTGCAAATATGTAGAGAAAATAATATTTCATTAAGTAATGAAAAATGTTTTATAATTATGACTGAAGGTATTGTTTTGGGTCATCATGTTTTTGCTCCAGGAATTAAAGTTGATCCAACAAACATTGAAGTTATTGAAAAGCTGCCCCCATTAACCGGTCAAAAGGGAGTTCGAAGTTTCCTTGAACATGCAGGTTACTATAGAAGGTTTGTTGAAAATTTTACAAAGGTAGCCTCTCCATTGTTCAAATTATTCACTAAAAAATCTGAAGTTCACTGGAATGATGAGTGTCAAGGTGCAGTTGATACACTCAAGGAAAATTTTTCCTCAGCACCTATCTTGAGAGGCCCAGATTGGAAATTGTCCTTTAATATTTCCACCGATGACTCTGATTCAACCATAGGAGCAGTATTGGGTCAAAATGAGGATCCTATAACCCATGTTATTTATTATGTTAGGAAAAATTTAACTCCTGCAAAACTGAATTACACAGTAACTGAAAAAGAATTCCTTGTTGCAATTTATGCTATTAATAAGTTTAGACATTACATCACAAGCTATGAATTTTTTGTACACACCGATCATTCTACCATTCATTATCTCATGAACAAACCAATCACCAATTGCAAGATTACTAGGTGGCTTTTGTTGCTACAGGAATTTGACGTCACTGTATTGGATAGACTAGGAAAAGAAAATGAGGTGGCTAATTTATTATCTAGGCTCAACAATGCAGATGAGGGTGTTCCTGTTAATCATAGGTTTCCTGATGCAAAATTTCTTTTTATTTTTGTCAAAACACCTTGGTTTGTAGACATTGCCAACTACCTTACTACACGAAAGTTACCACCTTACTTTTCATATAATCAGAAAAAGAGAATTATTAGGAAAAGTGTTGATTACTCTTGGATTAGGGGAGATCGATTTTTCACTGCACCTGATTTGATTATTCGTAGGTGTGTCAGGGAAGACGATATCTATGACATCTTGAGATCTTGTCACAATGAACCTTGTGGATGACACTTTGCAAACAAGCAGACAACCTATAAGATCCTCCACTCAGGTTATTATTGGCCAAGTCTTTTTAAAGATGCAAAAGAGTATGTCCGAAAGTGTGATAGTTGCCAGAGAATGGGGCAGCATGTACAATTAGACAAGATGCCTTTGTAGCCACAGGTTCTCATATAACCTTCTGAGAGGTTAGATCTTGATTTTGTAGGTTCCATCCATCCTATGTCGAAAGGTAATAAGTATATTTTAGTTTGTACTTATTATGTTATGAAGTGGGTGGAGGCAAGAGAATTACCTAGAGCAACAAAGAAAGCAGTGGTAGATTTTCTTTTCTTTGATTTTTTTGTGAGATTTGGGGTACATAGAGAGATAGTTACTAATCAAGGTACTGATTTCATGTTAAATATTATGTAGAGAATTGTGCAGAAATATCAGATTACTCATTAAAATTCCACCCCTTACCATCCACAGGCCAACAAGTAGGTGGAATTGAAAAATAAGGTGTTGGAGACAATCCTTACCAAGACAGTGCAATTACATAAGAAGGATTGGTTTGACTGACTTGAAGAATTGTGGGCTTACATGATCACATGGAAAAATACCACTAGCTTCTCTCCGTATGAATTGGTGTATGGAAATCAAGTTTTATTTCCCATTGAATTTCACATCAGAACATTCAAAATGGCAGTAGATTTAGGTATAGACCTTGATGAAGCTCAGAAGTAGAGAATCTTGTAGCTTAATGAGTTGGATGAGATTAGGTAGGATGCTTTTCAGTATACTGACTTAATCCAACAACAATAGGCTAAATGGAATGATAGATACATTCAAAAGAAGCAATTCAAAGAGGGAGACTCGGCTTTGTTATATGATTCAAAATTTAAGAAATTTAAAGGGAAATTCAACACACATTGGCTAGGACCCTATGAAATTGAGAAAGTTTTTGATAATGGATATGTTTCGGTTAAAAACATTGAGGATGGCAATGTTACCTTCTTGGTGAATGGGCACAAACTCAAACTATATCAAAAACCCCAATCTAAGGAGGAATTTGTGGAAGAAATTGTGAAGAAAAAAGAGCTTGAAAGGGTGGGAGAAGGCTCATTCCTTCCACTATCTCTTCCCGATTTCCTGCTGATACAATGAGCTCACTTTGTTCCTCCTCATGCTTAGTAAACCATGAGAGGAATGTTTATTGGGTACATGTTTATTCCTTTTCCAGGCCCAATGGACTAATTACAGAAAATGAGCCCCCTTGGAATCTTCTTTTCCAAGTATTTCAGACTCTCTAAAATTGAAATCTGGCGAGCATGGACTACCCTGGGCTCATTAAAACTACAGCTCAGTAGATCCTCTAGGATCCTCTCTCTCTCTCTCTCTCTCTCTCTCTCTCTCTCTCTCTCTCTCTCTCTCTCTCTCTCTCTCTCTCTCTCTCTCTCTCTCTCTCTCTCTCTCTCTCTCTATATATATATATATATATATATATATATATAGAGAGAGAGAGAGAGAGAGACACACACACACACACATATATATATTCAGTTAATTTTGGATTGCTCCTGTTGGATAGATGTGGGATTTCTTAAGGCCCTCCTTCCATAAATCTTGGCCCATTGACATCAGAAAATTATCTAGGTTTAAGACCAGAGTCTTATGATGCCTTGAAGCTTATATGCCCTAATAACAGACTATCTCGCCAGCAGCAATGGGGAATCATTATGGCTCCTTGACTGGTGGATCCTAGAGGGGGTTCGACAATAGCTCATAAATTCACACCTAATAGGATGCATCAGGTTACCTTGGTCCTCATTCTCATTAATGGTGATGGGCCTCGCATTGGTTAAGAATTGACCTTAAGGGATGGTAGTCCAATGAAATAATTGCACATTCAACATCAACACCTTTACTCATGTGCAATGAACTATACATAAACATGGGAGAAACAATTTTTCCTATAGAAGAATTTCCTACAGAATGTTCAGCAGTCAGGGTACCATTTCTTGGAGCAACGTCCTGGGTTTCCTGAAGAACAAACGTCATAGACAGAACATTAGTTTAAATTATTTGATAAAATACTAACAACTTTATTATTGGTTGAGATCATGAATTATGAGATTATATATCTCATTTAATTTTTAAGTGGGATATCATTTCAAGAAACAAGAAAACATCATCCAAGGACTGGATCGTTGGAAGCTAAACTCGGTAAGCTACAACCAGTGACAGGACACTTAAGGTAAGAGGTAATTGACACTTTACTTTTAAAAATTTATATGATTTGAGCTATGGTGACCCTTTTGGAAAAATGTGGCCATAAATCGTTGCATCATAAATATTAGCTCACTGCTCGATAATCATGATTTTGACATGTTCAATGGTTGTACTCTCGATATACTACCACACATCGGATCATGATGATAATCATGATCACGAATTGTTTCTCAAAATCTCCATGCTTTCCTATATTTCCAATATTAGCCCTCCCTTTTCAAGTGATCCATTTCAAAATCTTAGCATGGAATTTCTATGAGTTGCATCCATCTTGTCTCTCCCGTATTTCATTATGTCAAAGTTGCGTGCCCCAATCTGCCTCGATCTGCAAGGCCCTAAACTATTGGAAGTTGACCCTCACAGTAAAGCGATATTGGAGAAGGCAAGGTGTTTGCCATTGTTACAAAACTTCAGTGGCCATAATTCAGAGGTTATGAAGTCCTTCGCCCTGAATTTGAATGGCAACAAAGCACAAGTCGAAAATGTCAAATTCAGATTAACAATTGTTTTGGTGCCTCAGGCATGCAGAATTCTACAGGAGGGTTGGTTTAAGAATAAACATTTCAATAAGTGTATGTCCGCGTCCTTTCTCTAGAAGGAGAATTCAAACCCTAACTGGAGCAAGGGGATTTCACAGGACTTCCTGAGAAGTAATTATTGGAGCTTGTTATTTTTCCTGCAGAAGTATATAACATGTGAAGATAGCTTTCGGCCCACATTTTTATTTCACATTCGGCTTCTCGCACATTTTCACAATAAGCCGTTGAATTTTCCATATTATTTAAGGCTATCCCTGATGAAAATGTCGACGCCTACTCAAGAAAGGGCAGCCAATTTGGAGGAAAACATCTATCACCATGGGCTAGTAAGAATCATTCAAATGGAGATTCTCAAGGATAAGAAGAAGACGAGGGATGATTTTCTGGACGAGAATTATTTTGAGGAGGATAAAGACTCTGAACCTTCAGATTCCATGGAGGAAAATCGAGCAGAAAAACGAAGGAAGAAGCCACAGACCCGTGGGCCACAGACAAAGGAGGAAGAGAAAGATGAAGAAGTGGTGGTGACTGGCAAGACTACAGGTAAAAATTCTAAGTTGAAGGGCACCTCCACCCCCACTAAGAGATTTACAAGGAGCCAGGTTGTCCAGCTGACTATAAAGGACACTACAGAATGAGAGGTACTACTTGAGACACTTGATAAAAATGAATAAAAGCATCACAACCCGCCTAAAGGAAACGAAAAGGTAAAGTTAGCTCAATTCATCGATAGATAATTAATGTCCTTGTAGGGTTCCCCGCTGCATGGAAGTAGAAATGAAACAAAATAAGAACAACAAGGATAGGAGGACCTTTGTATGCCCCAATTTTTCCAAGGACATCATGAAGGGCATTTAACTCCCCAGAAAAAGTGGTCTCTGTAGGAATTAGAGGAGATTATCACTGAGCTCATTGTTTTGGAATGATGTTTGATGAAGGAGAATGAGACTTTGAAGGAAAACAACCTACACATGCATAAATGACATGAGGAATGGCCTCAGAAGGCACCCCGAATCATGAAGAAGAAGTAGGATTAGATTGATCATATAAAGAAGAAAAATGAGTTATACAGGGGTTAGATTCCTACAGAATCTAGTGGGAACCAATTGGATGAGTAAGCTATAGTAGCTGCAGTGTTCGAAATAATACTGAGAGGGGGGGTGAATCAGTATTATCAAGTTCCTTTAATAAAACTTCCTTATTTATACTTTGAATTATTTTTGTATGTCAGTACCATAAAATAATGAGCATGAACAAGAAAAATAGATAGTCACACCAAAGAACACCAGATATAAGGTGGAAACCTAATGTGGGTGAAAACCACCTGCTGCAATATGTCTCTATCTTTTTCAAATTAAAAACTCATTTTACAATAATTTTGTACTGGTGCAGTCCTTTACCAGTACGTAGGATGCAACCTACAGAGAGCTATAGATCTCTCTCGTTTTCCAGTCTCTCCTGGAGGGGAGCTACAACCCCCTACTTATTTTATTTCAAGGATCAATTTTCATAAATTTTCAAACTGAATCCATGAACATCAAATGATCATCAAGTACAAGTAAGTCACCTAGTCAACTACAGTAACCAGATCAATAGTAATAGTAAACTAAACCTAGAACACCTTATCAACAGAGAAAAGTCAGTCAAATAAATGTCTTAATACAGATCTGAAATTTTTCCTTTATATGGCATGCGTTGCTACGCACATCACCTTCTGCACCTCTGCGTATCCCCGCAGAGAGCCTTGAACTGCACAGCATATCCATGCACTGCTCCTTTGAATGTGCCGCATACTTCGCACCCACTGCTTCTATTGCGCCGCGTACTTTCATTGTGCCTCCGCAGTCACTTCTTCTATCGCGCCGCGTAATTTCACTGTGTCCACGCACCTGCGGCTTCTATCACACAGTGTACCTCTGCGCTTCTACTTTCTCTTCACTGCGAACCACCGCACCTGGACTTCTATCACAATGCGTACCCACGCACTACACCTTCTTCTGTTGTGCGTACCCCCGCACTTGCACCGTTAATGACCTGCAAACCTCTGATTAGGGCCAAATTGGCCGTCCACCAGTGTGCCACAGATAGTCAGATGCCCAGATCTGATCATGCGCCCGAGAGATCACACTTGATAGATTCACTTTCAACTTCACTTTTATATAGATCAAGCTTTTAAACCGATAACCCAATATTTCAGATCTTAAGATATTCAATTTGCAAAAGATGATTTAGCGAAGTGATCTCCTTCCCTATTTATAGTCAAGCCCTTATTCACACCATGGGACAAAACCATCAATAACCAATACAAGGGATCCAAACCGGGGCTAAAATAGATCCTATACCACGGGCCAAAACCATAGGATCAAGAACGGCGGGCTAAATACCACAGGCCAAAACATAAGAAGCCCCTCATGAGCGCATTTCTCTGGCTTGAAGTAAGTGAACTGGGGGTCCGCACCTTCTCAACAGGTGACCTGCGGGTATGAACGCACTTCCTTGCCGGCGTACCTGCGGGTCCGCACCTTTTGAACCATTCACCTGCGTACCTCTTAATTTCCAACATTTTGAGAGCCTGAACATAGCATTGCCACTTGAGGGTGTTGCCATCAAGTACAACATCTGTAACATAGAGCCATACCATAATCATAATGCCAACAATCTCCTTTGGACTTGATGGCAACCTCAAGATCCTCAACGTCATTCTCCCCCTTTGACATCAAGGGAAAAGGGTTGTGCTCCCCCTAAGAACATGCTCCCCCTGACTATAAACCAGATCTGGAAAGAAGAACCATAATCCACCAAACACCATAAATGACCATGAAAGAGATAGAGGCATATTGCAGCAATATTCAGACCAGCATCCTTGATCTCTTTCTGTACTTCCTCCATAATGCCAACAATGCATTATATGCTCCCCCTAAACCTGTGCCATTCGATCTTCGACCAATCCGCAACCCAACACATGTATGCATATACCCCAGATGAGCCTTGCGTACAACCAACAATTAGAAGAGATTCAACAACATGATGATGCATCAACAACCCCCAGCTTTTGCCTGAGGTATTCAAAGGTCTCCCTTGGCAATGGTTTGGTGAGTATATCTGCAACTTGTTCCTTAGAAGGAACATACTCCAACTTGACCTTTTGTTCAAGCACTTGTTTCGGGAGAAAGTGATACTTGATTGGTATGTGCTTGGTCTTTGAATGCATGACTGGGTTCTTTGAAATGTTGATTGCACTTGTATTATCACATAAGATGGAGATAGGTGGTGTACAAGTGATTTGAAAATCCTGCAAGGTCTACATCATCCAAAGGAGTTGAGTGCAGCAAGATGCAGCAGCAACATATTCCTCTTCAGATGTAGACAAGGCAATCGAACTCTGTTTCTTGCTGAACAAAGATACTAATCTGGAACCCATAAAGAATGCACCACCACTTGTGCTCTTCCTGTCATCCACGCTTCCGGCCCAATCTGCATCTGTATAAGCATGAAGTGTGAGATCTGTATCTCTAGGATACCGTAAGCCATAGTTTTGAGTTCCTTGAAGATATTTGAAGATTCTCTTTACTGCCTGAAGATGAGTTTCCTTTGGATTCGCCTGAAATCTTCCAACTATTCCTACTACATGCATTATGTCTGGTCGGGTACCTGTCAAATAATGTAGACTTCCAATCATAGATCTGTAGGTTGGTTGATGCACTGCTGCTGATTCATCATTTGTACTGAGGCTACATCCTGTGACCATGGGTGTACATACTGGTTTTCCATCTTCCATGCCATATTTCTTCAAAATCTGCTTGAGATACTTGGTTTGAGACAAAAAAATCTCTCCTTCTTTTTGTTGGATTTGCAAACCAAGAAAATATGTCAGTTCTCCCAGCAAGGACATTTCGAATTCTTTCTGCATTACCAAGGCAAAGCTTTGACTCGTAGCTTCTTCATTGCTGCCAAAAATAATGTCATCTACATACACAACAAGTATTAGCAATTTGTCGTTTTCAACTTTTATATAAAGATTGCTATCTGTTGATCCTTTTGGAAAACCTTGTTGATGAAGATATTTGTCCAAACGATAGTACCAAGCCCTTGGAGCTTGTTTGAGGCCATAGAGATCCTTTTTCAATCTGCATACAAGATTTGGATAATTTCCAAGAATGAAACCATCTGGCTGCTCAATGTATACTTCTTCTTCCAAGTCTCCATTCAGAAAGGCTGATTTCACGTCCATTTGAAATACTTTGAAGTTTTGAAAGCTTGAGAGAGCAAGGAACATTCGGATGGCCTCAAGTCTTGCAACAGGAGAATTTTTTTTTCAAAATCTATTCCTTCTTGCTGCGCATACCCTTTACAAACAAGTCTGGCCTTGTTTCTAATTACTTCTCCATTTTCATTCAATTTATTTTTGAAGACCCATTTTGTCCTTATAACATTCTTATCCTTTGGTCTAGGAACTAACTCCCAAGTGTTGTTCTTTTCGATCTGCTCAAGTTTTTCATCCATTGCTTTGACCCAACATTCATCTTTGCATCCCTCTTTCACATTTTGTTGTTCAGTGGAAGAGAGTAATGCCAAATAGCTTGAAGCTTCTGTAATTGTTCTTCTTGTTTGTACACCTGCTTCTTTCTGCCCCAAAATCTGAGATTCTGGATGATTCTTCTGAAAATATCTGGATGGAGTCTTCTCTTCTATCCTTATCTGTGCCTCTGGTTCTTCTTGAGGTTCTTCTTCTTCATCATTCTGTCGGATCTGAGGCACTTAATTTTGTATCCTGATTCATTTTCAGCCAAGGCTTTAAAGGATTTGAATTTTTCGAATGCTTCATCTTTGTGCTTCATAAGTCCTAACCAGACAAACCTGAAGAAATCGTCAATGAATAATATCAAGTATTCTTCTCCTCGAGGTGTCCTTTTCCTGAATGGACCACATACATTTATATGTACTAGCTCAAGAGGCATGCTAGCTGATCCTTCCTTCTCCGGAAAGTTAGTTCTGGTTTGCTTTCCAAACTGACATGATTTGCATATGGTGTTGTCTGGAATTTTGATATCTGGAAGATCGTGAACTGCTTGATATTTGCATGCTTTCCTTATTTTTGAAAAGCTTAGATGCCCCAACCTTCAGTGCCATAACCAGTGTTCATCATCCTTGCTTAGATAGCATTGTTGTTGTCCTTGTTCAAATATGTATAGATTATTTGGAGTTCTTTCACCTTTGATCACTGTTTTACCTGTATCAAGATCACGAACAAGACATCCATTTGATCTAAATATCACCTCGGTTCCTTGATCACACATCTGGCTGACACTCATAAGATTATGCTTCAATCCAACAACATACAAAACATTTCCAGCTTTGACCTTTTCTTTTAACTGAGCAGTGCCTTTTCCTTTTGTAGCTGCAGGAGTATCATTTCCAAAAGAAACTTTCTTTCCCTTTTCTAAAGCAGAATATGATTCAAGTTTTTCTTTATCACCTGTCATATGCTTCGAACATCCACTGTCAATGTACCATAGATTTTCCTGTCCCTTTGCATAAAATGCTATCCCACATCTTTCTGTTTGTGGTTCCTTTATTCTCCATGTTTTGGTGCTTGAGGCTTGTTCCTTTGTCTGCTGAAACCTGCTCATGCATTCAGAATCTTCATGACCAAAGTTATTACAAATAGAACATTCAAATTCATTTTCAAGAGCCGAAAAGTTGTTATAGGTCCTTTTTGTAATCCCGGTCATACTTCTTTGTTTTTGAGCTTCTTTAGTCATGATGGTTTTATATGCAACACGTTGAGCTGCTTTGTGACCAAAGTTATGGCAAGAGAAACATTGTCCATTGAAGAAATTTCTGCGGTTATCAAATCTACCGGCCAAATGATTGTAATTTCTATTGTCATCCATTCTTGAACCAAATTGAGAAGATTTTACTTGTGGCTGGTTGTAGCTTTTGTTCACCCTTAAGACGGATTGCCCCTGATAGTCTTTGTTTGCAATTCGTCCCTGCTTTACCTGGTGATCTCCATTGTGCTTTTGCTCATTCCTTCTTGCTGCATCAAGATAACTTCTTGAGGTGGATGCTTGAGAAGTTTCTCCATTATAGCCCAGACCTGTCTTGTTTAGAGGAGAACGTTGTGCATTGATGATCTCATCCAGAGTTTCAGATCCTTTGACAAACTTAAGATTAATAGCCTTTGTTTTCTCAATCTCTTTTCTAAGACCAACAATTTCACCTTCTAACTTTTCAAGATATTTTTCTTTTTCATCAATTTGAAGTTGTAGGGTATCAATAATCCTATTCTTTTCTTCTATACATGTCTTGAGTCTAGAAATTTCTTCATAAAAGCTATCCACATCTATAGCATCCATGTAATCATCATCTTCAAATGCCATTAAAAGTTTATAGTCATTACCTCGTTCATCTTCATCACTATTTGATATACCATCACTATCTTCATGAGTGTAGTAGCTTTTCTTATTTGCGTTCTGTTTCTTGTTCCATCTAGCAGGTTCCTTTCCTTTGTCAATATTATCCTTATGAGGACATTTCACAGCATAATGACCTACTCTTCCACAAGCAAAACATTTTAAAGGTAACTTACCTCTGAACCTTCCAGTACCCCGTTGAAGATTTCTGACAAAATTTGATTCTTCTTCTTCTTCTGGCACGTGACTTGCTTCATAGTAGTCTCCTTTGCCTGAAGCCTTGAAAACAGCTTCTCTTCTGTCTGATGGACCTCCCTTTCTCATTTCATAAGCAGTTAGAATTCCGTGTAGCTCAGACATAGTAAGAGTTCGTAGATTTTCCTTTTCTTCTATTGCAGACACTTTAGATTCAAACTTGGGGGACAATGATCTTAGAACCTTTTCAACCACAATAGCCTCTTTTATTTCTTCACCCAAGTTTCTCATGCAATTAACAATCTTGTCTACCCGAAGGAAATAGTTAGCCACACTTTCATCATTATACATTCTGAGATTCTCATACTGAATCCTGAGGGTTTGAAGTTTAGCACGCTTTACCTGTTCATCTTCTTCGTAGCTCAAGACAATCTTGTCCCATATTTCTTTTGCGGATTTATATTGCATAACCTTCACGAATTCTGTTTGAGATAAGCATCCCAGCAGAGTATTGACTGCTTTAGCATTTGTTTCATATTTCTTCTTTTCGGCCGGATCTGTAGGAGTAGTTGAAGGAAAAGTGTAGCCTGTATCTATGATATCCCAAACATCTGTACCAAGAGATTGAGGATAGGCAGTAACTCTTACCTTCCAATAATTGAAGTTTGTCCCATCAAAAATTGGTGGCCTGATCGATGCTTCCCTCTCGTAGTTGCTCATGATGAGTGATCTTCCTTCAAGCGATCAAGCTTCTCTGAAGGACCTGCTCTGATACCAGTTGTTGGAAATAATACTGAGAGGGGGGCTGAATCAGTATTATCATGTTCCTTTAATAAACCTTCCTTATTTATACTTTGAATTATTTTTGTATGTCAGTACCATAAAATAATGAGCATGAACAAGAAAAAAAGATAGTCACACCAAAGAACACCCGATATAACGCGGAAACCCAATGTGGGTGAAAACAACCTGCTGCAATATGTCTCTATCTTTTTCAAATTAGAAACTCCTTTTACAATAATTTTGTACTGGTGCAGTCCTTTACCAGTACGCAGGCTGCAACCTGCAGAGAGCTACATCTCTCTCTCATTTTCCAGTCTCTCATGGAAGGGAGCTACAACCCCCTACTTCTTTTCTTTCAAGGATCACTTTTCATAAATTTTCAAACAGAATCCATGAACATCAAATGATCATCAAGTACAAGTAAGTCACCCAGTCAACTGCAGTAACCAGATTAATAGTAACAGTAAACTAAACCCAGAACACCTTATCAACAGAGAAAAGTCAGTCAAATAAATGCCTTAATACAGATCCGTAGTTTTTCCTTTATCTGGCATGTGTTGCTACGCACTTCACCTTCTGCACCTCTGTGTATCCCCGCATAGAGCCTTGAACTACATAGCATATCCACGCACTGTTCCTTTGAATGTGTCACGTACCTTCACTGTGCCCATGCACCCACTGCTTCTATCGCGCCGCGTACTTTCATTGTGCCTCCGCAGTCACTTCTTCTATCGCGTTGCGTACTTTCACTGTGTCCACGCACCTACGGCTTCTGTCGCACAGCGTACCTCCGCGCTTCTACTTTCTCTTCACTGCGAACCACCGCACCTGGACTTCTGTCGCGCTACGTACCCATGCACTGCACCTTCTTCTGCTGTGCGTACCCCAGCACTTGCACCGTTAATCACCTGCGAACCTCTGATTAGGGCCAAATTGGCAGTCCAACAGTGTGCCACAGATAGTCAGATGCCCAGATCTGATCATGCGCCTAAGAGATCACACTTCATAGATTCAATTTCAACTTCACTTTTATATAGATCAAGCTTTTAAACCGATAACCCAATATTTCAGATCTTATGATATTCAATTTGCAAAAGATGCTTTAGCCAAGTGATCTCCTTCCCTATTTATAGTCAAGCCCTTATTCACACCATGGGACAAAACCATCAATAACCAATACAAGGGATCCAAACAGGGGCTAAAATAGATCCTATACCACGGGCCAAAACCATAGGATCAAGAACGGCGGGCTAAATACCACGGGCCAAAATATAAGAAGCCCCTCGTGAGCGCATTTCTCTGCCTTGAAGTAAGTGAACTGGGGGTCCGCACCTTCTGAATGGGTGACCTGCAGGTATGAACGCACTTCCTGGCTGGCGTACCTGCGGGTCCGCACCTTTTGAACCATTCACCTGCATACCTCTTAATTTCCAACATTTTGAGAGCCTGAACAGAGCATTGCCACTTGAGGGTGCCACTTGAGGGTGTTGCCATCAAGTACAACATCTGTAACATAGAGCCATACCAGAATCATAATGCCAACATGCAGCACATGACAAGTAATGATCTCCTTTTTTTTGGAGGGTACAACATTTTTGCATGCATAACGGACATGCAAGAAGCTAGGTGTGGGGGAGATGTTGAGGCCCATTTTTTCTTAATTTTAACAGCTTTCCTAGACTTTACCTCTCCCATTTTAAACTCTCCTTGACCCCTAATTGTGCTTATTTTGGTTATATCATCTAGGTATTGGCCCAAAGGATGTTATATACTTGAGAAATGAAAATTAACATAAAAGGTGTCATTTTACCTTAATCTTAAGCATTCCTTAAGATAGTTGTTTCCTTATTGAATTATCATGCCAACTAATATAGAAATCTTATGCAGATTTTCTTTGGTTTGAAACAGTCCTGCAATTTCTTGAAGACATCTTGTCGGTCATATTTCCTGAAGACGCTATTAAATACTTGCAGACACGAATTTCCTACAACCGCCCAGATTTCCTGCAGCAAAATCAACTGTTAGCTATGTTCCACTCACTTCCAAATCAAATGAGAACATGGGTTTTCTGGGGAATTCATCATACATGGATGTTGTCCTATTCACTATTTCAATTCCCCCATCGAAACTTCCTAGATTTGCAGACCTATTCTCGTTGGATGCATGATGGAAAACTCCATCTATGTAATGAAATTTGTCTAATCCATGCTTTTAGTCATGGATTAGACTCAGTAGAGATAATGTTGATAGTTTGTACTAGTATTGATAGATAATAACTCATATTAGTAGTTTTCCTCATTCGAGCCACTTATGGGCTTTTGAACTTGTATAAATACGATTATTTTTTATATTGTAAGGGGTTGGGTTGGGTTTGCTGATAGCATGTATTCGATTGTACTTGGCTGTAATATTTCCAGATTAATATAATAATTTATTTTCTATCTATTTTAGTGAGCAAGCCCTTTTAATTTTGAAGGGGTTGTGAGTGATGGAGGGCCCCCTTTTCTCACAACAACCTTAAGTTTTATTTTTTGTGCATTTTAATTCTTTTATGAAGTAATAATTTGTTTACATAGCTAATGTACTCTTTCTGATATTGTAGCAGAAAATGTTCCATTGATTGAATGATTAAGTCTTCATGTTAATGTGTTGATTTCATTTAATCAAAGATTTGATTTACATTGTTAAATGGTTTCTTTATTGTTGTAAGTTTGATTTCTTATCTTTTCTAATCAACATCAGCAACACTAAGGGTTGTAGAGAGATGGTTCAATCCACCCCATAGCCTTTTGCTGCCAAATGTTGATGCAGAAAAAAGGCATTAGTTCTGTGTAGGATTGACTGGTTTGATTAGTAAGCACTCAAGGTATTACGCGTGCATATCTTTTGCACAACGTCTCACAAGCTTACCTGCGCTCGGTTGATGATTTATGTTGAAAAATTATAAGTCTATAATTTGAATCAACACCAAGTGAGCTAGCGAGGCCTCAACCTACTCCAACTTGTCCAAAATGCATATATGTATGCACCATACCACCAACACTCATTCTCGAAGTTGGCATTATAAATATTGAAGTGTTAGGGCTGCCATGACCACCTTATGTTCCTCTTGTTGAGATTTCTCATGGGCTTCCAGCTGCATTTTCACAAACTAACTTGGTGGGCCTGTGGTGGCATGAGAGGAATTGTTCCTCTTCAGTTGTATAGGCTAGCATTCACGATGGCACCTTGAAAATCCCCCATTTGCATCTGTGATTGGCCCCACCTCTTCCCTTTTCCGGTTCCAACACCGAGGTTAGGATTTTGTAGCTTGTCCAGTGCCACCTCCTTCCAGATGGGAGCTTTGATGGCGTGCCATGCGTATGCCACTCGTCAACACCCACCCGACTCCTACATTGCGTGTGCTCCTCTCTCGAGCCTATAGCACCACCTGAATGCTTGCCAAGCCCACTGAATTAACACTCTGCCAAAGTCCAGTATCAAAAACTTCCCCTCGAGCCTAATGACTTGCACAGTCGAACCCCTTTCACACTCAATTCGGGTCACCCAACACTTGTTTGACCTACACAATGTACACCACCGCCAACTAAGTTGGCCATAAATGGAGACTTGCTAGAGACCCAGTACTTCTGCGCCTATAGGTCAGGTAGCCAAAAAGAACAACGTACCAAAACCAATGGTAGGAAATTGGGGTAAAATATTCCCCAATTCCCTTAGGATACTCCGCTTAACTCCACAAGAACATCTAAGAATGGATCGTGCAATAAAACCTACATCATATCATAGTTCATTCAAGACTCCCATGGAAAGTCGTCAAAGGGTTGGGCTTCGAAGGTTTTCCTGGACAGGGGATGCCACAATGAGAAAATGCATAAATATAAGATAAAGGGGCCAAAGGCTCACTTTTGCAACCAAATAGCACGTGTCATAGTCCAATGAATGACAGGTCACCTTATCTCACCACCAATATGGATCAGCGAGTCACCCTTTTGAACTACACACCCAAAACTTCAATCACCAAAATATCATTACAATGGCCATCAAGCTCCACAAGATATTCATCGCCCACGTGCCTCTACATTAATGTACTCGAGTGTGGATAGTAGGTTTCACGCGAGTTTTCTTCGGCATAACCTCTCACATAACCCATTTGCATGTCAGTCACATGGAGAAGCTCGGAGGAGGCTAGGCTCGGCCCCAAAAGTCCTCAGGTTATCCACCACCATCGGGGTAAGTATGATTACTATTTTTAGTATATAAATGGATTTAATTAATTTGATGCACATATTAGCTTAGAGGAAGTTGTGTGATTATTAGACTTATGTCAATAGACTATATCCAACAGCAACAACCCCCAAGAAAAATAGACTAGAAACTTATGACGTAGCACTCCATAGATAAAACAATGTAAACTTTGAAACAGGAACTGATACTATTACCCATTTTGTAGAGATAGCAAAAAAGTGACCTCATTTTGAAAAGGGGTGATGCAGAACACACGTCTTTTTTAGAGCACAGTTTTTGACACTTTAAATTCTTTTATGTACATTATGTTTTAGAATGGTAGTGATTTTCATGTTGATTTAAAAAAGTGGTAATTCTGCATCAGGCCATTTTTTTAAAAGACCTACTTTTTGACTTTAAATTTTCTAATGTATGAAACATAAATAGTTATTTTGTAAATTTAATAATTTTTGAGGCGATCTTCTTCTTCATATTTTCTTGGTTTTTTTTTTTTTTTTTTGTAGTGAGGTTTTTATTGTTTTGCATATTTAAAGAAGAAGGTCGATATTTTGAATTTTCGATATTCTACATGTTTATACATCGTTAATTAATATTTCAATCCAAATGAAATAATAGTCTCTAAAAAACAATAATTTTTAACAATTGACAAAAAAATAACCATTTTTAACATAAATATAACTAAAAAACTACACGGTTTGATAATTTTTTGTAATTTTTTTCTAGAGATGATATGTGAAAATCACAATTTTTATAGGAAAATTTTAACTAAAAATCGTTAAATAATAGGTTTTTTTTATCAATTTCAGGTCAAAAATAATAATAATCACTTCTTTTTTTCAAAAAATAATGATTAACATAAAAATGAATGTGGAAATCAGATAATACAAATATTGAATGCATAACAGCCTTAATTGAGTGCTTATTTCTTACTTACTAATAACTGACTCCATTTATGGATAACAACATTTATGTTTAACCAACTCCACTTATAAATAATTAAATGACTAAAAAAAAATATTTTTTGGTTTTACATTTACATGAAAACACAACTTAATGCCGAACAATTTTATTTATTAAAACATAATATATATATATATATATATATATATATATATATATATATATATATATATATATATATATATATATATATATATATTCGATGTACTTTTGCACTTTACAGGTTTTGGAAAAACATATGAAGAGATGCAATGTGTAAATAATTTTTCTAGGATTTTCTAAACATCTAGCTATTTGAATTAAATGTCTATTTAATAACGTTGAAATTAAAGTTAGACAGGTGTATCGAATTTTTTTCGTAGAGATTATAGAAATTAATCTAGTTGTTTGAAACATCTAGCTATTTGAATTAAATGTCTATTTAATAACATTGAAATTAAATTTAGAGAGGTGTATTGAATTTTTTCATAGAAATTATAGAAATTAATCTAGTTATTTGAATTGAATGTGTATTTAATAACATGGAAATTAAACTTTGACATTTATATTGATTTTTTTCGTATAGATTATAAAGTATGTAGTTCTTTAAATAAGCTTTAGTAATTGAATAGTGGAGTGATATCTTTTTATTCAAAAGCATGAAGAGCAAGAACAACTTCATATTTATGGAATAAAATATGGTATCTAAAGGCCACACTACTAATGTACAGGTTTGTGTGCAGAATAAAAATATTTCGGAGCTAGAGTTAACACTATCCAAGGTTGCAAACCAAAACAGAACGATTATAATCACATCACGGAACGTAGCATGGGCACAGAATAATAGCATGATCAATATCTTCTTGCAGAGTTTCTGAGAGGGCAATGAAACCGAACACTTGCTCAAGAATCTTCTCATCGTTGCTGTGGATGACAAGGCACTCCACCGCTGTAGACAGATTCACAAACATTGTTATCTAATGAAGACAGAGGGGGTCGATTTCTCAACAGAGAAGTTTTTTACGAGTAAAGATTATTTGAAGATGATGTGGAGAGTGTAAGAAGTTTACATTAAAATATTATGGAGAGTCTAAGAAGTGGGCACATGGGGCGATTATGAGAATCGCCCTCGTCCCGCCACCCGACAAAAGCATGCAAGTTATGTGATTTGATGCTGTGATATTAATCATTGTAATCACATAAATTGCATGCTTCTGCAGGGTGGCAGGGCGACGACGATTCTCAGAATCACCCCATGTGCCCACTTCTTACACTCTCCAATTGGAAATCCTGTAAAACAATTGTGTTGAAGTAATAGGGCGATTCTCAGAATTTCCCTATTACTTCAATGTGGTTGTTTTATAGGATTTCCAATTGGAAACACATCATGACAGTTTGACATAACCAATATATCCTCAAACTAGTAGTAAATTAGAGTATGTAAGCCACAAGTTGGTAGTTAATTAAAGCCACAAAATTCAGGGAGAACATCTCTCTATTGAGACAGACAAAATAAAACCAGTTGACAATGAAGGCATTGGGCCACATGGGTGGTGTAAACCCACGATATAATATACTAGAGTTGGGCCTAGGCCTGAACAACCAAATGCCGAAAATGAACGAGGGTCAAGCCAGTGGGTTCAAACTATAAGACAAGGTAGGCAGATGAGAAATATCTACACCACTCGGTCGTAGAAAACCAACATCGATAGCAACCATTGAACTGTAATATGCAGTAAGTCTAAACATGGACAATCGCGTTGCTAGGTTCCAGGAGAATATGAGGATAAACCCACAAAACCTCGTGCCTCCATAATAGTTCCAGCTCTCTTAAGGCATTCATCCTATACATTGTAGACTTGTAGTAATAAGGTAGAGAAGAGAGTTATTTTCGTCAATAAGGGGTTCTCTGGAGCATACCTGGGGATGGATGATGCTCCCAAAAAGGGGATCATGCTCTGCCGACTACAGGAAGTTGGAAAATCCTCTTTTGGCTATGAGTATAGATGCAATGACCCTACAACGGTGCCAAGCCACCATATGAGTAAACACCCAATATTGGCAAATTATGATAGCTTTAACAAGGAATGATAATAAGAATGCCTACATTGCATGAACGATTCACTGAAAGAGTAAGGGTAGTCGTCATGCGCCACACATAGGCAGATGTGTAGCAGCGTTAAGGAGACTGGAGCCTCCACGAGAAAACATGGGAAACGCCAATGAGTTAGTGCCAAAACAATTTAACCGTAAACAAAATAAAAACGTTGTTTGTCAAACTGTCACGATGTGTTTCTAATTGGAAATCCTGTAAAACAACTGCGTTGAAGTAATAGGGTAATTCTGAGAAGTAAGAAGTAGGCACATGGGGTGATTCTGAGAATCACACTCACCCCACCACCCCGAAAAATCATGCAAGTTATGCGATTACAGTGATTAATCTCGCAACATCAAATCACATAACTTTCAGGCTTTTGTCGGGTGGTGGGGCAAGGGCGATTCTCAAAATCACCCCATGTGCCCACTTCTTACACTCTCCAGAATATTTTAATGTAAACTTATTACACTCTCCACATCATCTTCAAATCATCTTTACTCATAAACAACTTCTCAGCTGAGAAATCGACCCCCTCTGTCTTCATCAGATAACAATGTTCGTGAGTCTGTCTAGAGTGGTGGAGTGCCTTGTCATCCATAACAAAGATGAGAAGATTCTTGAGCAAGTGTTCAGTTTCATTGCCCTCTTGGAAACTTTGCAAGAAGAGATCGATCATGATATTATTTTTCACCCATGCTGCATTCAGTGATGTGATTCTAACCATTTTGTTTTGATTTGCAACCTTGGACAGTGTTAACACTAGCTCCGAAATATTTTTATTCTGCACACAAACCTGTACATTAGTAGTGTGGCCTTTAGATATCATATATTATTCCATAAATATGAAGTTGTTCTTAGTGTTCATGCTTTTGAATGAAAAGATATCACTCCACTATTCTATTACTAAAGCTTATTTAAAGAACTACATACTTTATAATCTATACAAAAAAAAATAATATATATGTCAAAGTTTAATTTCCATGTTATTAAATACACATTCAATTCAAATAACTAGATTAATTTCTATAATTTCTACGAAAAACTCAATACACCTCTCTAAATTTAGTTTCAATGTTATTAAATAGACATTTAATTCAAATAGCTTGATGTTTCAAATAACTAGATTAATTTCTATAATCTCTACGAAAAAAATTCTATACACCTCTCTAACTTTAGTTTCAATGTCATTAAATAGAAATTTAATTCAAATAGCTAGATGTTTAAAAAATCTTAGAAAAATTATTTACACATTGTATCTCTTTATATGTTTTTCCAAAGACTCTAAAGTGCAAAAGTACATCTCATATATATATATATATATATATATATATATGTTTTAATAAATAAAATTGTTGGGCATTAGGATGTGTTTTCATGTAAATGTAAAACCAAAAGATTAATTGTTTTTTATTCATTTAATTATTTATAAGTTGATTTGGTTGAACATAAATGTTGTTATCCATAAATGGAGTCAGTTATTAGTAAGTGAGAAATTTTCTGCGTGTAAGAAGTTTGCATTAAAATATTCTGGAGAGTGTAAGAAGCGGACACATGGGGTGATTCTAAGAATCACCGTCGCTCCACCACCCCGAAAAAGCATGCAAGTTATGTGATTATAGTGAACTATAAACTCAAAACGGGAACTCTCGCTACCCTGCAAAAAGCATGCAAGTTTTTTGGTGAGAGTTCCTGTTTCAACATCCAGTCACTCATCTGAAGATGTGAATTCTTATGGTGTGCAAGAAAATACGAGTGATTTTGAATAATTTTTTAAGACGGTTTATATAACTGATGTTTGCATCGTATCTTGAATAAAATTTTTTGATTTCCATATGGTGTGAAATGAGAAGTTATGAGTCATTTTTATGTTGTTGGATTATATGTCTTAATTATGACAATTTTTATTGTTTGGAATATCTACAATGCAACATTAAATTAGATATATAATGTATGTTTCATTCAATATACAAATAATGACATTTGAATTCATTTAGTCATGCAATTTGTTCATAATGTCATTGTTTTTTAATTTTATGGTTGAAAAAATTCCAATTTCTTTTGTATCTAGCATGTTATGGTTGAAAACATGTTGAATTTATACTTAGGAAAGAAAAATGTTATTCTACCAAAAATATTAGTGTGTTTTTTTCCTCATAAACAACCTTTTTTTGGCACAAAAAAATTCAGTTTTACTAGCATTTTTTTTAAAATGTTGAAAATTGACCCTAAAAAAATCATCGTTCTAGTATCATCACTTTTTCATTTTCAAGGTGTTTTTTGCACAAAAATTTTGTTTTCACTGCCATTTTTAAAACATGTTCAAAATTGACCCTAAAAAAAAACCATCGTTCTAGTATACACACTTTTTGTTTTTAGCACTGTTTTTGATGTTTTTTCGGGGTTTTTTGGCCAGAGTTCCCGTTTTGAGTTTATAGTTCCCATTTGAAAGTTTACATTGTTATAAGAAGGAGCCTATTCCTTAAGCGCCAAAAGTATCCCCATGAAATTTGATAATGGGTAGAGAAGATAACATCCCAATGAACCAACCACCCCACCATCCCACACTGAAACTGCAAGTCTCTACCTATTAATTATATGGGAATGTTGGAATCAACTAGGGGGAATCAATTTACAGGCCCTGTTACACAAAAATATTGTCATCATGATTATTTGCAGTCAGTATGGGTCTATCATCACTTGTACTATCCTCCTAAGCAAGTCTCAGACCTCAGTTCTTCAAATCAAGCTTTGGAAATGAGAGAAAGACTTTAAAAATCAATGTAACTCTGGTTCCGCACTTTCTCTCATGGTCACCTGTGGTCCCGCACCTTCTGTGTACAAAAACTGCGGACCTGCCCGCTCTGTCCCTAATGGTGTAGGTGCGGACCCCTGTGAAAGTCAAAAGGCGCAATTTTTATCTTAAAAAACTCACTTTGGGTTAATTCTGAAGGTTTCTAGAAGGAATTTTGACGTCGATTGTTCGCTCTGAGGTGGTTCATGCATCCCAAAAGAGAAGGAGCTAATCCCTTGATGGGAGGAGCTATCCCTTTGAAGGAGGGCTTTATCCCTTTGAAGGAGGACCTAGTAACCTCCCTCCATTGCACTATAAATACAGGCATTGGGCTGGTTGCTAGAGAGGTTAGAAGCTGAACATTTTTTAGGGTAAATGCTGGTGAAATCTAGACTTCCTAGTTGAGCTTAAGAGGAGAGATCACACATCTTTTTGGCTTCATTGGGGAGTGAGTGAAACTTGTCAAAGTAGAGGAGACTTCTTGCTGGACCCTAGGAGGAGCTTGTACAGCGTCAAGGCAAAGGTTGTAAAGTTCTTCTTCTTTTTAATTAATACAATCAAACTCATTTTTCTCAACAAGTATCTTATGTTATTTGTTTCATGGACTCCTTGACTTTCATGTTAAATATGTTTTATGCAATTGGCTTTTCAGGTGCTATTTAATTTGTTTGCCTTGTTTGTGTTTGCAGATTCACGAAAAGGAGCTCATTTGGATCGAAGGAGTGAGGGCATCCACAAGCTTGCGTTGGACCTAAGGTAGGCCCTAAAAACACTTGTTTGCTATTGTTTATTAAAGCATATTTAGAGAAAGATAGTGTCTGGTTGGTTTTCTTGTCATTAGGTCTTCTTTAGATTCTAGGAAGGTCTATCTTGTCCGCAAGATCGACTTATTCCATGTGACAAAATGGCGACTCCACTGGGGACTTGATTGTTTTCCTTGTTTTTACTTTGACCTGAGAAACTCTATTTTTGTTTCTGTTTTTGGCTTGTTGTGTGTAAAATTGGGTAGAGTTTGTAGATCCAGGGTTATTTTTCGTTTTTCATAGCTTTGGGAGAGGACCGCACCCTAGCCGTTTGACACAGTGCGTACCTACCCGCAGCTTGGCTTTTAGCACAGAGCGGGACCGCACCTGTGCCAACTGTGGGCCTCCAGACCCTGTCAAAATTCTGAAAACCCTAAAATTTCCTCTGTTAGTCAGCTTAGTTTATGTTTAGAAATTGTTATCCACTGCCCAGACCTGCATATAACTTGTCAGAAGCTTTCCTTGGATTGATTTCGTTAGTGTTAGGGTTTTAGGTGAAATTCCTAGGAGTTTTGCTTGTTGGGTTTGTTTTTCATTTTGGTTGTGTAGTGGCTCTGAGCTTAGAAGCTGTAGGGACTTCAAATCACCTTAGTGTCTACCAGCCTTCTTATGAGTCTGACCATTGATGAAATCTCCCCTTGTTTGAGGAATCCGCTTTGAGTTTTCTCTTTACAAAACTTTGAAAAGCTAGTATTTAAAAGTTTGGATTTTCATTTTCAAAAAGAAAACAAAATTGGTTGTTCTTGATTGATTTGTGATTCTACATAAATTAGTCCTTAGCTTGCATCTAGCTGAGTAAAACATCCTTAAAAAAGACTTTTAGTAGGATTTGAATTCAAATAGGTTTTTATAGTTTGTAGCTCTCAAAGTTAGTCATTTTCATTAGTTTTGAGAGTTTTATTTACAAAAATATAAAAAATCTCTATAAAAAAAAAGTTTGTTTTTTGTAGTGATTGATTGCTTTGAAACGAAAAAGGGAAATTTTTGTGAAATAACTAGTTGTCTCATTTTGAGTGCTTTGGAAAGGAAAAGCTCTTCTTTTAATTTGTTTAATTGAGAAAGATTTGTGTTTACAAAGTATTTGCATTCTCAAACTCTTTCTTAGTTTAGGAGTTCATCGAAGAGAAAAAGATTGTTTAGATCATCTTAGGTGCATTTTTAGTGATTTCGAGTCGAGTCTTCATACCACGAGTTTCATCTCCGCACCTTTGGACTTAAACAAAAACCACTAAAATTAACGCTTAAAGTAAAATTCACCTAGTAACATTTTTATTTCTAGGGCTCTGATACACCAACTTAGCTTAGGCTAGTGTCTTGGAGTAGGAGAGTAATTAACTATCCAAGACAGTAAAAACAAACAAGTAGCTGTATCTTGTGGTAGGGAAAAAATCCAATTGTTGCATTTATGCTTTGGGAAAGCTCCTCTTAAAGGAGAGGCACGAGATCGTGTCCGAACCAGTGTGGGAATCAATCCTTCCTCATTGGGAACGACGCCAGGTATTCACGTATTAAAAACGGTAAACCTTGGATTAACCATTGTCGAGGAGCCTGGGGTCACATGTTGGTAAACCTTGGATTATGTCAAGGAACCTCAAGGGGATTGAGCTTGCTACTCTGCCCTTGCATTCGTATCGGATCGTAGAGTGTTCCCCCAGGTGTATTTGTCTTAGTTGGTAACCTTAGTGGCCATATTCTTAGGACTCTTCCTAAGGTGACAGTGGTGAGAAGATCCCACTATACCCGGAGCAGACGTCAGCTAGACTCACTTGGATTTTTTAGGGGGTTCACTTCACTCAAGACGGTTAAGTGGAGGAACTTGTGCCAGTCTATTCATTAAGCAGGTTGCCGGGGTAACTGTTCGAACCGCCATTTCTGTATTGAACTCTGCGATGTTGGATTTCATCACCAACTAGTGTTTTCAGTCTGGAAAGTTATTGTTTGTGTGTGTTTGATCTCCTAGATTCTTTAGGCGTGTGATTCAAATTTGTTTGGTTCTTTAGAGACCTTAGGTGCTTTTCATTGAGATTTTACTTTGTTTGCGTGTGAAGTAGTTAAAAGTCTTTAACTGTGGCTTAATTACCAAGACAGTCCTGTAGACTTCGGGGCCAGTCTCCTGAGATTATAAACGTGGCTGAGTTACTGAGGAAGTCCCATAGACTTCGGGGCCAACCTCCTGAGGAAGTACCGAGCCAACTTGAAGGGTTAAAAGTCCTCGTAACTCCTAGAGACATTAGAGTTGGGTCACCGGAAGAAGGAGAATCTTCTTTGATAGTACATCCTGATTTTCAGATGCCAGTAGTAGAATATAATCCACAGTCAGTGTCTATCTCCGAAATCGCTGGTAGCTTTTCATCTACTAGTGATATAGGTGAAGAACCTGAAATATCCGAGCCTGAAAGTGAATTTGCTGCTACTCCGACATCAGGGTTTGTTTCTCCAACTTTTAGTGGTGCTGGTTCACCTAGGGTAGAAAGAGTAATCACTCAATATCTTCCTTCTGGACTTATTTCTATTGAAGAACTTGCTCCGGAAGAAGAAGTAGGCATCCCTATCCCTGAAAATAAACTTGTTATTGAACTAATGGAGCGTGAATCAATTTTTTACAGTCCACCTAGGAGTAGTTCTTGGTATCTTTCTTTGACTAATTATTTAGAAAACTCAGGGTTAAGTTTTTCACCACCTCGTGCTCCTTATCACTCAACACCTAGAGGTTTTTATACTCCTGTCAATATGGCAGGATAGTCGTCCATGTTTACTCAATTGCCCGAATCTTTCTTTTATGGTAGTCCATCTGTTCCCTCTGGGTATCATTCTCTTTCTGGTACTTTTTTGGGAGCATCTCCTCAACCCATTGAGCAAGGGTTATTAACTAGAAGCAATGGTACAAAGCCGTTGAGCATAGAAGACATTCTCATGATGTCAGGTTCTATTCCCAATCCTCAACCTCAAGGTGGCCAGTTACCACCTGGGGGGCAGCCTCAATTAACGCCTCGGGGGCAACCTCAAGGTACACAATTTGCATCTGGGGGGAAACCTCAAGGAGAGTACATACCTACGGGACGATACGTTCCTCAAGGTCAACCCCAGACTCAATATGTACCCCAAGGTCAACCCCAGTATCAATTTATACCTCAAGGTCAACCCTAGTATCAGTATGTGCCTCAAGGGTATCAACCCCAAGGTCAATACTTGTACCAAGGTTTCCAACCACCCCAAGGTCAAACGTTTGTTCAAGGAACAGGAAATGTACCTTTCAATTATCAATCCTACCCTCAACCCGGTTATGGTCCTCAATATTCTCAACCAGTTATGGGTCAGTACCCCGGAATGAATATAGTGTGGGATCCATCGCAAACTCAACAGGTATTGCAGCCAAGTGTACAGTTGTCATCTCAAATTGGACAACCCCTAGTTTCTGGTACACCCTAGCAACCAGTCCAGTCTAACATTCAAACTTTTGTACCTTCGGTAGTTTCTTTGCCTGGGCCTAGTACACCTCGTACTCCGCCTCAAACGACTGCGATAACTGTCGCAACATCTGTTCAATCTACCCCACCTACTTCTGGAGTATCGACAGCTCTGGTTTCTACTGTTCCTATATCTACTCCTCAGAAATCTTTACCACCATCTGGATCTATGATTCAAACTTCGGTTCAGATGCCTATAGGACAACCTGGTTTAAGTATAGTTGTCACAAGTCAACCACAATTCACCTATCAACCGTACCAGGGACAGTACCAATTCGGTCCTGCTGTCCAGCAACCAGTTTATCAGTGTCAACCGTATCCTTGGTACACTTATCGACAACCTCAACAACCCCAGTACGGTCCGGTTAATCCTAGTTTTCCGGGAGGATACAATATCCCGAACACGATTCCTATTCCTAGTTATCCTGGATATCCTCCTCCTGGGGCTGGTCTCATGACCCAGAGTTTTAGGGATCCTAATTAGTAGTTACCATTTATCACAACTTTGGATTTACCTGACTTGTCACGCCTAACGAACGATCCCATTAATTATCTTCCGTTTTGGCCGCCAATGCCGAATAAGTTGCCCAGTGACATTTCCAAGTTCGAAGGTAAATCAGGAGAGGACCCGTAGAACCATGTGATGTCTTACCACCTCTGGTGTGCGTCTAACTCCATCATGGATGATTCAATCCGTCTTAGACTTTTCCAGCGCACTCTAATTGGTCTCGTGGCCAAGTGGTACATTGAGTTACCACGAGGCACTTTTTATAATTTTAGTCAGTTAGCTACCTCGTTTTTAACTTATTTTCAGTTTCCAGTCCGATATGAAAATGGTACGAAATTTTTAACTTCGCTAAAACAATCGACATCCACGTACATTTCAGATCATATTCACGAGTGGAGACGTCGACGTCGTTTAGTGAAGGTATTTATTCCGGATCAGATCTTGGCTGAGTGGTTTGTAAAATCTTTGTTGCCAAAGATCACTCAAGATGTTGATAAGACCAGAGTTGTTACTGAGGAGCAAGTCATTGCTCAAGCACAGTACCTTGACTTGGTCTATACTCAGTCAGGTACGTTGCACGAAAAAATCCCCGATCTTCCTAAGCAAAATCAAATCGCTGCAGCTCCTTCGGCGTCTCATGCCGCCGATGGTATGATTGGCACGGTTAACACTAAAAGTAAGAAGAAGTCTTCTAAGAATTCTTCCCCTATCATAACCTTGCCTGATTCCCCAACAGGAGATTCTTCTGCAGAGATTTCCGCCGATATTCACGTTGTAGAGTCATCTAAAGCCAAATCAAAATCCAGTGGGAAGAAAAAAGGAAAGAAGAAGAATAAAACGGACAAAAGTTCAAAGGAGAAACCTGAAAAGGCGGAATCCAATGACGAAAAATGCAAACCTCATTATCCTTGTCTCATTTGTGACGATGAACATTTTACAAGAGACTGCCCTCATCGTGCAGAGGTTGTGAAGATTGTCAAGGGTTCCCAAAATCCTGCTGTTTTGAAGGATCCTTTTCTGGCTCAAGACAGTAAGATGATAGGTTCATCCTCGAGTGCCAATGAAGAACCCATACTGATGATGTCCCATGTTAGGATTGTGACTCGATCGCAAGATTATGGTAGTAAGAGTCCTGTTGATGGTAAAGAAGCAGAATCTTCTCATTCTAATCCATCAACCTCAGCTCCCGGTTCCGATCCACTACAGATCGAGAAACCTAATCCAGACATGGTAATCAAACCGCCCGCCAAGGGTATACTTCGAAAGTCAGCTTTCAATCCACATGCGAGAGCGGCTCAGAATTATAACATTGTTGAGGATTTAGTTGTTTCACCCTCAGCAATGTCGGCTTTGGAAGTGCTGCAATCATGCCCAGCACAACGTAAATTACTTTTGTCGGCTATAGGAGCTGTTGATGTTCAGGACCCGAACCTAATGATTTCCGATCTAGAAAATAGTACACCGCGTTTGCCTCATCAAATGGCTTTCCAGATTCCAGTGATAGTAAAAAACATGCCTATTCATCGGACTGTAATTGATGAGGGAGACTCAACGTGTATTATGTCGGTATAGTGTTGGAGATCGCTTGGTTCTCCTTCGCTAAATCAATCCCCGATGATTCTAAAGGCCTTTGATGGCCGTGGGTTTCATCCTTTTGGCATTATACAGGATTTGCCTATAGGGGTTGAAGGAAAAATTGTTAGTCTAGATGTGGAGGTGGTTGATGCCCCTCTCGACTACAACCTTCTCTTGGGTCGAAGTTGGTCTTACGCTATGAGAGCGGTCGTTTCACCAGTCTTTCGAGTAATAAATTTTCCACATAATGGAAAGATCGTAACAATAGACCAGCTGGCTTACTTTTCATCCGACCCAACCTCTTCGGAGAGTATTCAACATGTTGGTAAAACGACTATCCCATATAAGGATGTTGGAGTAGGATTAGTTAAAGATACCGGTTTACTAGGAACTTTTCCTTTTCCTCCAATCAACGCATCATCTTCATTTGCAACCATTCATATGATTACATCAGACACCATTATTTATGATGATCCTTGGATCGTCCCTTCTGAATCTAAGATAGACTCATTTGGTAATTCCATGCCTTTGAGTCCATATGAAATTGCCTATGAAGCCGTGCAGTCTTTTGCCGACCCGTGTTCAACCAAAAATGACTTAATGAATGTGGTCCGTGAGGAATCACTTTTCACATCAACCTCGGATTTAACTATGTTTTTTGAACTTGTTCACTCTGATGAGAAAATTCGTGAAATCCTATGTGTAGATGATTTACCATGGGAAGATCTCCATCACAGATCTTCGTTTTTACTAGAAGATGATCGTTTTGAAAATGATTTCTCATCAATTTTTACAACTGAATATGTCAAGGAACCTCAGAATCCAATGAAACATCCCGATTTAGAGTTAAATTTGGGAAACATCTCTCGAACTATTCCTATTGACATTTCAGTTAAGCCCGGAATTGTTGAGAACATTCATATAGGTGCCTCGTGTACAGATGACGAAATTCAATTATATAAGGCCCTATTTCAAGAGTTCCGCGACGTGTTTGCCTGATCCTATGAGGAAATGTCAAGAATTGATCCCGCGATTTTTGTTCATGAGATCAAGACTTACCAAGACGCTAAACCCGTCCGGCAACGTTTGTGTCAGATTCACCCACGAAAAGCAGCTGCAATTAAAGCAGAAGTTGAAAAACTGTTGAAAGCAGGTTTCATTTATTTGATCTCGTTAACGGATTGGGTATCGAATATTTTTTCGGTTAACAAAAAGTAGGGAACAATAAGAATATGCATCGATTATAGGGACATTAATCGAGCCTGTCCAAAGGACAATTACCCAACCCCCTATATCGATCAAATCGTTGATGATTGTGCCGGCAGCGAAATATTTTCCTTTATGGATGGTTTTTCCAGATACAATCAAATCAATATTCTACCTGTCGATCAACCAAAAATGGCTTTCATTTGTCCATGGGGGACATTTTCTTATTGCAAATTACTTTTTAGGCTTAAGAATGTCGAAGCAGCTTTTCAAAGGGCGATGTCTTATGCGTTTCATGACATCAAGCACATTGTGCAACCCTATCTCGATGACTTGCCTGCTCATTCATTACATCGATCTAATCACCTCGTCCATTTACGAGCAATCTTTATGAGGTGTAGGCATTATCGGATTTGGTTGAACCCACACAAATGTGCCTTCTATATAGAAACGGGTCGATTGCTGGGATTTGTAGTTTCGAAAGCCGACATTCGCGTTCAACCCTCAAAGGTCGAAGCTATCATCAAATTGCCTCCTCCTTCGAGTCTTCGCCAACTCCAAAGTTTGTAGGGAAAAGCAAACTTTTTACGACGATTCATTCCTAACTACGCTGAGGTTACAAATGGTTTTACCCGGTTGTTGAAACAGAACACTCTATTCTATTGGGATGAGATAGCTCAGAAATCTTTTGATGCACTCAAACACGCGTTGACCAATGCACCATTGTTGCATCCTCCCAACTACAACCAGGATTACTTCTTGTATCTCGCCGCTTCTCATTCCACCATTGGAATGGTCTTAGTTCAGAAAGATGAATCAAGAATTGAACATGTGATATATTACCTTAGTCGAACTTTAAATCCAACTGAGCTAAAATACTCACATGTGGAGAAATTGGCATTGGCAGCCGTTCAAGCTGTCCAATGTTTTCATCACTACATTCTACTACGTAAAACTATAGTCATTTCGGATTGCAACCCTATGATCTACATTTTGACCAAGCAATTGCTAGGGGGCAAGTACTCTAAATGGATCGTTATCCTGCAAGAGTTCGACTTGGAATTTGAGAAATCTAAGTCTAAGAAATCTTTAGTTTTTGCGGAGTTAATGTGTGACTTCCCACGTGCTGACACGGAAACTATGGTGGAGGAGCCCATTGCGGATGAATCCTTGTTTCTAATCAGCACTTTAGATCCATGGTATGGGGATATCATCGTTTATCTCCAAACCCAATCCTTTTGGCCAGAAATTTCAAGGTCAGAACATAGGAAAATTCGATTCCAGTCCCAACGATTCAGAATTATTGGAGATACTCTTTATCGCCGTGGGGCGGACTCTATTTTTCGACGTTGCTTAACTCACGAGGAAGCTAAAAGGGTTCTAAATGACTCTCACTCTGGAGCATGTGGTGGTCATATGTCTGGGTTTGCCACAGCCCAAAAGATATTGCGTGCTGGCTACTTCTGGCCATCTTTATTTAAATATTGTATTACGGCGGTCCGAAAATGCCACAACTGCCAGATTTTTGATCGTAAGATGCGCGCTCCACCTGCTCCTCTCCACCCTATAATTTCCGTTGGTCCTTTTGCCAAATGGGGTATCGATTTTATTACATGTAACCCTCACTCGGACGGGGGGCATGCGTATATCATCCTTGCGGTAGATTATTTTACGAAGTGGGCCGAGGCGATGTCTACATTCGAGGCAGATGGCAAGACAGCTGCAATTTTCGTGTTTAATCATATAATTTCTAGGTTTGGTGTCCTGTAAGAAATAATCACTGATCATGGGCGTCATTTTGGAAACGTTATGACGACTGAACTTACAGGCCAGCTTGGTTTACGTCACGATAGTTCAACCCCTTGTTATCCACAAGCGAATGGTCTGGTTGAGTCCATCAACAAAGTTTTAGTTATCATGATCCGACGAATCATTGGGATTCATCGGTCGAATTGGCACAACATGCTATTTTTAGCGCTTTGGGCGTACCGAACTTCAGTAAAAACATCAACAGGGTTCACTCCTTTCCAACTAGTTTATGGTTTGGAAGCCGTGTTACCCATTGAATGCGAAATCCCGTCACTGCAAATGGCCATCGAATTACTTCCAGCCACTTCCGAAGAGGAAAAGAATTTGTTATGCTTCACTCAATTAGATGAGAATCGACGTGATGTTGCATTGGCGATCGAGACTCACGCAAAACGAATGAAAGCTCAGTATGATCGAAATGTGACCCCTCGAAATTTTTCGGAAGGAGATCTAGTCTTAGTTTATGATCAAGCTAATGATAAATTAGGCGCTGGAAAATTCGTTCCTATGTGGCATGGTCCCTATGTTGTCAAGCGAAAGCTAGCCAAAGGGGCTTATGAGTTGGTAGACTTTGATGGGGACTCTTTGGGTAAACCCAGAAATGGCCTTTACTTGAAGAGGTATTATGCTTAAAAGAATGGATATGGAGATTTTTAGTTAGGACAGTTTTTCTTTCTAGCTGGTGAGTTTTAGTTTAAACAGTGTGCTTAGCTTAGAGAGTGTTTTTTCGTCATTATTCCTGCTTATCTTGGTTTTGCTCTTGATATTGCAGATGTCGATGCCTCTCCAAACATACATTGGTTTCGTTGATGGTGCTTGTCGTAATACACGGAACATCTCTTCTGCAGCTTGGGTTATCTATTCGCCCTCTGACAAGTTAGTATCTATGCATGGGGTAAGCCTCGGTCAAACAACGAACAACATTGCCGAGTATAGTGCAGTGATTGAGTTATTATATGAATCTATTTCATTTGGGATTTGGAGTTTGATAGTGAAGTTAGATTTTGAACTCGTTGTATTACAGCTTAATAGAGTGTATGCCATTAGAAATCCAGTGTTATTAAGATTATTTTTGAGAGTGCGTCTCTTGGAACGTGAGTTTGATTATATTGAATATCAGCATATTTCAAGGTCTTTAAATACATTAGCAGATGCAATTGCTTCTCGAATGTTAAATAGACATTTGCAATAATCATACATGTAAATTTAAAATCATTCCATAACATAATTAACAAGATAAGCCGGTAATAGTGATATATATATATAGGAGTGTGTCAAAAAATACATCATCTTCGATCATAGGTTGAAAAACACCTTATGATTGGTAAAAATGATAAGTACAAAAAACAAAAATGTGACATGTGCCCACAATAGGCAATCATCCTATCACTAGTGATGATCTCTATAAGAAACCACTGCACGGGCCACCTTACAAAGGAACCTCCTAAAGGGTCCCGGGACTCCAATCGCATAGTGCTAAAGTCGATGAGGAATGTCGTCTATAGTGGTCTCAGGGATATCTCCTGTCAAGCGCTCGAGATGACCCTCCAACTCGGCCAAAACCTCTACTGATTCGTCCTGTGGGGCTGGCGCGGGTGCAACTGGTTGTCTCCTCTCGAAAGGCCAGAGAGCGGCTGGTCGCTGTGGACCCACATCTGCATTTTAAAATTTTTACTATCAGTTCTAAGACGACGGAGAAATAAAAAAAAATTAAAATAGAAAAAATGTTGAAAAGGATTTTACCTGACTCGTCCCACTGCTCTCCTGGTGGAAGAACCATGTCTGGGTCACCACGAAAATCTATCCCAGCATAAGGGAAGTCCTGAATGGAAAAGACCTAGTTTTCCAACCATTGGAAATACTCAGGTTTGAATCGAGCAACCTCTGTCCTCTCGTCCGGGTGACGGGCCATGACTGCGACCCATCGCATCAGTTTGGGCTCTCGAGGAAGCCCAGCTCCAATAGTAAGGTGCTGTGGGATCAGCATAGGAACCCTCTCCAGGCCAAAAATCATGACCAAAGCCCCATAACCAAAGGTCTTTAGTTGTTCGTTCTTGGCCCTGGTCAGTTGGCCTTTCACATTGGCCAACACATCATCGCACCAGTTGAAGATGGTGCCTCGAAAGCAATCAACTGCCATACACATCTAGGATCCGATGGCAATATGTAATGTGGCAGCTTCGCAAAGTCTGGTGACAGTAAATGCAATCACCATGAGCTCAGGACGGGATATCGTCTTTATGTCTATCCCTTTGTCTCTAGCCTGGTTGTTGCAGTACTCTAGCCGGAGGCTATCGACACACTGGCCACCTGGCCTAGTCCCGTGCAGAGTTAAGTCTTCGCCTCTCTTAGGCAAACCAGTCAAGAAATAAATGTCCGCCGGCTCGATTTCGAGCTAGTGTCCGCCAATGAAGAAGCACTGGTCGTGTACACTCCATCTGTCAACCAACCACTATAAGAAATCCACCTGAGCCCTCATGCCAGGAATGGCCCAGAATTTGTACAATTCGCAAGCCCTCAAAGCATCAAGTGAAAGCTGATGATTCCATGTGGCAGCATCCACGTCCTCATGCTCTCGTTCACGCCAATCTAGCATGATGTACTCTCTGCATCAAGTATAAAGACAAATTAAAATGCTAGAAAATATTTTGTGTGGTCCATTTTTGAGAATTTTTGGGTTCAAAACCCTTGTGGCGGGGTACGCACCCTCCGGGTTAGACACAGTGCATGGGACCGCACTTTGTCTACATGGAAGGTGCGGACCTTGAGCTTTTTCCCAATGGAGAAAAAGTCGGGGTCCGCAGGCCCGCAATGGTAAACCTGCGGGCCCCCGCGCGCGGGTTTTGCGCCTAAAAACCCTCCCAAAATTGAAATGAAGGACTAAAACAAAAAACTAAACAGTTGAAAATGAAGAGTAGGATGATGTGGATTACCTAGAGAAGACGGCCCTCGATTCCGACGGTTGGATTTTCTGCAATCTTCATGGGAAGTTTTCTGAGCAAAAGCACTATTTTCTCACCCAAACTCAAACGGTAAAAATGAATTGAAAAAGGGGCTTTTTATAAGTTTTTTGAGTAAATAAATTGCAAATTTGTTAATATTTCACTTTGAAAAGGTATTTTGCGACGTTTTTATCCATTTCAAACAGGCATGAGTAATGTTTGTGTTTTTGTACAGAATAAAGGATTATTCAGGCGAAATCTACCATTTTCGGCAGAAAAACATGTAGAGTCATATTTAAGCTCTTTTTTGACTCCTAAAACATGAAAAGATTGCCGAGTGTTTCTTTTAAACTCGTTAAAACGGAATTAAAAGACGGTCCCCTTACATCTCTTTTCCGACAGTAAAAACATGAGAAGATTGCCAGATTTTTGTCGTTTCAAATCCAATATTGGTTATAAAACGATGTGTCATTGATCGTTTTTTTACTTTTTCGGGTCAAGGCCACTAATGACGAAAAGTACTCCTTGGTCGTAAAAGATCAAGCGGTTCTCTCAAGTACTATTTTATACTTTTTCGAGCTTGGGAGACACAAATTTACAAAAAAGGTCAACCCTGGAGTCTTCTTAGGTTTTTTTAGACTCTCTAAAATTGAAAAATGCCGAGTTTCTCCTATACTGGACTCGTTAAAATTTCACAGTAAAGGACCTGTTCAATTACAAACAGGAACGAACCACTCCTCCTTAGGGTTCGAAGGGTTCGAATTTAAACTAAGTTGGACTCATCCAAAGGATGAGCTTATAATCAAGCAAATGGTATCCTCCTCAAGCTTGTCAAAAATAAAGAGATACTTGCCAGAAATGGTGGGGGAAAAGAGAGAAAAATGAGCCTGTTTGTCATACTTTGTAACCACTCTTGAACACGACACTTTCATTCACCTGGGTTGGGAAATCCTTTGCCTAACAGTTGATCAAACCACATTGAACGTCTTCAGCCGGTTTCTGGGTATTAACTTTGGGTCAATTGTCACCAAACCATCTGTCGTGTCGTTATGTGTTCAAGAGGTCACTGCCAATAAGCCATTCATCTGCAAAATATCTGTCATCCATCTTGACCATCCCTGAGTCACTTCTTGCAACTAAATTTCTTCAACTTGATCTATGATTTCGTGTTGTGGGCTTGGCTACGATGGATCGCTTTCTATCAACATCAGCTCATTATCTAGAAAGATGATCTAGAAATCGTCAGTACCTTGAAATCTGCATGCCTCGATGGCAGGTTTCTCGCCTTTGACGACAGTTTACATCATTGACTTTCGATCAAAGGATTCTGTGACATGTTCGACATCAACACATTTATTCGCATCTCATGGATTGTACTGTGTACTTTGAGGGCCATTGACATTACTGGTGGTTTCTCTCACACTTGTTAACAGTTTACATCATTGACTGGTAATCAAGTGGTTTCTACCATGTTCGACATCAACACATTCATTCACATGGATAGAATCGTACTGTTTCGGGAAGTAGAAATGAAGACCCTGGATCTAGTTTCCACAATCCAGGCTGTGAGGAATTTTGTATTCATTATATAATGGACTATTCATAAATAGAGGGCTGTGTCCATACTGTGTCCACATGAGTTTATACTTGTGATGTTTTACAAGATCATTCCTGTATCAGAGCAGTAGTTAGTTTTTCTAGTCAGTTTTGATCTGAGCATGGGAATGCCTACCTCAGCGATGATATGATCTCATATATATATTTTGCATTGAATTTTTTTATAGGTTCCAACCGGGTTCTCCACAAGATGATCCTTGAAATGATAAAGTACTTCACTCTTCCTAAATGATAAGAAATCCTCATCTACTACAGACTTCGCACTTTAGGGGGCAACCTGTTACACAAAAATATCGTCATCATGATTATTTGCAGTCAGTATGGGTCTATCATCACTTGTACTGTCCTCCTAAGCAAGTCTCAGACCTCATTTCTTCAAATCAAGCTTTGGAAATGAGAGAAAGACTTTAAAAATCATTGTAACTCTGGTTCCGCACTTTCTCTCATGGTCACCTATGGTCCCGCACCTTCTGTGTACAAAAACTGTCGACCTGCCCGCTCTGTCCTTAACGGTGTAGGTGCGAACCCCTGTGAAAGTCAAAAGGCGTAAGTTTTATCTTAAAAAACTCACTTTGGGTTAATTATAGAGGTTTCTAGAAGGAATTTTGACGTGGATTGTTCGCTCTGAGGTGGTTCATGCATCCCAAAAGAGAAGGAGCTAATCCCTTGATGGGAGGAGCTATCCCTTTGAAGGAGGGCTTTATCCCTTTGAAGGAGGACCTAGTAACCTCCCTCCATTGCACTATAAATACAGGCATTGTGCTGGTTGCTAGAGAGGTTAGAAGCTAAACATTTTTTGAGGGTAAATGCTGGTGAAATCAAGACTTCGTAGTTGAGCTTAAGAGGAGAGATCACACATATTTTTGGCTTCATTCGGGAGCGAGTGAAACTTGTCAAAGTAGAGGAGACTTTTTGTTGGACCCTGGGAGGAGCTTGTACAGCGTCAAGGCAAAGGTTGTAAAGTTCTTCTTCTTTTGAATTAAAACAATCAAACTCATTTTTCTCAACAAGTATCTTATGCTATTTGTTTCATGGACTCCTTGACTTTCATGTTAAATATGTTTTATGCAATTGGCTTTTCAGGTGCTATTTAATTTGTTTGCCTTGTTTGTGTTTGCAGATTCATGAAAAGGAGCTCATTTGGATCGAAGGAGCGAGGGCATCCACAAGCTTGCGTTCGACCTAAGGTAGGCCCTAAAAACACTTGTTTGCTATTGTTTATTAAAGCATATTTAGAGAAAGATAGTTTCTGGTTGGTTTGCTTGTCATCAGGTCTTCTTTAGATTCTAGGAAGGTCTATCTTGTCCGTAAGAACGACTTATTTCGTGTGACAAGCCCACAGTAATCTCAGTCCCAAAAATTTATTTGAAGGACCACTAACCTCAGTCAAGGCATGCATTGATATTGAGGTGAACCCAACCACGTTCTCACTCTTTTATGGAATATGAAAGGAGAAGCACAAGGATTAGGATTGGGTAGGGGCGAGGAGGAAAAGATGGTATTTCATTTTATGTTTTTCCCACTATTTTCTCTCTGGGAAACCGTCTAGATGTATTCAGTCATGTCACGTCCTAGTTATGGTTGGATAACCTTTATAGAAACCTTTTTAGAGAGACAATGATATGTGCTGATTATGATTGGAGACCCTTGTGGAAAAATGTGGCCATAAATCGTTGCATCATAAATATTATCTCATAGCTTGATAATCATTATTTTGACATGTCTGGTGGTTGTACCCTCGGTATACTACTGCAAGTCAGATCATGATGATAATCATGATCATGACTTGTTTCTCGAAATCTCCATGCTTTCCGATACTTCCAATATTAGCCCTCCCTTGTCGAGCGATCCATTTCAAAATCTTAGCATGGAATTTCTGTGAGTTGCATCCATCCTGTCTCTCCCGTATTTCATTGTGTCAAAGTTGCGTACCCCTATCTGCCTCAATCCGCAAGGCCCTGAATTATTGGAAGCCAACCCTCATAGTAAAGCGAGACTAGAGAAGGCAAGGTGGTTGCCATTGCTACAAAGCTTCAGTAGCCATAATTTAGAGGTTACGAAGTCCTTCACCGTGAATTTGAATGGCAACAAAGCACAAGTCAAAAATGTCGAGTTCAGATTAACAAAGGTTTTGGTGGCTCAGGCGTGCAGAATTCCATAGGAGGGTTGGTTTAAGAATCAATGTTTCAATAAGTGTATGTGTGCGTCCTTTCTCCAGAAGGAGCATTGAAACACTAAGTAGAGCAAGGAGATTTCACAGGACTACCTAAGAAGTAAGTATCGACACCTGTTATGTTTCCTCCAGAAGTATATAACATGTGAAGGTAGTTTTTGGCCAACATTTTTATTTCACATTCAGCTTCTCGCACATTTTCACGATAAGCTGTTGAATTTGCCATATTATTTAAGGATGTGCTTCATGAAAATGTCGACGACCACTCAGGAAAGGGCAGCCAATTTGGAGGAAAACCTCTATCACCATGGGCTGGTAAAAATTATTCTGATGGAGGTTCTCAAGGATAAGAAGAAGATGTGGGAGGATTTTCTGGACGAGAATTATTTCGAGGAGGATGAAGACTCTGACCCTTCATATTCCACAGAGGAAAATCTAGTAGAAAAACCAAGGAAGAAATGACAGACCCGTGGGCCACAGAAAAAGTAGGAAGAAAAGATGAAGAATTGGTGGTGACTGGGGAGACTATAGGTAAATATCCTAAGTTCAAGGGCACCTCTACCCTCACTGAGAGATTTACAAGGAGCCAAGTTGTCTAGCTGACTGTAAAGGACACTGCAGAAGGGGAGGTACTGTCTGAGATGCTTGATAAAAATATATAAAAGCTTCACGGCCCGCCTAAAGGAAAAGAAAAGGTAGAGTTAGCTCAATTCATTGGTGGAGAAGTAATGTCCTTCTAGGGTTCCCCACTACATGGAAGTGGAAATGAAGCAACAGAAGAACAACAAGGAAAGGAGGACTGTTATGAAACCAGCTCACAAAAAGATAGAAAAGAGAGATCCACGCCTTAGAATTCAGCCTCTTCGAGGGGGCAACCTCCTTTACATTACATAAATGAACAATTCTTGGATGATACAAATGAAAATACCTCCTTTCTATATATAGGAGTCTAAGTGGTCCCAATACAATCAAAGCCTACATAACAATAATATTGTAGGGCACAACAATAACAATAGTGGGCTTCTATGTGGCACAATAGTAACAATATGGGCACTACATGGGTACATCAATATAAATAAGGGGTATAACTACAATAGTAATGGGGTAATCACTAGTATTATAGGGACCCAACATGCCCCTCTCCTTCAAAAAAGTGTTGTCCTCAACGCTTGAGTAGTTCAGGATACTTCTGCATAAAATTCTCATCCTCCCATGTGGAATCTTCAGCGGATAAGTTCTTCCACTTGATAAGGTACTCTGAAATTGATCGATTTCGTAGCTGTCGAGTTCTTGTTTCTATAACTGCTTCCGGTTCCAATATAATTTTTCCTTCTTCGTCAAGTTCTGGCAATATTGTTTGAACTGGGAGCTTGTCGCCTATAACCTTCTTTAAACATGAAACATGGAAAACTGGGTGCAATCGAGAAGCTGCAGGAAGCTCCAATTTGTATGCCATAGTACCAATCTTTTGCAACACCTTGTATGGACCATAATACTTTGGTGATAATTTATTATCCTTCTTAGCTTGCTTGAGGGACATTTGCTTATATGGTTGTAGCCGTAGGAATACCCAATCACCTACATCAAAACTTCTTTCACTGCGATGTTGATCTGCCTGTTGTTTCATTCTATTCTGTGCCAACACAAGGTTATCCTTTAAGAGTTGGAGGACTTGTTGTTGATGTTCGATGTGATGTTCCACTGCCTGAACCTTAGAATTTTCTCTTAAATATGATGTGATGGATGGTGGTTGATACCCATAAAGTGCCATAAATGGGGTCATTTTTGTTGCTGTATGAAAGGAAGTGTTATACCACCATTCAGCCAGAGGCAACCATTTGACCCATTGTGTCTGTTTATCAGATACAAAGCAACGAAGATATCCTTCCAAACATTTGTTTACTATCTCAGTTTGCCCATCAGATTGAGGATGATAAGATGAGCTATGAGCTAACTGAGTACCAAGACAAGAAAATAATTCTGTCCAAAAATTTCCAGTGAAAATGGGATCTCTGTCACTTACAATAATCTTTGGGTTTCCATGTAGCTTTTGAATTGTTTCCATAAATGCAGTAGAAACTGTACTGGCTTTAAATGGATGTGATAATGCACAAAAGTGTGCATACTTGGTAAGTCTGTCAACTACCACCATGATGACACTCTTTCCCTCAGACTTGGGTAAACCTGTGATAAAATCCATTGAAACCTCCTCCCAACGTTGGCTTGGAATGGATAAAGGTTGTAATAGACCCGGTGTCTTAATTGTTTCAACTTTATTTTGCTTGCAAACCAAACATTCTGCCACAAACTTTTGAATATCTGATTTAAGGCCATCCCAAAAAAATTCCTTCTTAACCCTGTGGTAAGTTTTTAAAAATCCTGAGTGCCCTCCTAAGGGAGAAGTGTGCAATTCCATAAGAATCTTTTGTTTTAGCTGGGAATTCTTACAGAGGTATAAGCGATCTTTGTACCATAACGAATCATTTTTCCAGCTAAATGTATCAGACGTACTGGAATCTTGTTGTAGCTTTCGAATAAGTGCCCACACTTCTTCGTCATTCTTCCATTCCTCCCTTGCTTCCTTTATCCAATCTGGTTGGATAATAGAAATAGCACACAACAATGCTTCCACATCCTCATCCTTTCTTGAGAGTGCATCTGCCACCACATTTTGCTTCCCCTTTTTGTAGATGATTTCAAAGTCATAACCCAACATCTTTGTGACCCACTTTTGTTGCTCTTCAGAGGATAATCTTTGTTCTAAAAAGTATTTAAGGCTATCATGATCTGTTTTTACCTTGAAGTGTCTTCCCATTAGGTAGGGTCGCCATTTCTTAAGTGCATGGAGTATTGCCAACATTTCCTTCTCATAAATAGCTTTTCTTAAAAACTTTCCCTTGATTGGACGACTTTCAAAAGCAATGGGTCTTTCATCTTGCATTAGAACAGCACCAATTCCATTTCCTGAAGCATCACATTCCACAATAAAGGTTTTTGTGAAGTCCGGTGTAGCTAAGACTGGTGCTTGGCACATTGCCTCTTTAAGATGTTCAAAGGCCTTTGTTGCTTCCGGAGTCCATGAAAATGCATCTTTCTTCAATAATGTTGTTAGAGGTGCTGCTATTCTCCCATAATTCTTAACAAACTTGCGATAATACCCTGTCAACCCAAGAAATCCTCGCAAATGCTTTATGGATGTGGGGATTTTCCATTCCTTAATGGCTTTAATTTTGCTAGGGTCTACCTTAACTCCTTCATGAGATACAATATGACCCAAATATTCCACCTCCTGGACTCCAAAGAAACATTTGGATCTTTTTGCATATAATTGTTTCTCCTCCAATAGTTGTAGCACCCTGTCAACATGTTCAACATGATCCTTCCAAGACTTGCTGTAGATTAGTATATCATCAAAAAATACTAACACAAATTTTCTAAGGAATGGTTTGAAAATTGAATTCATCAAACCTTGAAATGTTGAAGGTGCATTGGTAAGGCCAAAAGGCATGACCAAAAATTCATAATGACCCTCATGAGTTCTAAATGCCGTTTTCAGAATGTCTTCAATCTTCATTCTGATTTGATGATATCCTGAACGAAGATCCAACTTGGTGAAGTAAATTGATCCATGCAATTCATCCAGTAATTCATCAATGACAGGAATGGGGAACTTATCTTTAATAGTGAGCTTGTTGAGCTCCCTATAATCCGGAACATGCGCCATGATCCATCCTTCTTGTGCACCAATACTACTGGAGCAGAGAAAGAACTTTGACTCGGTTGAATTATACCAGCCTCTAGCATTTCTGCAACCATACGTTCAATTTCACTTTTTTGGACATAGGGATATCTGTACGGCCTGATGTTTGGAGGAACACTTCCTGGAATCAGATGAATAGCATGATCATGATCACGCATAGGTGGGAGACCTTTGGGAGTCTCAAATACCTTGGAATGATTGTCCAGGACTTTTTGGAGATCTGGAGAAATAGATGATTCTAATGTGGAAACATCTAGCGAACATAATTGTGCAATTACACCCCTTTGCTCCTTTTTTAGAAGCTTTGTCATACCATTAGAGCTGATTATCTTTCCTGGTTTCCCTGCAATACCCCTTAATTCAACTTCCTTTCCTTCCACAGAAAATTTCATGAAAAGTTCTTGAAAATTAAAAGCTATTGTACCCAAGGATTGTAGCCATTGGACTCCTAGTACAACATCAGCACCTCCCATTGGAATGGAAAGCATTGGGCTAGTCAATACATATTCTCCCATGGATAGCTTGATATTATGGCACTTTCCAGAGCAATTTATTGTTCCTCCATTTGCAATCATCACTTGACACTCTGGTGCTGGATATAGGAAGCAATTCAATTCTTTTGCTACCCTACAATGAATAAAATTGTGGGTGCTTCCTGAATCAATCAACACTATTACCTTTTTCTTCTTGATTTGTCCTTCTATCTTGATGGTTTGAGGAGTGGTAATTCCCACCAATGCATTACAAGATATGGTCGGATTTATTTGTTCTTCATCTAGGCTTTGTTCCTGGAATATATCCTCTTCTTTTGACCTTTCTTGCTCCTTTTCTTCTTCCTCTTCACAATCTATGTAGAATAATTTCTTCTCAGCACACTTATGACCTTTTGTGTATTTGCTATCACAATTGTAACAAAGCCCTTTTGCTCTTTTTTCTTCCAATTGTTGTGGTGTCAACCTTGTAGGTTGTGGAAGACTATGGGCAACAACACTTCCATCTTTATAGTTGTGAATGGTATGCTTCCTAGTTGCCATAATTTTGCTTTCCATTTTTCTTGCTAACCTGAATGCCTTCTCTAATGAATCAGGTTCCCAAAGGCGCACATCATGTTGGATATTATCCTTTAAAGACCCTATGAACACATCAATCCTATGCTCCTCTGGAATATCTTTTATCCTTATGTTCAATTTTTGGAACTCCTCAATGTGCTCCATTATTGAACCCTTTTGTTTGAGATTATCAATTGGCTAAAAAAAGTGTTGCTTTTTGTATCCTCATAATGTGCTATCAATTCTTCCGTAAAAATTGCCCAAGTGATAAATTGTTTACGAGAACAAAGCCATTGATACCATACAAACTGATTTGGTTCCAAATATAAAGTTGCCATACGTACCTTTTGTGTGTTTTGCACATTATTGAGATCGAAGAATTGCTCCATCTGTAATATCCATGTGGCGGGATCCTTGCCATCAAACTTCCTCATATCAATTTTTGGAACATGGTGAGTCTTCGATCCAACATTAGATTCTATGGAATCATGATTAACATTTCTTTTGTTCTCATCATGAGTTTCCTTTGGTACTCTTTCACCCTTAGTGACTATTTCTTGTAGCAACTTATCCATCTTATCATCCATGCCATCAATTTTAGCTTCCATGCCATCCATCTTAGCTTCTACACCTTTCTTTAAACCATCCATCTTGGCTTCTACATCTTTCCTTAAACCATCCATTTTAGATTCTGTTGCTTTTTGTGCAAGTGACACTCGTTGCACTTGTTCTTGTAATTTTGATATATCATATAGCATTTCTTCTTCTTCTTCATGAGTCATGCTAGAGCTTTCAGGCTCCTTACTAGGTGTTTGCATTTTCTTTCCTCGTGGCATCAGTTACCGATAATAATTCTCTAATATTCCCTTTGAATACCTTCAAAATAAATTTTCAAACCAAGCTTAAGCAAAAATTAAAGAAAATCTGCACACCTTTTTTCACTTTGTAGGAGCTCGATATTGCCTCCGATGTATCTCTGTACTTTCTGATTATCTAGTTCTGAATTTGTGACCTGTAGTAGCCCTCTGTATCCTCTTTCTAATGCCACAAGTCTGACCCAAATTGGATTCTCTAAGGAAGAGTTATGCGAAATCTCCCACAGTTACTTGATTATAGACTAGTTCAGTAGAGCGAACTTGGACGACATGCCACGTGTCACTTTTTCAACCTTTGACTCTCAAAAATATATAAAAGCAAACTACAGTCCGTCCTCTTTCTGTACCTTCTTATGAAATTTCAATCTGATGCTCAGAAAGAAAGTTATGACGATTTTCCCTAGGTCACCTGTTTTGAGTGTAATTCAAGAGTCTGCAAAAAGACCAACTTCCTCAGATCATATCTCCGCAAATATCATGCGAAAAAATCTGAAATTCGGACCCAAGGTTCAGCGCGATTTCCTCTCAAATGGGTTTTTTTTACGACTTTTGAAACGTCACATAAAAAAAGTTATAGCGAAAATGCCACGATGACCTGTTTGGAGCAGCGAAACCCTAGAATCCAAAGCTCTGATACCAAATGTTATGAAACCAGCTCACAAAAAGATAGAAAAGAGAGATCCACGCCTTAGAATTCAGCCTCTTCGAGGGGGCAACCTCCTTTACATTACATAAATGAACAATTCTTGGATGCTACAAATGAAAATACCTCCTTTCTATATATAGGAGTCTAAGTGGTCCCAATACAATCAAAGCCTACATAACAATAATATTGTAGGGCACAACAATAACAATAGTGGGCTTCTATGTGGCACAATAGTAACAATATGGGCACTACATGGGTACATCAATATAAATAAGGGGTATAACTACAATAGTAATGGGGTAATCACTAGTATTATAGGGACCCAACAAGGACCCTGGTATGCCCCAATCTTTCCAAGGACATCATCAAGGGGATGTAACTCCTCAAAAAAAGCAGTCTCTGCAAGAATTAGAAGAGAATATCACCGAGCTCACTATTTCAGAATGATCTTTGAGGAAGAAGAATGAGACTTTGAAGGAAAGCATCATACACATGCATAAATGACATGAGGAATGGCTTCAGAAGGTGACCCAAATCATGAAAAAGAGGCAAGATCAGATTGATCATCTAAAGAAGAAAAATGAGTTATGCAGGGGTCATATTCCTGCAGAATCTAGTGGGAACCAATTGGATGTGTTGACTACAATAGTTGCAGACCACGACAAGTAATGATCTCCTTTTTTTTTGGAGGGTGCAACATTTTTAAATGCATAATGTACATGCAAGAAGCTAGGTGTGAGGGAGATGTTGAGGCCCAATTTTTCTTAATTTTAACAGCTTTCCTAGACTTTACCTATCCCATTTTGAAGTTTCCCTGACCCCTAATTATGCTTATTTTGGTTATATCATTTAGGTTTGGCCCAAAGGGTGCTATATATTTGAGAAATGCAAATTAACATAAAAAGTGTCATTTTACCTTAATCTTAAGCATTCCTTAAGCTAGTTGTTTCCTTATTGAATTATCATGCCAACTAATATATAAATCTTATGCAGATTTTCTTGTGTTCGAAATAGTCCTGCAATTTCTTGAAGACAGTTCGTGCAGTCCTATTTCCTGTAGACGCTTTGAAATTCCTGCAGACGGAAATTTCCTGTAACCGCCTAGACTTCCTACAACAAAATCAGTCGTTATCTATGTTCCACTCACTTACAAATCAAATGTGAACATGGGTTTTGTGGGGAATTCGTCGTACATGGATGCTGTCCTATTTGCTATTTCAATTCCACCATTGAAACTGCCTAGATTTGCAGACCTCTTCTCATTGGATGCATGATGGAAAACTCCATCTATGTAATGAGAGATAATTTTGATAGTTTGTACTAGTATTGATAGATAATAGCTCAGATTAGTAGACTTCCTCATTTGAGCCACTTATGGGCTTGTAAACTTCTATAAATACGATTATGTTTTATATTGTAAGGGGTTGGGTTTGGTTTGTTGATAGCATATATCAGATTGTACTTAGCTGTAATATTTCCAGATTAATATAATAATTTATGTTCTGTCTATTTTATTGAGCAAGCCCTTTTAATTTCGAAGGGGTTGTGAGTGACATAGGGTCCCCTTTTCTCACAACAACCTTAGTTGTATTGTGTGTGCATTTTAATTATTTTATGCAGTAATAACTTGTTTGCACAACTAATGTACTCTTTCTCATATTGTAGTAGCAAATGTTCCATTGGTTGAATGATTAAGTCTTCATGTTAATGTGTTGATTTCATTTAATCAAAGATTTGATTTACATTGTTAAATGGTTTCTTTATTGTTGTAAGTTTGTTTTCCTATCTCTTCTAATCAACATCAGCAATACTAAGGGTTGTAGAGAGATGTTTCAATCTGTCGCATAGCCTTTTGCTGCCAAATGTTGATGTAGAAAAAATGCATTAGTTCTGTGTAGGATTGCCTGGTTTGATTAGTAAGCACTTTAGGTATTAAGCTTGCATATATTTTGCACAACATCTCACAAGCTTACCTGCCCTCGCTTGATGATTTATGTCGATAAATTATAAGTCTATAATTTGAATCAACACCAAGTGAGCCAACGAGGCGTCCACCTACTCCAGCTTGTCCAAAATGCATACATGTTGTTAGCGTTGGAATCTGCCTTAGGCTGAGGGAAGGCGAGACTCAAGGCCACATCAAACCAAGCTCAGCCTCGTAGTTAGCCCTATGAGGACAGGAGAGGGCTCTCTCCGGGTCTATCTCGGAAAAAGGTCTTCAAAGGAGCTGAGATGACTTATAATGGATATTGATTTTCGGCTAGTAAATGGATAGGTCGGTTTAATTTAAATTTTTTTGGGGTTTTGTTGGAGAAAAGGGAAAAAGAGTAATTTGGGCTCGGGGATGAGACGAGATCTTTGCAGAATTCAAGTTGGGGCAAGGTAGGTAGTAGCTTTGATGCTTTTTGATCATATGTATGGATGGAACAGAATGACAAGGAGCTGAAAAGGGCAAGGGGAAACATGGATCCTCTCCAGACTGGTGAAAACATATAAAACTAAACAAATTTAAAGGCAGAGCACTGAAATCAATGGATTCTACCTCACTTACTCATTCATTTAGGTTCAAAAGAAAAATAAGGGAATGGCATACATTAAAACATTAAAGAACTTAAAAATGACTGAGAGAACACACCATCAAAACTGAAAACCACAAGAATCCAAACAAGTGCTGCAAAACCGCTAATCTTTCCTTAGCCAAAATGCAGAAGATATGTACAATAGTGTGCCTGCTGTTGATTCATCATTTGTACTGAGGCTGCATCCTGTAACCATGGGGGTACATACTGGCTTTGAATCTTCCATGCCATACTTCTTCAAGATCTGCTTGAGGTACTTGGTTTGAGACAAGAAAATACCTCCTTCATTTTGTTGGATTTGCAATCCAAGAAAGTATGTCAATTCTCCAAGTAATGACATTTCAAATTATTTCTGCATAACCAAGGCAAAGTTTTGACTCATAGCCTCTTCATTGCTACCAAAGATAATATCATCTACATACACAACAAGTATTAGCAATTTGTTATTTTCAACTTTCATATAGAGATTGCTATCTGCTGATCCTTTTGAAAATCCTTGTTGGTGAAGATATTTGTCCAACCGATAGTACCAAGCCCTTGGAGCTTGTTTGAGACCATAGAGAGCCTTTTTCAATCTGCATACAAGGTTTGGATCATTCCCAAGAATGAAACCATCTAGCTGCTCAATGTATACTTCTTCTTCTAAGTCTCCATTCAGAAAGGCTGATTTCATGTCCATTTGAAATACCTTGAAGTTTTGAAAACTTGAGAGAGCAAGGAACATTCGGATGGCCTCAAGTCTTGCAACAGGAGCAAAGGTCTCTTCAAAATCTATTCCTTCTTGCTGTGCATACCCTTTACAAACAAGTCTGGCCTTGTTTCTAATTACTTCTCCATTTTCATTCAATTTATTTTTGAAGACCCATTTTGTCCCTATGACATTCTTATCTTTTGGTCTAGGAACCAATTCCAAAGTGTTGTTCTTTTCGATCTGCTCAAGTTCTTTATCCATTGCTTTGACCCAACATTCAGCTTTGCATGCCTCTTTCACATTTTGTGGTTCAGTGGAAGAGAGTAATGCCAAATAGCTTGAAGCTTCTGCAATTGTTCTTCTTGTTTGTACTCCTGCTTCTTTCTGTCCCACAATCTGAGATTCTGGATGATTCTTCTGGACATATCTGGATGGCGTCTTCTCTTCTATTCTTGTCTACTCCTCTGGTTCTTCTTCTTCTTGAGGTTCTTCTTCATCATTCTGTCTTTGAGGGTAGCCTTCATCTTCTTCGATGTCTTCATGATGAACTTGCCTAGGAATGTATCCCTTCTCATCAACCACAACATCAATGCTGTCAACAATTCTGCCAAGTCTTTTATTGTAGCACTTGTATGCTTTGCTATGTGGAGAATAACCAAGAAGAATGCCTTCGTCTTCTCTTGGTTCAAGTTTGCCAAGTTGCTCATCAGTATTCTTAATATAACATTTGCTCCCAAAGATTTTGAAGTGCTTCACCGAAGGAGTCTTACCACACCAGAGCTCATGAGGAGTTTGAGTGCTGTTTACTTGGACATTTGTTTTGTTGAGAATAATAACCGCAGCATGTGTAGCTTCACCCCATAAAGTTGCGAGAGTACCTGATTCATCAAGCATAGCACGAGCCATTTGTTGGATTGTTCTATTCATTCTTTCCACAACTCCATTTTTCTGAGGAGTTCTAGCTGTAGAGAATTCTCTTCTTATCCCATGTTCTTCACAGAAATCAAAAAATTCATTTGAGGTAAACTCCCCACCTCTGTCAGATCTGAGGCACTTAACCTTGTGTCTAGATTCATTTTCAGCCAAGGCTTTGAAGGATTTGAATCTTTCGAATGCTTCATCTTTGTGCTTCATAAGTCCTAACCAGACAAACCTGGAGAAATCGTCAATGAATAATATCAAATATTCTTCTCCTCGAGGTGTTCTTTTTCTGAATGGAACACATGTATCTGTATGTACTAGCTCAAGAGGCATGCTAGCTGATCCTTCCTTCTCAGGAAAATTAGTTCTGGTTTGCTTTCCAAACTGACATGATTTGCATATGGTGTTGTCTGGAATTTTGATATCTGGAAGATCACGAACTGCCTGATATTTGCATGCTTTCCTTATTTGTGGAAAGCTTAGATGCCCCAACCTCCGATGCCATAGCCAGTGTTCATCATTCTTGCTCAAGTAACATTGTTGTTGTCTTTCTTCAAATATGTCTAGATTATTTGGAGTCCTTCTTCCTTTGATCACTGTTTCACCTGTATCAAGATCACGAACACAACATCCATTTGATCTAAATATTACCTCTGTTCCTTGATCGCACATCTGACTGACACTCAGAAGATTATGCTTCAATCCATCAACATACAGAACATTTCCAACTTTGACCTTCTCTTTTAACGGAGCAACGCCTTTTCCTTTTATGGCTGCAGAGATATCGTTTCCAAAAGAAACTTTCTTTCCCTTTTCTAATGTGATATATGATTCAAGTTTTTCTTTGTCCCCTGTCATATGCTTCGAACATCCGCTGTCAATGTACCATAGACTTTCTTGACCTTCTGCATAAAAGGCTATCCCACATCTTTCTGGTTGCGCTTCCTTTATTCTCCATGTTCTGACATTTGAGGTTTGTTCCTTCTGAGTTTTCTTCCAAAACCTGCTCCTGCATTCAGAGTCTTCATGACCAAATTTATTGCAAATAGAGCATTCAACTTCATTTTCAAGAACCAAAAAGTTGTTATAAGTCCTTTTCATGGTTCCAGTCATACTTCTTTGCTTTTGAGCTTCTCTAGTCATGATTGTCTTGTAGGCAACACATTGAGCTGCTTTGTGACCGAAGTTATGGCAAGAAAAGCATTGGCCATTAAAGAAATTTCTCTGATAATCAGATCTATCATCCAACCGATTGTAGCTTCTATTGACATCCATTCTTGGGGCAAATTGGGAAGATTTTACCTGTGGCTGATTGTAGCTTCTGTTTGTCTTTAAGGCCGCTTGTCCCCGAACTTCTTGATAGTCTTTATTTGTTCTTGAGGTAAACTATCCCTGATTCACCTGATGACTTTTATTTGGTGTTTGTTCGCTCCTCCTTGCTGCATCAAGATAACTTTTAGACATAGAAGCTTGAGATGTTTCTCCATTATATCCCAGACCTGTCTTGATCAGAGGAGAACACTGCACATTGATAATCTCATCCAAGGTTTCAGATCCTTTAACAAATTTAAGATTAATTGCTTTTGTTTTCTCAATCTCCTTTCTAAGACAAACAATCTCACATTCCAATTTTTCAAGATGTTTTTCCTTTTCTGCCAGTTGACATTGTAGAGAATCAATAATAGCACTTTTCTCTTCTAAGAAAACTTTGAGATTATTCATTTCTTCATAAAAGCCTTCTACATCTATAGCATCCATGTAGTCATCATTTTCAAAAGCCATTAAAAGTTTATATCTATAACCCTATTCATCTTCGTCACTATTTGAAAGACCATCACTATCTTCATGAGTGTAATAGCTTTTCTTCTTTTCATTCTGTTTCTTGTTCCATTTAACAGGTTCCTTTCCCTTTTCATTCTTATCTTTTTGAGGACATTTGGTAGCATAATGACCTACTCTTCCACAAGCAAAGCATTTAAAAAGTAACTTACCTCTGAACCTTCCAGAACCCCTTTGAAGATTTCTGACAAAATTCGATTCTTCTTCTTCATCTTTTGGCACGTGACTTGCTTCATAATAATCTTCTTTGCCTGAAGCTTTGAAAGCAACTTCTCTTCTGTCTGATGGACCTCCTTTTCTCATTTCATAAGCAGTTAGAATTCCGTGAAGCTGAGACATAGTAAGAATTCGTAGATTTTCTTTTTCTTCTATTGCAGACACTTTAGATTCAAATTTGGGGGACAATGATCTTAGAACCTTTTCAACCACAATAGCCTCTTTTATTTCTTCACCCAAGTTTTTCATGCAATTTACAATCTCATCTACCCTAAGGAAATAGTTAGCCACACATTCATCATTATACATTCTGAGAGTCTCATACTTAATCCTGAGAGTTCTAAGTTTAGCATGCTTTACCTGTTCGTCTCCTTCATAGCTCGTGACAATTTTGTCCCATATTTCTTTTGCAGATTTATAGTGCACTACCTTCATGAATTCCGATTGGGATATACATCCTAATAGGGTACTGACTACTTTTGCATTTGTTTCATACTTCTTTTTCTCGGCTGCATCTGTAGGAGTAGCTGAAGGAAAGGTGTAGCCTGTCTCTACAATGTCCCAAACTTCTGTACCAAGAGATTGAAGATAGGCAGTAACTCTTACCTTCCAATAATTGAAATTTGTCCCATCAAAAACCGGTGGCCTGATTGATGCTTCTCTCTCGTAGTTGCTCGTGATGAACGATCTACCTTCAAGCGATCAAGCTTCTCTGAAGGACCTGCTCTGATACCAATTGTTGGAAATAATACTGAGAGGGGGGGTGAATCAGTATTATCAGATCAATAATTCTTTTTCAATACTCAGAAACATATACGCTACTTCAGTTAAGTGAACCAGCATGTACATGCTACTGTGTCTAAAGCAACCAGCGTATAACCAAAAATCTTATGATTCAGTTAGTTTATCTTCAGTAAATGCATCATGAAATTATTAACCATATTAAAAGTAAATAGGTGCAGTATAACAGAACAGATTATCACACAAAAGCCACACACATGAACACCATGATATAAGGTGGAAACCCAATGTGGGTGAAAACCACCTGCTGCAAGTCATCTCTATCTTTCTTTAATAAGAAACTTCAGTTTACAGTCTTTTGTACTGGCGCAGCCCTATACCAGTACGCGGGCTACAACCTACAGAAGACTACAACCTTCTCTCGTTTTCCAAACTCTCCTGGAAGGGAGCTCCAACCCCCTTTGCTCTTGTACTAGCTAAGATACTAGTACGTAGGTGCTGGCCTACAATCTTCTTTCCTTCAGGTACCATTTTTCATCAATTTTCAGACTGGATACTCCTGAAGACCACGATTCGTTCACTTTTCATAGCAAATCGTAGAAGCACAAAACAACCAATACTAGCATCATCAAACTTTGAATCACTGAATCACTGAAACCCTGTCAACACCCAGTCACCAGAACACAGAGCAGACTACAGAACCCTGTAATGACAGACAGACCCAACTGCAACCCAAAAATTAAGCTTCAAAAGATATACGCTACTTCAATGAAACAAACCCGCGTATACATGCGCTTTTACCGAAGCCAACCTACGTACAGATCTAAAAATAATTTCTCATAACTTACAGCTGTACCAGTCATCAGTCATACTTAGAACATAACATTGCGTCAGTATGCAGATCTAAAAATATGCGTAATCAACCATATACCGATAGTTCATTTCAAACAATTTGATCCCGATCTATCCTTCCATCCACCGATGTGATCTCTCCTTAGCTCAGATCAAGCAATGTATCATCAACCCAGAACCTGCATACTAGATCTCTTTCTTCATTAGATATTCAAGACTTTTTCGATACAATAGCCTAATGATCTTCTTCTCCTTATATAGCATTAGGCCCTCCTCAATACTACGGGCCAAAACCATAGTAACACAATACCATCAACTTCAAAACTCGGGATCAACATGACTGTCGAGATACCTTGGTCCAAAAACATAGGCTCAAGTACCGAGGACTAACTACCGCGGACCAAAGGGAAGCTTCTCGACATGTACGCTCTTTTCTATTCATGAACGGCGTGTATACGTGACTTCGTATATAGAAAGCCTGCATATCCGCGACTTAGTATATAGCGTACCTGCGTGTATACACATCTTGGGATTAATGAACCTGCGTATATGAAATTTCTCTTCATTCTTGTAGTCTGGACTGAGATCTGTCATCAAAGAGAGTTGCCATCAAGGACAACACCTGTACCGTAGCGCCACACCTGTGCCAAAATGCCAACAATCTCCCCCTTTGGACTTGATGGCAACCCCAAGATCCTTAGAATCATTCTCCCCCTTTGTCATCAAGGGCAAAGGGTTGTGCTCCCCCTGTGAATGAGATGATATCTCTGCTCTGCTGTGCTGAACATGCTCCCCCTGACTGTAGGCAAGATCTGCAAAAGATGTTATTCAAAAAGAACCAAGACTTATACATCATAAAGGACCTTCCTATCACCAAAAGACTCAATACATTCATCCATACTCCCATCCAAGAGGGGATACATCAGGAATTTACATATAACAACCAATTACATTACATCATTCATCCCAGGCATAGTGGGGAAACCAACATAGGCCATTACATGACCTTGACACCATAGAAGAGATATCACAAAAGAGGTACATGACATAGAGACGAAAGAACTAGACCAAGACTTATGAAAGTCACCGGCAGCATCTGATAATCATCTTTTTAGATCAGCAACTAAGATTTCCTTCTGTGCTCCTTCTTCAACAATAGTTGTGAACTAGGACCAGAAGCATCTAAATGCCAACAATGCTTTATTAGACTTTAAGCTGCTCCCCCTGAAACTGTGCCTGAAGGACTCTGTCATACCCATCTCAGACCTTCTCCAATTAGAATCTGCCCTTGCTGTTCAGAACTCCATATACGCGACTTCACCTGCATAAATCAACGTTTGTACGCGGATATCCCTTATACAACACGCGTACACAAACTTTTCTTTAGAACAGACAAGCTTCAACAACAGGATGAAGCATCAACTACTCCCAGCTTCTGTCTGAGATATTCAAAAGTCTCCCTGGGCAGTGGTTTTGTGAGAATATCAGCAACTTGTTCTTTAGAAGGAACATACTCCAACTTGAACTTTTGTTCAAGCACTTGTTCCCGGAGGAAGTGATACTTGATTGGTATGTGCTTGGTCTTTGAATGCATGACTGGATTCTTTGAAATGATGATTGCACTTGTATTATCACATAAGATAGAGAAAGGTGGAGTGCAAGTGATTTGAAAATCCTGCAAGGTCTGCATCATCCAAAGAAGTTGTGTGCAACAAGATGCCGCAGCCACATATTCTGCTTCAGCTGTAGATAAGGCAATCGAACTTTGTTTCTTGCTGAACCAAGATACTAATCTGGAACCCATGAAGAATGCACCACCACTTGTGCTTTTCCTGTCATCCAGACTTCCGGCCCAATCTGCATCTGTGTAAGCATGAAGAGTGAGATCTGTATCTCTAGGATACCATAGGCCATAGTTTTGAGTCCCTTGAAGATACTTGAAGATTCTTTTCACTGCCTGAAGATGAGTTTCCTTTGGGTTGGCTTGAAATCTTCCAACAATTCCTACTGCATGCATAATGTCTGGTCGGATACCTGTCAAATAAAGCAAACTCCCAATCATGGATCTATAAGTTGGTTGATGAACTGCTGTTGATTCATCATTTGTACTGAGGCTGCATCCTGTAACCATGGGGGTACATACTGGCTTTGAATATTCCATGCCATACTTCTTCAAGATCTGCTTGAGGTACTTGGTTTGAGACAAGAAAATACCTCCTTCATTTTGTTGGATTTGCAATCCAAGAAAGTATGTCAATTCTCCAAGTAATGACATTTCAAATTCTTTCTGCATAACCAAGGCAAAGTTTTGACTCATAGCCTCTTCATTGCTACCAAAGATAATATCATCTACATACACAACAAGTATTAGCAATTTGTTATTTTCAACTTTCATATAGAGATTGCCATCTGCTGATCCTTTTGAAAATCCTTGTTGGTGAAGATATTTGTCCAACCGATAGTACCAAGCCCTTGGAGCTTGTTTGAGACCATAGAGAGCCTTTTTCAATCTGCATACAATGTTTGGATCATTCCCAAGAATGAAACCATCTAGCTGCTCAATGTATACTTCTTCTTCTAAGTCTCCATTCAGAAAGGCTGATTTCACGTCCATTTGAAATACCTTGAAGTTTTGAAAACTTGAGAGAGCAAGGAACATTCGGATGGCCTCAAGTCTTGCAACAGGAGCAAAGGTCTCTTCAAAATCTATTCCTTCTTGCTGTGCATACCCTTTACAAACAAGTCTGGCCTTGTTTCTAATTACTTCTCCATTTTCATTCAATTTATTTTTGAAGACCCATTTTGTCCCTATGACATTCTTATCTTTTGGTCTAGGAACCAATTCCAAAGTGTTGTTCTTTTCGATCTGCTCAAGTTCTTCATCCATTGCTTTGACCCAACATTCATCTTTGCATGCCTCTTTCACATTTTGTGGTTCAGTGGAAGAGAGTAATGCCAAATAGCTTGAAGCTTCTGCAATTGTTCTTCTTGTTTGTACTCCTGCTTCTTTCTGTCCCACAATCTGAGATTCTGGATGATTCTTCTGGACATATCTGGATGGAGTCTTCTCTTCTATTCTTGTCTACTCCTCTGGTTCTTCTTGAGGTTCTTCTTCATCATTCTGGCTTTGAGGGTAGCCTTCATCTTCTTCGATGTCTTCATGATGAACTTGCCTAGGAATGTATCCCTTCTCATCAACCACAACATCAATGCTGTCAACAATTCTGCCAAGTCTTTTATTGTAGCACTTGTATGCTTTGCTATGTGGAGAATAACCAAGAAGAATGCCTTCATCTGCTCTTTGTTCAAGTTTGCCAAGTTGCTCATCAGTATTCTTAATATAACATTTGCTCCCAAAGATTTTGAAGTGCTTCACCGAAGGAGTCTTACCACACCAGAGCTCATGAGGAGTTTGAGTGTTGTTTACTCGGACATTTGTTTTGTTGAGAATAATAACCACAGCATGTGCAGCTTCACCCCAGAAAGTTGCGGGAGTACCTGATTCATCAAGCATAGCATGAGCCATTTGTCTGATTGTTCTGTTCATTCTTTCCACAACTCCATTTTTCTGAGGAGTTCTAGCTGTAGAGAATTCTCTTCTTATCCCACGTTGTTCATAGAAATCGAAAAATTCATTTGAGGTAAACTCCCCACCTCTGTCAGATCTGAGGCACTTAATCTTGTGTCCTGATTCATTTTCAGCCAAGGCTTTGAAGGATTTGAATTTTTTGAATGCTTCATCTTTGTGCTTCATAAGTCCTAACCAGACAAACCTGGAGAAATCGTCAATGAATAATATCAAATATTATTCTCCTCGAGGTGTTCTTTTTCTGAATGGACCACATGTATCTGTATGTACTAGCTCAAGAGGCATGCTAGCTGATCCTTCCTTCTCAGGAAAATTAGTTCTGGTTTGCTTTCCAAACTGACATGATTTGCATATGGTGTTGTCTGGAATTTTGATATCTGGAAGATCACGAACTGCCTGATATTTGCATGCTTTCCTTATTTGTGGAAAGCTTAGATACCCCAACCTCCGATGCCATAGCCAGTGTTCATCATTCTTGCTCAAGTAACATTGTTGTTGTCTTTCTTCAAATATGTATAGATTATTTGGAGTCCTTCTTCCTTTGATCACTGTTTCACCTGTATCAAGATCACGAACACAACATCCATTTGATCTAAATATTACCTTTGTTCCTTGATTGCACATCTGACTGACACTCAGAAGATTATGCTTCAATCCATCAACATACAGAACATTCCCAGCTTTGACCTTCTCTTTCAACGGAGCAACGCCTTTTCCTTTTACGGCTGCAGAGATATCGTTTCCAAAAGAAACTTTCTTTTCCTTTTCTAATGTGGTATATGATTCAAGTTTTTCTTTGTCCCCTGTCATATGCTTTGAACATCCGTTGTCAATGTACCATAGACTTTCTTGACCTTCTGCACAAAAGGCTATCCCACATCTTTCTGGTTGCAGTTCCTTTATTCTCCATGTTCTGACATTTGAGGTTTGTTCCTTCTGAGTTCTCTTCGAGGACCTGCTCCTGCATTCAGAGTCTTCATGACCAAAGTTATTGCAAATAGAGCATTCAACTTCATTTTCAAGAACCGAAAAGTTGTTATAAGTCCTTTTCATGGTTCCAGTCATACTTCTTTGCTTTTGAGCTTCTCTAGTCATGATTGTCTTGTAGGCAACAAATTGAGCTGCTTTGTGACTGAAGTTATGGCAAGAAAAGCATTGGCCATTAAAGAAATTTCTCCGATAATCAGATCTATCATCCAACTGATTGTAGCTTCTATTGACATCCATTCTTGGGGCAAATTGGGAAGATTTTACCTGTGGCTGATTGTAGCTTCTATTTGTCCTTAAGGCCGCTTGTCCCCGAACTTCTTGATAGTCTTTATTTGCCCTTGAGGTAAACTGTCCATGATTTACCTGATGACTTTTATTTGGTCTTTGTTCGCTCCTCCTTGCTGCATCAAGATAACTTTTAGAGGTAGAAGCTTGAGATGTTTCTCCATTATATCCCAGACCTGTCTTGATCAGAGGAGAACGCTGCACATTGATAATCTCATCCAAGGTTTCAGATCCTTTAACAAATTTAAGATTAATTGCTTTTGTTTTCTCAATCTCCTTTCTAAGACAAACAATCTCACATTCCAATTTTTCAAGATGTTTTTCCTTTTCTGCCAGTTGACATTGTAGAGAATCAATAATAGCACTTTTCTCTTCTAAGAAAACTTTGAGATTATTCATTTCTTCATAAAAGCCTTCTACATCTATAGCATCCATGTAGTCATCATCTTCAAAAGCCATTAAAAGTTTATATCTATAACCCTGTTCATCTTCGTCACTATTTGAAAGACCATCACTATCTTCATGAGTGTAATGGCTTTTCTTCTTTTCATTTTGTTTCTTGTTCCATTTAACAGGTTCCTTTCCCTTGTCATTCTTATCTTTGTGAGGACATTTGGCAGCATAATGACCTACTCTTCCAGAAGCAAATCATTTAAAAGGTAACTTACCTCTGAACCTTCCAGAACCCCTTTCAAGATTTCTAACAAAATTTGATTCTTCTTCTTCATCTTCTGGCACGTGACTTGCTTCATAATAATCTTCTTTGCCTGAAGCTTTGAAAGCAGCTTCTCTTCTGTCTGATGGACCTCCTTTTCTCATTTCATAAGCAGTTAGAATTCCGTGAAGCTGAGACATAGTAAGAATTCGTAGATTTTCTTTTTCTTCTATTGCAGACACTTTAGATTCAAATTTGGGGGACAATGATCTTAGAACCTTTTCAACCACAATAGCCTCTTTTATTTCTTCACCCAAGTTTTTCATGCAATTTACAATCTCATCTACCCTAAGGAAATAGTTAGCCACACTTTCATCATTATACATTCTAAGAGTCTCATACTTAAACCTGAGAGTTTGAAGTTTAGCACGCTTTACCTATTCGTCTCCTTGATAGCTCGTGACAATTTTGTCCCATATTTCTTTTGTGGATTTATAGTGCATTACCTTCATGAATTCTGATTGGGATATACATCCTAATAGGGTACTGACTGCTTTTTCATTTGTTTCATACTTCTTTTTCTCGGCTGCATCTGTAGGAGTAGCTGAAGGAAAGGTGTAGCCTGTCTCTACAATGTCCCAAACTTCTGTACCAAGAGATTGAAGATAGGCAGTAACTCTTACCTTCCAATAATTGAAATTTTTCCCATCAAAAACCAGTGGCCTGATTGATGCTTCTCTCTCGTAGTTGCTCGTGATGAACGATCTACCTTCAAGCGATCAAGCTTCTCTGAAGGACCTGCTCTGATACCAATTGTTGGAAATAACACTGAGAGGGGGGGTGAATCAGTATTATCAGATCAATAATTCTTTTTCAATACTCAGAAACATATACGCTACTTCAGTTAAGTGAACCAGCGTGTAAACACTACTGTGTCTAAAGCAACCAGCGTATAACCAGAAATCTTATGATTCAGTTAGTTTATCTTCAGTAAATGCATCATGACATTATTAACCATATTAAAAGTAAATAGGTGTAGTATAACAGAACAGATTATCACACAAAAGCCACACACATGAACACCATGATATAAGGTGGAAACCCAATGTGGGTGAAAACCACCTGCTGCAAGTCATCTCTATATTTCTTTAATAAGAAACTTCAGTTTACAGTCTTTTATACTGGCGCAGCCTTATACCAGTATGCAGGCTACAACCTTCTCTCGTTTTCCAAACTCTCCTAGAAGGGAGCTCCAACCCCCTTTGCTCTTGTACTAGCTAAGATACTAGTACGTAGGTGCTAGCCTACAATCTTCTTTCCTTCAGGTACCACTTTTCATCAATTTTCAGACTGGATACTCCTGAAGACCACGATTCATTCACTTTTCATAGCAAATCATAGAAGCAAAAAACAACCAATACTAGCATCATCAAACTTTGAATCACTGAAACCCTGTCAACACCCAGTCACCAGAACACAGAGCAGACTACAGAACCCTATAATAATAGACAGACCCAACTGCAACCCAAAAATTAAGCTTCAAAAGATATACGCTACTTCAATGAAACAAACCCGCGTATACACGCGCTTTTACCGAAGCCAACCTGCGTACAGATCTAAAAATAATTTCTCATAACTTGCAGCTGTACCAGTCATCAGTCATACTAAGAACATAACATTGCGTCAGTATGCAGATCTAAAAATATGCGTAATCAACCATATACCGATAGTTCATTTCAAACAATTTGATCCCGATCTATCCTTCCATCCACCGATGTGATCTCTCCTTAGCTCAGATCAAGCAACGTATCATCAACCTAGAACCTGCATACTAGATCTCTTTCTTCATTAGATATTCAATACTTTTTCGATACAATAGCCTAATGATCTTCTTCTCCTTATATAGCATTAGGCCCTCCTCAATACTACGGCCAAAACCATAGTAACACAATACCATCAACTTCAAAACTCGGGATCAACACGACTGTTGAGATACCTTGGTCCAAAAACATAGGCTCAAGTACCGAGGACTAACTACCGCAGACCAAAGGGAAGCTTCTCGACATGTACGCTCTTTTCTGTTCATGAAACGGCGTGTATACGCGACTTCGTATATAGCAAGCCTGCTTATCCGCGACTTAGTATATAGCGTACCTGCGTGTATACGCATCTTGGGCTTAATGAACCTGCGTATATGAAATTTCTCTTCATTCTTGTAGTCTAGACTGAGATCTGTCATCAAAGAGAGTTGCCATTAAGGACAACACCTGTACCATAGCGGCACACCTGTGCCAAAATGCCAACAAACAGAAGGTAAAACAAGAGGTTTATACCGTTCTGGAATTTTACAAGGTGTGGGGGTATGTACAATAGGTATAGAATCAGTCTTGGTCTCTTGATGTTCATCAATTTGAAGATGGTCATCACAAAATTTGGAAAAAGGATCCTGATCAAGCTCAAAGGCATGCAAATCTTTGGTATTTACAATCCTCAAAGGGAAAGAATCAACTGCAGGCCAAGGATCTCTTCTCAAATACAATATACTTTGCAAAGCGTTCTTGACATTATTGGGAAAAGAGAAGAAATAATTTATGACAAAGAAAAAAATGTCTTGGATGAAATTCCAACTTGAATACGTGATCTATCCATGTTGTCCTTTCATGTTTTTGCTGGTTGGGATCATCCTCCAGTGGAGTCTTTGGATCTGATCTCGAAAATGATTTAGAGTCGCTAGGTGAATGATTTCATCCTTGCCAGTGTCTGATCATTTTCCACCATCAACAATCAGATTTGAACTCGATACATGTACTGGGGCAAATAACAAGTTAGATGTCATGTTAACAAGCTAGACCAGAGATTGGCTGAAGCAGCATTTATCTACTTCTGCTAATGCAAAGCAAAATCATTTCGAAGGCTACCTGGCATAACTTCAGGCTCCGTCTGTAGCTTAGAAAACCAATGACATCAGCAAGGAAACCATTTTTTCCCCAGTATGGTCGCCACTATGTTAGCGTTGGAATCTGCCTTAGGCTGAGGGAAGGTGAGACTCAAGGCCACATCAAACCGAGCTCAGCCTCGTAGCTAGCCCTACGAGGACAGGAGAGGGCTCTCTCCGGGTCTATCTCAGCAAAAGGTCTTCAAAGGAGCTGAGATGACTTATAATGGATATTGATTTTAGGCTAGTAAATGGATAGGTAGGATTGATTTAAATTTTTTTGGGGTTTTGTTGGAGAAAAGGGAAAAAACAAATTTTGGCTCGGGGATGAGACCAGATCTTTGCAGAATTCAAGTTGGGGAAAGGTAGGTAGTAGCTTTGATGCTTTTTGATCATATGTATGGATGGATCAAAATGAAAAAGAGATAAAAAGGGCAAGGGGAAACAGGGATCCTCTCCAGACTGGTGAAAACATATAAAACTAAACAAATTTAAAGGCAAAGCACTAAAATCAATGGATTCTACCACACTTACTCATTCATTTAGTTTCAGAAGGAAAAGAAGGGAATGGCATACATTAAAACATTAAAGAACTTACAAATGGCTCAGAGAACACACCATCAAAACTAAAAACCACAAGAATCCCAACAGGTGCTGCAAAACCTCTGATCTTTCCTTAGCCAAAATGCAGAAGATATGTACAATAGTGTGCCAAAACTTTGCCAAAAGTCCAACCTTTGCTACTGAATGAAAATCTACATAATATAGACCATGCCAACCGATCTCCTAGCCTTTATGGGTCAAGCTCCTCCTTCTAGGAGCAGTTTGAACTAATTCCAAACATAGAGTTGAAAACTAGGCATCCAAACAACCTGCCTCTAAAAGAAGGGAAACTGATCCATTTCATTAAATTTTTGCTATTTTGTGAATGAATCATCTAGAATAGGTAAATAAGTGCCAAAGTTACATAATATACATCAAACTACATCAAGATAAATCAAATATTATATCAGAAGGTGAAACTAGTGAAAAGTAGCTGAATTTCTGAGCTGGAAGATGAAAATTTGACCAAAAATCTCTATAAGCCGTGCACCTAAGCTCTATGCATCGTGCACTTTTCAGCCTGCTTTTGGGGCACTTCCTGACATCAAAATCAAGCTCATGTTAGCTTGTTGGAAATCCGTCGATGTCTGCTATCCATCCCAAGTGGAAATTCTCAATTTGGAGCTCATTTTCCCCTTCAAAATTTCATTCTCCTACAAGTACTTCCTGCTGGTGCAAAAGGTGGCAGAAAGGTGATTTTCATGGTGTTTTTGACCCTTTTGATCATCCAGAACTTGATGAAATGCCTTGGCCATACTAGAGCATGCATAACATACCATGAAAAATCCAAAATTATAAAGTTTTCCTCTAGAAAGTGTCCCAATCATAAGCGCACGCATCGACGCGCTACGCGTTGGGCTGAAAAATCTGTTTTGCAAGCCAATAATTTCCAAAATGACAAAAATTTCTCCGAATTTGCTCAAATTCGGAGCGAAGACCCTCCATCATGTATCATGCCCAACCAAAGAAGCTTCGGTCAAGACTTGGAGCCGATCATGTGTTTTGTGCCTCTTCAGTACCCTCCTGGTGTATGCAGTTTCAGTTGTAGAGTCATTGCCTTGGTCATATGATGTATTGGTGCCCGCCTCCATGATGTTGAAAGTCTATGCAAAGTGTATGTTTGATTTGTTGAAAATGAGAAATGAAGGCTTGATGTCTTTGTCTCCAAGTGCCAAATATGCCAAGGGAAATGAGGAGCTGTGAGGAATATGAAACAGTAGGTATAATGGAGTGAGGGTAAGGATATGGTTCAATCAATTGAAGCCTGCAATGTGAGGACAGTCACTTGATTGTGTTTTAGGAGTGTGAGGTTTGGGGATTTATGTATAGGAATAGGGTTTAGGGTCTGGGATTGTTGTATAGGGTTGGGAGATTGTTATAAGGGCTAGGGTTTTGGGAAATATATATGAGGAAAGGTGTGGGGTTTTTAGATTTGACAATGGGTAGCAGGGATTTGGGAATAGGGATGTAATGATTTCTAGGGGGTAGGGAGCGATAGGATTTGGGGACAAATGGAGTCAAGGGGAGGAGAAAATGATGGGAAAATGATATATTTAGTGACAAACTATTTTTCAAAAACCTTGGCAGCAATTGCCTTGAGGATCTTTAGAAGTAGGTTTTGAGACTTTTTGTTGCAACCACTATCACCCATCAACCACGGTCTCTTATCATAAAACTTGATGCAATAGCAAGATACCAAGCCTACCTGGAAAATTCATGCAAAGTATGGGTGAATTGGTGAAGTTTCCAGCAATTTCTAGGCTTGAGGCTATATGCGCCGCGCACTCTATATGTGTCGCGCCAGTGTAAATTTACACTGGAAATTTTCTCCCAGTGCGCCGCGCTCTTTATATGCACCACGCCTTTTTCCAGGGGACTTTTGGAGGCCTTCTCTGTGTCACAATCAGGAATAGGATAGCTCGTTAGAAAGATATTTGAGTCTACTTTCCAAACCAATTGGAATTTTTCAATGTCGAGTTCATTTGCCCTGTCAAAAATCAAATCTCCCAAGACTGGTCAAAATGTGCCAAATGAGGCTGCCTCAAGGCAGAGTTCTGTTGCAGTCAACTTCTGAATGCCTTCCTCAACTCCAAATTGAGCTCATGATGGCTTATTGGAAAGATATTTTTGTCTAGGTAGCCTTTTAGTCATCAAGAAAGTTATTTGGCTAACCAAGCTAGGAGAAAATCTGATTTTCCCAAGGCCACTTTAGAGTTGCATTCAATTCTCTTGAGGCAACGGTATTTTTGACATTTCTATAAAACCACGAAACCTGTGTAAAAAGTGAAGGAATTTTTTCTTCTTTGACCTGTTTTGGACAAAAACCTCTCTCCGTTTTCCCAAATTCATATTTGATTGCTCAGAAACATCATTTGAGTAAAACCTACCCCGATGTGCGGAACAAGAGATTTGTCGAAATGAAGCGAAATGAATGGGATAGGGAGCTTCTAAATTCTTGAGGAAGTTTTGGGAAGTATGAAGGGATGTTAGGAAGTAGGGGAAAGTGGAATCTCAGAAATTGAGTGAGGGGAAGGGGTCCAAAAGGGAAAAACATAGGCCCAACCTAGAAAATTGCCAGGTTGTAGCAAAAAACTAGAGTTTGTGAAAAAATGAGGAATTTGGGGGATCTTAGTGATGGGAAGTGTTTAATAAGGTACATGAAGGATAGGGAAAGGTGTATGAACATCTGGATACAAGTTTTGCTAACGATTTGACCATTCAAGAGAAATTGCCTTCAAAACCCTAGGAGAGGGAAATGAACCTTGCCTAGGCAAAAATGAAGCATGAACAAGGTGTAAAATGACCCAATGGAACCTGACATGATGATAAAAACCCTCGGAATGATGATAGACTCAGATGAGTAGTGACATAGACTGAAATTTGGGCAACTTTGAAAGGAGTGAAAGCAAACCCTAGACCTAATGCCTAGTGACCAAATTTTTCTTGAAGACTCACTGAAATGACAAAATTTTACTTTGACACTCTGAGACCACATTGTAAGAGCATATTTGATCACTTGGAGGAAGGCTGGAAAGACTGACACTAACACATGCCTACACCATACAACCACCACTCGTTCTCGAAGTTGACATTAGAAATATTGAAGTGTTAGGGCTGCCATAACTACCTTTTGTTCCTGTTGTTGAGATTTCTTGTGGGCTTCTAGCTGCATTTTCACAAAATAACTTAGTGGGCCTATGGTGGCATGAGAGGAATTGTTCCTCTTCAACTGTACAGGCCAGAATTCATGACGGGGTCATAAAAAGCCCCCGTTTGCATCTGTGCTCGGCCCCACCTCTTCCCTTTTCCGGTTCCAACACTGAGGTGAGGGTTTTGTAGCTTGTCTAGTGCCACCTCCTTCCAAACGGAAGCTTTGATGGGGTGCCATGTGTATTCCACTCGTCAACACCCACCCAACTCCTATGTTGTGTGTGCTCCTCTCTCGAGCCTCCAGCACCACCTGAATGCTTGCCAAGCCCACTGAATTAACACTCTTCCAAAGTGGTATAAAAAACTTCACCCCAAGCCCAATGACTTGCACTGTCGAACCCCTTTCACACTCAATTTATGCCACCCAACACTCGTTCGACCCCCACAATGTACACCACCACCAACTAAGTTGTCCATAAATGGAGACTTGGTAGAGACCTAGTACTTCTACACCTGTAGGTCGAGCAGCCAAAAAGAACCACATACCAAAAACAATGCTAGGTAATTGGGGTAAAATATTCCCAATTCCCCTAGGATACTCCACTTAACTCCACAAGCTCATTTAGGAATGGAATGTGTAATAAAACCTACAACATACCTTAGTTCATTCAAGGTTCCCATGGAAAGTCGTCAGACGATTGGGCTTCGAAGGTTTGCGTGGACAGGGGACGCCACAATGAGAAAATGCATAAATACAAGAGAAAGGTGCCAAAGGCTCACTTTTGCAACCAAATACCAAATGTGTCATAGTCCAATGAATGACAGGTCACCTTATCCCACCACCAATATGGATCAGCGAGGCACCGTTCTGAACTACTGACCCAAAACTTCCATCGCCAAAATATCATTACAATGGCCATCGAGCTCCATAAGATATTCATCGCCCACATGCCTCTACATTAGTGTACTCGAGTGTGGATAGTAGGTTTCACGTGGGTTTTCTTTGGCATAACCTCGCAGGCAACCCATTTGCATGTTAATCACATGGAGAAGTTGGGAGGAGGCTAGGCTTGACCCCCAAAGTCCTCAGGTTATCCACCATCATCGGGGTATGTATGATTACTATTTTTAATATTTAAATGGATTTAATTAAGTTGATGCATAGATTAGCTGAGAGGAAGTTGTGTGATTATTAGACTTATGGCAATAGTGTATATCCAACAGCGAGAACCCCCAAGCAAGATATACTAGAAACTTATGGCGTAGCACTCTACAGATAAGAATGAGCCTATTTCTTAAGCACCAAAAGTATCCCCATGAAATTTGACAATGGGTAGAGAAAATAACATCCCAATGAACCAACCACCCCACCATCCCACACTGAAACTGCAATTCTCTACCTATTAATTATATGGGAAAGTTGGAATCAGCTAGGGGGAATCAACTTACAGGCCCGCCCTAGGTTTCCCACAATTTTTTTTGAAGGACCACTAACCTCAGTCAAGGCGTGTTTTCATATTGAGGTGAACCCAACCACATTCTTGCTCTTCTATGGAATATGAAAGGAGAATCACAAGGATTAGGATTCGTAGGGGTGAGGAGGAAAAGATGGTATTTCATTTTATGCTTTTCCCACTATTTTCTCTCTTGGAAACCCTCTAGATGTATTCTGACATTTCACGTCCTAGTTATGGTTGGATAACCTTTTTAGAGAGACAATGATATGTGCGGATTATGATTGGAGAACTCTCTGGGTAATTATAGAAAGAGGACGATAAGTTTCTCATCTTTTCAATTATGACTGGATAACTCTCAGTATTTTCGGAGAGATGATTGTTTTTCTATTTTTTTAATTCAACATAATTCATGAGTGGATAGATTAAAGGTTTTATACATTCACTTTTTTTCTCTTATATTGTTTGATCTTTTTTTATATTTTTAATGATGATAAAACTAGCACAACAACATTTACCAATGTGATTGATAAATGCTAATAGGCGTATATGAAACATATAAACAACCACATTTTCCAATGTGATTGATATACGTCGATAAGCTTATATCAACCACATTAATAATTATTATGGGTTTTTTTTTAACACCAACTATTTAGGATTATTAATAACTATATAAATATTAACAACCAGATTATATATATATATTTATATATTAATATTATAATAATAATATAAACACCTAATATATATTAATTAATAATAAAATTAGCTCATAATAATAGTAGATTATCATTATATTATTAAAATAATATAATAATATAATAATTATTATATAATAATAATAATAATAATAATAATTTATAATTATAACATGTGATTATAATAATATTATATTATCATTATATTATTATAATAATATACAAATATAGTTATTATTATCATAACAATATAATTAATATTATTTTAATATATTATTATAATAATAACATTAAAAACCAATTATTTATGATAATTAATAACTATATAAATAATAACAACTATATTCTTATATATTTATATATTTATGATTATTATATTAATATTATTATAATAATATAAACTCATAATAACAATAATAATAATATTATTATTCTTAGGTTTTAGTATTTTTAATATGTATCTTAGGTTTTGTATAGATTGAGTTTATAATATTAGTCCCTTATGTTTATTATTACCCAAGGGATTAGTACTAAAATCCTAAGGGGTTATGAAGAAATGAGAATAATATTAAACAAGAAGGACTAATATTCTAAACCTGAGGAACTAATAAACCCAACTGTTTAATATTATAAACCTAAGGGATTAGTCAAGCCAATGGATAAATATTAAAAACCTAAGGTATCAAGAAGCACAAGGAATTGATATTACAAACACAAGAGATTAATAAAGATGACCATGATTGATATTATAAACCTAAGTTAATGATAAATCCAGAAGATTAATACTAAAACCCCAAGCGATTATGAACCCAAGGAAATAATATTAAACCCATGGGAGTAATATTATAAACCCAACATTGGTAAACCCTAATATAAATATTAGAAAGAGTAAAATAAACATGGTTTATTTTCATGGTGAGAGAATCCTTGTGACAATGTGACATTCAACCATGGTTGACCATGGTTGTCTATGATTGACAATGGTTGAGCATGATCGATATTATAAACCTAAGGGAATAATAAATCCAAGGGATTGATATTATAAACGCCAAGGAATAATAAAACTAAGGGATTAATACGAAAACCCTGAGGGATTATTGATGTAGTAGCATTTAGCTCAACATTTTCATTGTATTTTAGTAGACATAGGGGGTCTTCTATTTCAAGGAAGTTGGTTTCCTAAGTATTGAATTAACGTAATTATTTAATGTTTTGAGTGATTTTAATGAGAATAGGAATTAGTTGAATATTGTGAGGCATAAGTATAAATGTTCTTGAATGTAGGAGAAAATGAGAGCTTTAGGATAGTTGAGTGATGAGAGGATTGAGAATTGATTGTAAATCTTAGATTAGGAATCAGTTCATGATTTTGTGTATTTGAGAGAATCCTTAGGCATGAGAAAGATATTTTAGGATTCTGTTGAGAAGCTTATGGATCTAAACCAGGAATTGGTTTTAGAATCCGTTTTGTATAAATGTAAGCCTAAAAGGCATGATCAGAGGTCAGAGAGGTTAGACAGAGAGAGAGAGTTAGGTATTTAGCTAGTGTTTGTAAGCCTACGGGCAAATAATGAACAGAGGCCATTAAATTAGAAGATCAGGCTGACAAGAGACAAAGAGTCTCATTATGTAATTGTTTGTTGATATATATATGCACAGAGATTGAAATTCCAATTTTTATGAGCTTGTTATTGAATATTGAATGATGAATGAATGAATTAGCATATCCGGTGTAAAACAGAGTTGTGGGCGGAGTTCAGCAAACACAGAGAGAGACACATGATGAAGAAGATCTTGATGGATCGTTGAATCCATTAGAAGAATCAAAGTCAAGCTCAGGAGGGAGTGCGTAGTGAAACAGCCAAAGGACCAGAACCCGAAGAAAACTCCAAATCACAAAAACACTGAAGGAATAGCGTAAAGCTTAAGTAAACAAAGTAGAAGAGGAGTAGAGTGTCAATGCATAGCAACCGTTAAATCTCATAGATCAACAGCCAGGATTAAATCGCAAGAGTGGAAAGATTGGATCACATCACAATCTTTCAAAGAGAGGAAGAGATTGCAACATGTGATGCATAGCCAGACCCGAATCCTTATCGAATGTGACCTAGAACCCATTGGGTTCGAAATACATGTTGGATTGAAGTTTTAAAGTGGACAAGTTAAGTGCTAGGATAAGCCGATGAAGCTGATCAGAGATCGAAAACCAAAGGAGGAGTAGTGCAGCGAAAGGTTCGAGATGGAGACGGACCCGACGATAAATATCAAAGTGCGTGTATATATTTTGAGATCCGCTTATGTGTTTTAGAGCGGGATTTCATATATTTCCTTTGTATTCTGTTAAAGTGTTGTGCCTGAGTCTTTTAATGCTTAAGCGTTATTTAAATGCTTTCGATAGTTGCATATCAGAGTCAGAGGGGTGATAAGACCATATATGTGATATGACCATGGAAAACTGCGATAAGCGATTGCGATATAGGCAATTCTAAGGAAATGTGAAACGTCTAAGGAAAGGTGGAAAAAGGTTTGTTATGCATGTTTTACATGTATTCTCTTATAGCAAAATTATAATGGATTAAAGCGCTGATAGAAGGGTTTTAATGGTTTTCCAATTATAACCCAAAGTTATAAAGTGGGGTTTGGTTATATGCATGGCCATAGGAATTAATAAAGGTTTATGAGGATGTAATAAGTCCCGATAGAAAGGATTGGGAGGGCTAGACTATGTGGTTAATAAATAAATCGTTCCACATGAATTATAATTAAGGGGGCCTTAACCCATTGTTTAGTTATGGTGAATCTTTGACCAGATGGTCATATAAATTCGTGGGTAGAAAATGGTTTATTGTATAGGTTTATGCATACTGTGGGTAAAGCAGGGGTAACCCTGTGTAATTTGGTATCAAAGATGAATAAAGAAATTATGTGTGAAAGTTTCTTTGGAAGAATTTAAAATAGAGATATGTGGAAAGATGTGTATGCAGGCAAGGCAGATCAGATTCTAATCTCACAGCGAAGAAACTATAGTAAAGCTAGGAGATTGGTAAGAGGAACACTAATCTTGATATTCCTGCATTTTGATAGAATGTTCAGATTTTGAGAGCCTACAGGTAGATAATGAACAGAGGCCATTAAATTAGAAGATCAAGCCGAGGAGAGACAGAGAGTCTCATTATGTAATTTTTTGTTGATATATACATGCACAGAGATTCAAATTCCAATTTGTATGAGTATGTTATCGAATATTGAATGATGAATAAATGAATTAACATATCCAGTGTAACACAGAGTTGCAGGAAAAGTTCGGAAAACACACAAATAGATGCGTGATGAAGAGGATATTGATGGATTGTTGAATCCATTAGAAGAATCAAAGTCAAGCTCAGGAGGGAGTGCACAATTAAACAACCAAAGGACCAAAACCCGAAGAAAACCCAAAATCACAGAAACACTGAAGGAATAGAGTAAAAATTAAGTAAACAGAGTAGCGGAAGAGTAAAGTGCCAATGCACAGCAACCGTTAGATCTCATAGATCAATGTCCAGGATTGAATCACAAGAGTGGAAAAATCGTATCGCATTGCAATCTTTGAAAGGAAGGAAGTGATTGCGACATGTGATGCATAGCTGGACCTGAAACCTTATCGAATGTGACCTATAACCCATCGGGTCCGAAATACATGTTGGATTAGAGTTTTAAAGTGGAAGAGTCAAATGCAAGGATAAGCTGATGAAGCTGATCAGAGATCATAGATTGGAGGAGGAGTAGTGCAGCGTAAGATTTGAGATGGAGATGGACCCGATGATAAATATGAATGCGGCTGTATAGATTTTGAGATCCGCTTATGTGTTTCAGAGTGGGATTTCATTTATTTCGTTTGTATTCTATTAAAGTGTTGTGCCCAAGTCTTTTAAGGCTTAAGCATTATTTAAATGCTTCCGATAGTCGCATATCAGAGTCGGAGGGGTGATAAGACCTTATATGTGGTATGACCATGCCAAACTGCGATAAGCGATTCCGATAAAGGTAATACTTGGGAACTGTGCAAAGGCTAAGGAAAGGCGGAAAAAGGTATGTTATGCATGTTTTACGTGTATTCTCCTATAGGACAATTATAATGGATTAGACCACCGATAGAAGGGTTTTAATGGCTTTCCAATTACAACCCAAAGTTATAAAGTGGAGTTTGGTTATATGCGTGGCCATATGAATTAATAAAGGTTTATGAGGATGTATTAAGTCCTGATAGAAAGGATTGGAAGGGCTAGACCAAGTGGTTAATGAATAAATCATTCCACATGAATTCTAATTAAGGTGGCCTTAACCCATTGTTCAGTTATAATGAATCTTTGACCACATGGTCATATAAATTCCTAAGCAGAAAATGGTTTATTGCATAGGTTTATGCATACTGTGGGTAAAGCAAGGGTAACCCTGCGTTAATTATGAACCCAAGGGAATAATATTAAACCCGTGGGACTAATGTTATAAACCCAAAGGAATAATAAAACAAAGGGATTAATACTAACTATACCCAAAGAAATAATAAAACGATGAGATTAATACTAAAACCCCAAGGGATTATGAACCGAAGGGAATAATATTAAACCCATGGGACTAATATTATAAACCCAACATTGGTAAACCCAAATATCAATACTACAAACACTAAAATAATAAACCCAAAGTTTTGATATTATAAACCCAAATGAATAATAAACCCAAGGGATTAATACTAAAGCCCCAAGGGATTATGATCCCAAGGGAATACTATTAAGCCCAAGGGACTAATATTATTAAGCCAACATTCGTAAACCAGAATATAAATATTACAAACACTAAAATTAAACATGGTTTATTTTCATGGTGAGGAAATCTTTGTCAAAATAAGACATTCAAGTAACAGATTAATATTATAAACCCAACATTGGTAAACCCTAATATAAATACTACAAATACTAAAATAAAAATAGTTTATTTTGGTGGTGAGACAATTCTTGTCACAATGCGACATTCAACCATGGTTGACGATGTTTGGCTATGATTGATAATGGTTTACAATGATTGCTATTATAAACCAAAGGGAATAATAAACCCAAGGGATTGATATTATAAACCCAAATGAAAAATAAACCCAAGCGATTAATACTAAAACCCAAGGGATTATGAACCTAAGGGAATAATATTAAACCTATGAGACTAATATTATAAATCAAACATTGGTAAAGGCAAATATCAATACTACAAACAGTAAAATAAACATAGTATATTTTGATGCTGAGACAATCCTTGTCATAATGCAACATTGAAACATGGTTGACTATGTTTGGCTACGATTTATATTATAAACCTAAGGGAATAAAAAACCCAAAGTTTTGATATTATAAACCCAAATGAATAAGAAACCCAAGGGATTAACACTAAAACCATAAGGGATTATGAACCCGATGGAATAATATTAAGCGTAAGGGAATAATCTTATAAACACTACAAACACTAAAATAAACATGTTTTATTTTGATGGTGAGACAATCGTTGTCACAATGCGACATTCAAACATGGCTGACCATGGTTTGGTATGATTGACAATGGTTGACCATGATTGGTATTCTAAACCCAAAGGAATAATAAAATGAAGGGATTAATACTAAAACCCCAAGGAATTATGAACCGAAGGGATTAATACTAAAACCCCAAGGGATTATAAACCCAAGGGAATAATATTAAACCAATGGGATGAAAACCAAAGGGATTATGTACCTAAGGGAATAATATTAAACCCATGAGACTAATATTATAAATCGAACATTGGTAAAGGAAAATATCAATACTACAAACACTAAGATAGACATAGTTTATTTTGATGTTGAGACATTCCTTGTGACAATGCTACATTCAAACATGGTTCACCATGTTTGGCAATGATTTATATTATAAACCTGAGGGAATAAAAGACCCAAAGTTTTGATATTATAAATCGAAATGACTAATAAACCCAAGGGGTTAATACTAAAACCCGAAGGGATTATTAACCGAAGGGAATAATATTAAGCTCAAGGGACTAATATATTAAACACTACAAACACTAAAATAAACATGTTTTATTTTGATGGTGGGACAATCGTTGTCACAATGCGACATTCAAACATGGTTGACCATCGTTTGCTATGATTGACAATGGTTGACCATGATTGATATTCTAAACCCAAAGGAATAATAAAACGAAGGGATTAATACTAAAACCCCAAGGGATTATGATTCGAAGGGATTAATACTAAAACCCCAAGGGATTATGAGCCCAAGGCAATAATATTAAACCCATGGGACTAATATTATAAACCCAACATTGGTAATCCAAAATATCAATACTACTAACACTAAAATAAACATAGTTTATTTTAATGTTGAGAGAGTAAAATAAACATGGTTTACTTTCATGGTGAGAGAATCATTGTCACAATGTGACATTCAACCATGGTTGACCATGGTTGAATAATAAACCCAAGCGATTGATATTATAAACCCAAGGGATTAATACTAAAACCTCAACGGATTATGAACCAAAGGGAATACTATTAAACAAAATGGACTAATAATATAAACCCAAGGGATTTATGTAATAAACCCAAAGGAATAATAAACCCAAGGGATTATTATTTATTTTCATGGTGAGACAATCCTTGTCACAATGTGACATTCAAGCATGGTTGGCTATGATTGACAATGGTTTAACATGATCGATATTATAAACCTAAGGGAATAAAAACCCAAGGGATTAATATGAGAAACCTAAATGAATAATAAAACAAAGGGATTAATACTAAGGCTGCAAGGGATTTTGAACCCAAGGTAATAATATTAAATCCAAGGGATTAATATTATAAACATTAAAATAAACATTATCGACTATCATTGATTTACATATTGAGACAATTCCTATCACAGTTCCATGTTGGACCATGGTCGAAATTATAATAAACCATGTTTGACTCGGGAATAATAAACCCAAGCGATTGATATTATAAACCCAAGCGATTAATAATAAAACCCCAAGGGATTATGAACCTAAGGAAATATTATTAAATAAAAGGGGCTAAGAATATAAACCCAAGGGAATAATGAACTAAAAGGATTGATATAATAAACCCAAAGGAATAATAAACCCAAGGGACTAATACTATAAACCCAACATTCGTAAACCCAAATATAAATATTACAAATGCTAAAATAAACATCATTTATTTTCATGTTTAGAAAATCCTTGTGACAATGTGACATTAAAGCATGGTTGACCATGGTCAGCTATGATTGACAATGGTTTACCATGATCGATATTATAAACCTAAGGGAATAATAAACGCAAGGGACTAATATGAGAAACTAAAAGGAATAATAAAACGAAGGGATTAGTACTAAAACCCCAAGGGGTTATGAAGCAAAGGGAATAATATTAAACCCACAGGACTAATATTACAAACCCAACGTATATAAACCCTAAGAAAAATATTATAAACATTGAAATAAACATGATGGACCATCATTGATTTTCATATTGAGACAATCGTTATGACAATTCCATGTTGGACCATGTTTGACATCATAATAAATGTTTGACTCAAGAATAATAAACCCAAGTGATTTATATTATAAACCCAAGGGATTAATACTAAAACACCAAGGGATTATGAACCAAAGGGAATAATATTAAACAAAAGGGACTAATAATATAAACCCAAGGGAATAATAAACCCAAGGGATTGATATAATAAACCCAAAGGATTATTATTTATTTTCATGGTGAGACAATCCTTGTCACAATGTGACATTCAAGCATGGTTGGCTATGATTGATAATGGTTTACCATGATCGATATTATAAACCTAAGGGAATTATTAACCCAAGGGATTAATATGAGAAACGCAAAGGAATAATAAAACGAAGGGATAATACTAAGACCCCAAGGGATTATGAACCCAAGGGAATAATATTAAATCCAAGGGACTAATATTATCAACATTAAAACAAACATGATCGACCATCATTTATTTACATATTGACACAATTCCTATCACAATTCCATGTTCGAACATGGTCGACATTATAATAAACCATGTTTGACTCAGGAATAATAAACCAAAGCAATTGATATTATAAACCCAAGGGATTAATACTAAAACCCCAAGGGATTATGAACCTAAGGGAATATTATTAAAAAAAAGGGACTAATAATATAAACCCAAGGGATTAACACTAAAAACTCAAGGGATTGTGAACCCAAGAAATTATTAATATTAAAAAGTTGAATAACGAAGAAAAACAATAATTTGATATTATAAATTGGGAATTAATAAACCCAAGGGAAAAATATTAGAAACCAAAGGGATAAAAAATAGCAAGGGATTAAAAGGAATTAATTTTTTAAACCCAACAGAGTCATCAACCCACGTGACTATGAATATTATAAACCTAATGGATCAATAAACCCTAGGGATTTTTAATATTATGAAAGTAGCACGCCAATAAATTGAAGGAATAACCATTGTAAATGTAAGGGATTAATATTAAACATTAGGACTATTATTTAAATCTTGATATTGGGGATTAATAAAACAAAGGGAATAAATGATAAGCCAAAGGAATTATTAATATTACAAACTTAAAGAACAAATAAACCTAATCAGTTAATATTATAAACCAAAGGAAATAGTAAACCGAACCTAAGCCCTAAATCCATGGCATCGGTATATAAACATAAATAATGCTATAACAAATAAAATAATAAAAAAACATAAACCAAAGCCAATATAAGAACCGCATTGCAAACCATAAAGCACTAAAACATGATAAATCATCATTACATCAATAGTAACACATTTATATCACTACATTATAAATAATAAATAGAATTTAAGCCATAAATACATTGATATCAATACATGAATGTATTAATAGTATAAATCTCAATATTATTGATATAAACACCTAGAACATGAAATCCCAACAATAATATGATAAATGTAAATATTTTCATTTATGAAAGATGTGAACAAAGTGAAGGGATACACACAAAAGACCACAACAATTAGAAATGCAAGAGAAAGATATAAAATAGTAACACTCCCATTGGAGGAAAGCAACATAAAATAAAAAAACACATCTATATTGCACACATTGGATTTAAAAAAGAATAGCATAATAGGACATTTTAAGACCAAAGATATATAATTTTGTACATAAAAACAACATTAGTTTTTAAAATAATCAATTTAACCAACATTGCGACCACAGAAAGAACATTGAGTCTTAACATATATTTTTTGTTTTCTTTACATCAAATAATTCCAGTACAAAATAATCGTGGCCTTTTCTATAAACATCATTGTCTGTTGCCAATTTAAATCCCAGCCGTTGGATCAATGATATCGGATCGTTGAAGTTTATTTACATGGTTTTGGTCGTGCAGGCGAAAATCCAAGTTACACTAACAATTAGCGTAAAAACTTAGCGGATCCAAAATTTGGATTTGAAATGTTATACATGGAACTTTTGTAACTTGTTAAGTCCATGAACCATTACCTATTGCATCACAAGTTTGTTTAAGAGGAAGGCGGACCCCAAGTCTTCATGAGTTGCGATTAGCGATTGCCGACATATCGCATCGGAACATTTGAGTGGGGGTGATAAGGCCTTAAGTCAGGGGGAAGCAACGATTGCTGATAAGCGACCGATGTGATAGATTGCATCGTGACTTTAACATAGGGAAGCTTTGGATAAAGACCCTTGTGACTTGTGATGATGCGATTTAATTTGGACGGACGGTTTAGCTAGATCATGATCCCCGGTGAATCACGGAAATTTCTGTTTATAAAGTGCAAATGCATTATTTTGGCCTTTTTCCAAAGGCATTTTGGTTCTAAATGCAAAAGACAGAATTGTGTAAAAATGTCATGGAACCAGCTTACAAAAATATAGAAAAGATAGATCAACGCCTTAGAATTCAGCCTCTTCGAGGGGGCAACCTCCTTTACATTACACAAATGAATGATTCTTTGATGATTCAAATGAAAAAACCTCCTTTCTATATATAGGACTCTAAGGAGTCACAATATAACCCATTCGACCTAACAATAATAATGTAAAGGCACAAAAATAACAATAGAGGGATTCTATGGGGTAAAGTAATAACAATATGGGGACAATAGGGGCACAACCATATTAATAAGGGATACAACTACAATAGTAATGGGGTAATCACCAGTATTATAGGGACCTAACATGCCCCTCTCCTTCAAAAAAGTGTTGTCCTCAATGCTTGAGTAGTTCTGGATGACTCTGTATAAAATTCTCATCCTCCCATGTGGAATCTTCAACAGATAAGTTCTTCCACTTGATGAGATACTCCGAAATTGATCGATTTCATAGCTATTGAGTTCTCTTTTTTTTTGTGACTGCTTCCGGTTCCAATATAATATTTCCCTCCTCGTCAATATTTTTTGAACTAGGAGCTTATCGCCTATAACCTTCTTTAAACATGAAACATGGAAAACTGGGTGCACTCGAGAAGCTGCACGAAGCTCCAATTTGTATGCCATAGTACCAATCTTTTGCAAAACCTTGTACATACCATAATACTTTCATGATAATTTATTATCCTTCTTAGCTTGCCTGTGGGACATTTGTTTATATGGTTGTAGCTGTAGGAATACCCAATCACCTACATCAAAACTTCTTTCGCTGCGATGTTGATTTTTCAATTGTTTCATTCTATTGTGCGCCAACATGAGGTTATCCTTTAAGAGTTGGAAGACTTGTTGTTGATGCTCGATGTGATGTTCCACTGCTTGAACCTTAGAATTTTCTCTTAAATATGATGTGATGGATGGTGGCTGATATCCATAAAGTGCCATAAATGGAATCATTTTTTTGCTATATGGAAGGAAGTGTTATACCACCATTCAGTCAAATGCAACCATTTGACCCATTGTGTCTGTTTATTAGATACAAAGCAATGAAGATATCCTTCCAAACATTTGTTTACTATCTCAGTCTACCCATCAGATTGAGGATGATAATATACGCTATGAGCTAACTGAGTACTGAGACAAGAAAATAATTATGTCCAAAAATTTCCAGTGAAAATGGGATCTCTGTCACTTACAATAATCTTTGGGTTTCCATGTAGCTTTTGAATTGTTTCCATAAATGCAGTAGAAACTATATTGGCTTTAAATGGATGTGATAATGCACAAAATTGTGCAAACTTGGTAAGTCTGTCAACTACCACCATGATGACACTCTTTCCCTCAGACTTGGGTGAACCTATGATAAAATCCATTGAAACCTCCTCCCAACATTGGCTTGAAATGGATAAATGTTGTAATAGACTCAGGATCTTAATTGTTTCAACTTTATTTTGTTGGAAAACCAAGCATTCCACGACAAACTTTTGAATATCCGATTTAAGGCCATCCCAAAAAAATTCCTTCTTAACCCTGTGGTAAGTTTTTAAAAATCCTGAGTGCCCTCTTAAGGGATGAGTGTGCAATTCCATAAGAATCTTTTGTTTGAGTTGGGAATTCTTACAAAGGTATAAGTGATATTTGTACCATAATGAATCATTTTTCCAATTAAGTGTATTAGATGTACTAGAATCTTATGGTAACTTTCGAATAAGTGCCCACACTTCTTCATCATTCTTCCATTCCTCCCTTGCTTCGTTTATCCAATCTCGTTGGATAATAGAAATGGCACACAACAATGATTCCACATCCTCATCCTTTCTTGAGAGTGCATCTGCCACCACATTTTGCTTCCCTTTTTTGTAGATGATTTCAAAGTCATAACCCAACATCTTTGTGACCCACTTTTGTTGCTCTTCAGAGGATAATCTTTGTTCTAAAAAGTATTTATGGCTATCATGATCCGTTTTTACCTTGAAGTGTCTTCCCATTAGGTAGGGTCGTCATTTCTTAAGTGCATGTAGTATTGCCAACATTTCCTTCTCATAAATAGCTTTGTGTAAAAAAAATTCCTTGATTGGACGACTTTCAAAAGTAATGGGTCTTTCATCTTGCATTAAAACAACACCAATTCCATTTCCTGAAGCATCACATTCCACAATAAAGTTTTTTGTGAGGTCCGGTGTAGCTAAGACTGATGCTTGGCACATTGCCTCTTTAAGATGTTCGAAGGCCTTTGTTTCTTCTAGAGTCCATGAAAATGCATCTTTCTTTAATAATGTTGTTAGAGGTGTTGCTATTCTCCCATAATTCTTAACAAACTTGCGATAATACCCTGTCAACCTGAGAAAGCATCGCAGATGCTTTATGGATGTGGGGATTTTCCATTCCTTAATGGCTTTAATTTTGCTAGGGTCTACCTTAACTCCTTCATGAGATACAATATGACCCGAATATTCCACCTCTTGTACTCCAAAGAAACATTTGGATCTTTTTGCATATAATTGTTTCTCCTCCAATAGTTGTAGCACCCTGTCAACATGTTCAACATGATCCTTCCAAGACTTGTTGTAGATTAGTATATCATCAAAAAATACTAGCACAAATTTTGTAAAGAAGCATTTTAAAATGGAATTCATCAAACCTTGAAATGTAGAAGGTGCATTGGTAAGGCCAAAAGGCATGACCAAAAATTCATAATGACCCTCATGAGTTCTAAATGCTATTTTCGGAATGTCTTTACTATTCATTCTAATTTGATGATATCCTGAACGAAGATCCAACTTGGTGAAATAAATTGATCCATGCAATTCATCTAGTAATTCATCAATGATAGGAATGCGAAACTTACTTTTAATTGTGACCTTGTTGACCTCCCTATAATCCGGACACATCCGCCATGATCCATCCTTCTTGTGCACCAATACTACTGGAGCAGAGAAAGAACTTTGACTAGGTTGAATTATACCAACCTCTAGCATTTCTGCAACCATACATTCAATTTCACTCTTTTGGGCATAGGGATATCTGTACGACCTGATCTTTGGAGGAACACTTCCTGGAATCAGATGAATAGCATGATCATGATCACGAATAGGTGGGAGACCTTTGGGAGTCTCAAATACCTTGGAATGATTGTCTAAGACTTTTTGGAGATTTGGAGAAATAGATGATTTCGATGTGGAAACATCTAGTGAAAATAATTGTGAAATTACACCTCTTTGTTCCTTTTTTAGAAGCTTTTTCATACTGTTAGAGCTGATTATCTTTCCCGGTTTTCCTGCAATACCCCTTAATTCAACTTGCTTTCCTTCCGCAGAAAATTTCATGAAAGGTTCTTGAAAATTAAAAGCTATTGTACCCAAGGATTGTAGCCATTAGACTCCTAGTACAACATCAACACCTCCCATTGGAATGGAAAGCATTGCGCTAGTCAATACATATTCTCCCATGGATAGCTTGATATTATGGCACTTTCCAGAGCAATTTATTGTTCCTCCATTTGCAACCATCACTTGACACTCTGGTGCTGGATATAGGAAGCAATTCAATTCTTTTGCTACCTTACAATGAATAAAATTTTGGGTACTTCCTGAATCAATCAACACTATTACCTTTTTCTTCTTGATTTGTCCTTCTATCTTGATGGTTTGAGGAGTGGTAATTCTAGCCAATGCATTACAAGATATGGTCGGATTCATTTCTTCTTTATCTAAGCTTTGTTCCTACAATATATCCTATTCTTTTAACCTTTCTTGCTCCTTTTCTTCTTCCTCTTCACAATGTATGTAGAATAATTTCTTCTCAGCACACTTATGACCTTTCGTGTATTTTGTATCACAACTGTAAGAAAGCCCTTTTTCTCTTTTCTCTTCTAATTGTTGTGGTGTCCTCCTTCCTATGCTACTAGTCTGATCCAAATTAGATTCTCCAAGGAAGAGTTATGCCAAATCTCCCACAGTGACCTGATTATAGACTAGTTCAGCAGAGCAAAGTTGTACGATGTGCCATGTGTCCCTGTTTCGACCTTTGGCTCTGAAAAATATATACAAGAAGCTACAATCCATCCTTTTTCTATACCTTCTTATGAAATTTCAATTCGATTCTCAGAGAGAAAGTTAGGATGATTTACCCCAAGTCACCTGTTTGGAATGTAATTCAGGAGTATGCAAAAATACCAACTTCCTCAGATCATATCTATGCAAATATAGTGTAAAATGTTTTGAAATTTAGACCCAAGGTTTAGTACGATTTCGTCTCAAATGGGTATTTCTTTTCGCTTCTGAAACATCGCAGAAAAAAGGTTATAGTGAAAATGCCACGATGACCTATTTGGAGTAGCAAAACCCTAGAATCCAAAGCTCTCATATCGAATGTTATGAAACCAGCTCACAAAAAGATAGAAAAGATAGATCAATGCCTTAGAATTCAGCTTCTTCGAGGGGGAAACCTCCTTTATATTGCACAAATGAATGATTCTTTGATGATTCAAATGACAAAACCTTCTTTCTATATATAGGAGTCTAAGGAGTCACAATATAACCCAACCGACCTAACAATAATAATATAAAGGCACAAAAATAACAATAGAGAGATTCTATGGGGCACAGTAATAACAAAATGGCGACAATAGGGGCACAACAATATTAATAAGGGATACAAATACAATAGTAATGGGGTAATCACTAGTATTATAAGGACCTAACAAAAAGTGGTGAACAACGAGGTGATTGTTGAGATTTCTTAAGCCACTATTTCCGCCTGCGTCAATGACATTAATGACAGAGTGAATGGATCAGTAACTGCCTCATAAATAAATGCCGAGATACACTACAGCTAGACTTATGGTCCACTAAAAAAGACCAGAACCTTCTTTTTTCTACGGGCTAGTCATATCATGAAGAATTTATACACAATCATTTCCCTTCTTTTTTCTATGGGATAGTCATCTCATTTGAATCAAAGGTGGTTCCCGTTCTCGGTATATGAAGATCTTGAAACACTTCTCTAGTTCCCTATAAATCCTAGTGACAAAAACATAGAAAAATTCAAATCAAATAAGCTCTACTAACAGTGACTGAAATCCATGTATATAAGATATAATGAACCAGCATGTGTATATATATATATATATATATATATATATATATATATATATATATATATATATATCTTTGAAATAAATTTTTACTGTTGAACGACATGAGCATTTCGGTAGATGTCATCGGTTGGAACAGAGAAATCCCCCGTCTCCGGTTTTTGTTCCCTTTCTAAAATTGCTTTCCTTATGGCTGCTCAAGTGTCTCTCAGGTCGATCTCCACCTTCGGAACATTATGCCTCCCCTTCTGCATTACTTACCATGCATCCATCCACAAAACAAAATTAAATTCAATTATGTTCCCATTTCTTAAAAGCCATTAAATTAATTAAAAATTATTATAAAAGTGTCATAAAATATTATTAAATTGGTTGACCCATCTAAATTTTTTCTCAAAATACTATTTACTATTATCACCAAGAAAATAGAAAAAGATTCACCGATATTATGTTCAATCACCTTTTGAATAGAGCTGCTGTTATAAGGAATTTCGACAATTGATTCGATCAAGGGTGAGGGTGTTGGGGACTCAGATTCGTGTATTGATACAGAGGGACCAAGCGAAGGAAATCCATGATTCTTTGCGAAATAAACGATAGCACCAGATTGACATGATAGGAATCGAGGAGCAAAAAATGGGCGACGATTAATATAAGAGCGAGCGCTAGACTCCGCTTCGGGTTATAGATTTCAACCAGGGTTCACGATGTTTGGCTATGGTTGACAATGGTTTACCATGATTGATATTATAAACCGAAGGGAATAATAAACCCAAGGGATTGATATTATAAACCCAAATGAATAATAAACCCAAGGGATTAATACTAAAACCCAAGGGATTATGAACCTAAGGGAATAAAATTAAACCCATGAGACTAATATTATAAACCAAACATTGGTAAAGACAAATATCAATACTACAAACACTAAAATAAACATAGTTTATTTTGATGGTGAGACAATCCTTGTGACAATGTGACATTCAAACATGGTTCACCATGTTTGGCTATGATTTATGTTATAAACCTAAGGGAATAAAAAACCCAAAGTTTTGATATTATAAACCCAAATGAATAATAAACCCAAGGGATTAATACTAAAACCCCAAGGGATTATGAACCCAAGGGAATAATATCAAACCCAAGGGACTAATATTATAAACACTACAAACGCTAAAATAAACATGTTTTATTTTGATGTTGAGACAAGCGTTGTCACAATGCGACATTCAATCATGGTTGACCATGGTTTGCTACGATTGACAATGGTTGAAAATAATTGATATTCTAAACCGAAAGGAATAATAAAACGAAGGGATTAATACTAAAACCCCAAGGGATTGTGAACCCAAGGGAATAATATTAGCCCCATGGGACTAAAACCCAAGGGATTATGAACCTAAGGGAATAATGTTAAACCCATGAGACTAATACTATAAACCAAACATTGGTAAAGGCAAATATCAATACTACAAACACTAAAATAAACATAGTTTGTGTTGATGGTGAGACAATCCTTGTCACAATGCGACATTCAAACATGGTTCACCATGTTTGATTACAATTTATATTATAAACCTAAGGGAATAAAAAACCCAAAGTTTTGATATTATAAGCCCAAATGAATAATAAACCGAAGGGACTAATAATAAAACCCCAAGGGAATAATATTAAGCCCAAGGGATTAATATTATAAACACTACAAACACTAAAATAAACATGTTTTATTTTGATGGTGAGACAATCATTGTCACAATGTGACATTCAAACATGGTTGACCATGGTTTACTATGATTGACAATGGTTGACCATCACTGATATTCTAAACCCAAAGGAATAATAAAACGAAGGAATTAATACTAAAACCCCAAGGGATTATGAACCGAATGGATTAATACTAAAACCACAAGGGATTATGAACCCAAGGGAATAATATTAAACCCATGGGACTAATATTATAAACCCAACATTGGTAAAACCAAATATCAATACTACAAACACTAAAATAAACATAGTTCATTTTAATGGTGAGAGAATAAAATAAAAATGGTTTATTTTCATGGTGAGAAAATCCCTGTCACAATGTGACATTCAACCATGGTTGACCGTGGTTGAATAATAAACCCAAGCGATTGATATTACAAACCCAAGGGATTAATACGAAAACCCCAAGGGATTATGAACCAAAGGGAATACTATTAAACAAAAGGGACTAATAATATAAACCCAAGCGAATAATAAACCCAAGTGATTGATATAATAAACCCAAAGGAATAATAAACCCAAGGGATTATTATTTATTTTCATGGTGATACAATCCTTGTCAGGATGTGACATTCAAGCATGGTTGGCTATGATTGACAACGGTTTACCATGATCGATATTATAAACCTAAGGGAATAATAAACCCAAGGGATTAAAATGAGAAACCCAAAGGAATAATAAAACAAAGGGATTAATACTAAGACCCCAAGGGATTTTGAACCCAAGGGAATAATATTAAATCCAAGGGACTAATATTATAAACATTAAAATAAACATGATCGACCATCATTGATTTACATATTGAGAAAATTCCTATCACAATTCCATGTTGGGCCATGGTCAATATTATAATAAACAATGTTTGACTCAGGAATAATAAACCCAAGCAATTGATATTATAAACCCAATGGATTAATACTTAAACCCCAAGGGATTATGAACCTAAGGCAATATTATAAACAAAACGTACTAATAATATAAACCTAAGGTAATAATGAACCCAAGGTATTAATATAATAAACCCAAAGGAGTAATAAACCCAAGGGATTAACACTAAAATGTCAAGGGATTATGAAACCAAGGAATTATTAATGTTAAAAAGTTGAAGAACGAAGAAAACCAATAATTTGATATTCCAAACCATTGGGATTTAATAAACCCAAGGGAAAAATGTTAGAAACCAAAGGGATAAAAAATGGCAAGGGATTAAAAGGAATTAATTTTTTAAACCCAATGAATTGGTCAACCCATGTGACTATGAATATTATAAACCTAATGGATCAATAAACCCTAGGGATTGTTAATATTATGGGATTAATACTAAAACCCGAAGGGATTATGAACCCAAGGGAATAATATTAAACACAAGGGACTAATATTATAAACCCAACATTCGTAAACCCAAATATAAATATTACAAACACGAAAATAAACATCATTTATTTTCATTGTTAGATAATCCTTGTGACAATGTGACATTCAAGCATGGTTGACCATTTTTGGCTATGATTGACAATGGTTTACTATGATTGATATTATAAATCTAAGAGAATAATAAACCCAAGGGATTAATATGAGAAACCGAAAGGAATAATAAAACAAAGGGATTAGTACTAAAACGCCAAGGGGTTATGAACCCAAGCGAATAATATTAAACCCAAGGGACTAATATTATTAACCCAACGTATATAAACCCTACGACAAATATTATAAACATTGAACTAAACATGATGGACCATCATTCATTTTCATATTGAGACAATCCTTATGACAATTCCATGTTGGACCATGGTCGACATCATAATAAACCATGTTTGACTGAAGAATAATAAACCCAAGCAATTGATATTATAAACCCAAGGGATTAATACTAAAACCCCAAAGGATTATGAAACAAAGGGAATACTATTAAACCAAAGGGACTAATAATATAAACCCAAGGGATTCATATAATAAACCCAATGGAATAATAAACCCAAGGGATTATTATTTATTTTCATGGTGACACAATCCTTGTCACAATCTAACATTCAAGCATGGTTGGCTATGATTGACAATGTTTTACCATGATCAATATTATAAACCTAAGGGAATAATAAACCCAAGGGATTAATATGGGAAACCTAAAGGAATAATAAAATGAAGGGATTAATACTATGACCCCAAGGGATTATGAACCAAAGGGAATAATATTAAATCCAAGGGACTACTATTATAAACATTAAAATAAACATGATCGACCATCATTGATTTACATATTGAGAAAAATCCTATCATAATTCCATGTTGGGCCATGATCAACATTATAATAAACCATGTTTGACTCAGGAATAATAAACGCAAGCGATTGATATTATAAACCCACGGGATTAATACTAACACCTGAAGGGATTATGAACCTAAGGCAATATTATTAAACAAAAGGGACTAATAATATAAACCCAAGGGAATAATGAACCCAAGGGATTGATATAATAAACCCAAAGGAATAGTAAATCGAAGGGATTAACACTAAAACCTCAAGGGATTATGAACCCAAGGAATTATTAATATTAAAATGTTGAAGAATGAAGAAAACCAATAATCTGATATTATAAACCATTGGGAATTAATAAACCCAATGGAAAAATATTAGAAACCCAAGGGATCAAAAATGACAAGGGATTAATAGGAATCAATTTTTTAAATGCAACGGATTGATCAACACACGTGACTATGAATATTATAAACCTAATGGATCAATAAAACCTAGGGATTGTTAATATTATGAAAGTAGCATGGCAATAAATTGAAGGAATAAACATTGTAAATGTAAGGGATTAATATTAAACCTTAGGACTATTATTTAAACCTTAATATTGAGGATTAATAAAACAAAGGGAATTAATGATAAACCGAAGGAATTATTAATATTACAAACTTAAGGAACAAACAAACCTAATCATTTAATATTATAAACCCAAGGAAATAGTAAACCTAACCTAAGCCCTAAGTCCATGGTATCAATATATAAACATAAATAATGCTATAACACAGAAAAATAATTAAAAAAATAAACCAAAACTAATATAAGAACCACATTGCAAACCATAAAGCACTAAAACATGATAAATCATCATTACATTAATAATAACACATTTATATCACTACATTATAAAAAATAAATAGAATTTGAGCCATAAATACATTGATATGAATACATGAGTGTATTAATAGTATAAATCTCAAGAATATTGATATAAACACCTAGAACATGAAATCCCAACAATAATATTATAAATGTAAACAATATTTTCATTTATGAAAGACGTGAACAAAGTGAAGGGATCCACACAAAAGACCACAACAATCAGAAATGCAAGAGAAAGATATAAAATAGTAACACTCCCATTGGAGCAAAGCAACATAAATGAAAAAAACACATCTAAATTGCACACATTGGATTTAAAGAAGAATAGCATAATAAGACATTTTAAGACCAGAGATATACAATTTTGTACATAAAAACAACATTAGTGTTTAAAATAATCAATTTAACCAACATTGCAACCACAGAAAGAACATTGAGTATTAACATATATTTTTTGTTTCCTTTATATCAAATAATTCCACTACAAAATAATCGTGGCCTTTTCTATAAACATCATTTTTTGTTGCCGATTTAAATCCCATCCATTGGATCACAGATATCTGATTAGTGAGGTTTATTTACATGGTTTTGGTCCTACAGGCAAAAATCCAAGTTACACTAACAATTAGCGCAAACACTTAGCGGATCTGAAATCCGGATTTGAAATGTTATACACAAAATTTTTGTAACTTGTCAAGTCCCTGAACAATTACCTATCGCATCGCAAGTTTCTTTAAGAGGGAGGAGGACCACAAGTATTCATGAGTTGCGATTAGTGACTGCCAACATATCGCATCGAAGCATTTGAGTGGGGGCTTTAAGGCCTTAAGCTCGGGGGAAGCAATGATTGCCGATAAGTGATCGATGCGATCAATCACATTGGAACTTTAACAAAGGGAAGCTCCAGATCAAGACCCTTGTGACTTGTGAATTGCGACATGTGATGATATGATTTAATTTGGACTGTCGATTCAGTTAGATCGTGATATTCGGTGAATAGCGAACATTTCTATTTATAAAGCTCAAATGCATTGTTTTGGCCTTGTTCCAAAGTCATTCCTGTTCTAAAAGAAAAAGGCAGAATTGTGTAGAAAGGGTGAAGAGCCGGGTGATTGTTGAGATTTCTTAAGCCATTGTTTCTGCCTACGTCAATGACATTAATTACAAAGTCAATGGATCAATAACTATCTCATAAATAAATGCTAAGATACACTACAACTAGACTTATGGTCCACTAAAAAAGACCAGAACCTTCTTTTTTCTACGGGCTAGTCATATCATGGAGAATTTATACACAATCAATTCCCTTCTTTTTTCTACGAGCTAGTCATCTCATTTGAATAAAAGGTGGTTCCCCCTCTTGGTATATGAAGATCTTGAAATGCTTCTCCAGTTCCCTGTAACTCCTGATGACAAAAACACAGAAAAATTCAAATCAAATAAGCTCTACTAACAGTGATCGAAATCCATGTATTTAAGATATAATGAACCAGTGTGCGTATATATATTTTTGAAATAAATATTTACTGCTAAACAAAACGAAAATTTTGGTAGATGTCGCCGGTTGGAACAGAGAAATCCCCCAGCTCTGGTTTCTGTTCCCTTTCTAAAATTGCTTTCCTTATGGTTGCTCGAGCGTGTCTCAGCTTGATTTCTACCTTCATAACATTATGCCTCCCCTTCTGCATTGCTTACCATGCATCCATCAACAAAACAAAATTCAATTCATTTCTGTTCCCGTTTCTTAAAACCCATTAAATTAACTAAAAATTATTAAAACAATATTGTAAGATATTATTAAAATTGGCTGACCCATCTAAATTTTTTCTCAAAATACTATTGACTATCAATGAGAAAACAGAAGAAGATTCATCGATATTAGGTTCAATAACCTTATGGACAGAGCTACTGTTATAAGGAATTTCGCCAATTGTTTCGATCGAGGGTGAGAGTGCTGGGGACTTGGATTCATGTATTTATATTGAGGGACCAGGTGAAGGCAATCCATGATTCTTTGCGAATAAATGATAACACCAGCTTGAAACGATAGGAATTGAGGAGAAAAAACCCAGCGATGATTACTATAAGAGCGAGTGCTAGACTCCGCTTCGGGTTACACAATTCCACCATGGTTGACGATGTTTGGCTATGATTGACAATGGTTTACCATGATTGATATTATAAACCAAAGGGAATAATAAACCCAATGGATTGATATTATAAACCCAAATGAATAATAAACCCAAGGGATTATGAACCTAAGGGAATAATATTAAACCCATGAGACTAATATTATAAACCAAACATTGGTAAAGGAAAATATCAATACTACAAACACTAAAATAAACATAGTTTATTTTGATGGTGAGACAATCCTTGTCCCAATCTGACATTCAAACAGAGTTCACCATGTTCGGCTACGATTTATATTATAAACCTAAGGGAATAAAAAAACACAAAGTTTTGATATTATAAACCCAAATGAATAATAAACCAAAGGGATTAATACTAAAACGCCAAGGATTATGAACCCAAGGGAATAATATTAAGCCCAAGGGACTAATATTATAAACACTACAAACACTAAAATAAACATGTTTTATTTTGATGGTGAGACAATCGTTGTCACAATGCGACATTCAAACATGGTTGACCATGGTTTGCTATGATTGACAATGGTTGACCATGATTGATATTCTAAACCCAAAGTAATAATAAAATGAAGGGATTAATACTAAAACCCCAAGGGATTATGAACCAAAGGGATTAATACTAAAACCCAAAGGGATTATGAACCTAAGGGAATAATATTAAACCCATGGGACTAAAACCCAAGGGATTATGAACCTAAGGGAATAATATTAAACCCATGAGACTAATATTATAAACTAAACATTGGTAAAGACAAATATCAATACTACAAACACTAAAATAAACATAGTTTAACTTGATGGTGAGACAATACTTGTCACAATGCGACATTCAAACATGGTTCACCATGTTTGGCTATCATTTATATTTTAAACCTAAGGGAATAAAAAACCCAAAGTTTTGTTATTATAAACCCAAATGAATAATAAACCCAAGGGATTAATACTAAAACCCCAAGGGATTATGAACCCAAGGGAATAATATTAAGCCCAAGGGACTAATATTATAGACACTACAAACACTAAAATAAACATGTTTTATTTTGATGGTGACACAATCGTTGTCACAATGTGACATTAAAACATGGTTGACCATCATTTGTTATGATTGACAATGGTTAACAATGATTGGTATTCTAAACCCTGAGGAATAATAAAATGAAGGGATTAATACTAAAACCCCAAGGGAATAATATTAAACTTGTGGGACTAATATTATAAACCCAACATTGGTAAACCCAAATATCAATACTACAAACACTAAAATAAACATATTTTATTTTAATGGTGACAGTCTAAAATAAACATGGTTTATTTTCATTGTGAGAGAATCCTTGTCACAATGTGACATTCAACCATGGTTGACCATGGCTGAATAATAAACCCAAGCGATTGATATTATAAACCCAAGGGATTAATACTAAAACCCCAAGGGATTATGAACCAACGGGAATACTATTAAACAAAGGGGACTAATAATATAAACCCAAGGGATCATTATTTATGTTCATGGTGAGACAATCCTTGTCACAATGTGACATTAAAGCATGGTTGGCTATGATTGACAATGGTTTACCATGATCGATATTATAAACCTAAGGGAATAATAAATCCAAGGGATTAATATGAGAAACCTAGAGTAATAATAAAACGAAGGGATTAATACTAGGATCCCAAGGGATTTTGAACCCAAGGGAATAATATTGAATCCAAGGGACTAATATTATAAACATTAAAATAAACATGATCGACCATCATTGATTTACATATTGAGACAATTCCTATGACAATTCCATGTTGGGCCATGGTTGACATTATAATAAACCATGTTTGACTCAGGAATAATAAACCCAAGCGATTGATATTATAAACCTAGGGGATTAATACTAAAATCGCAAGGGATTATGAACCTAAGGCAATATTATTAAACAAAAGGGACTAACAATATAAACCCAAGGGAATAATGGACCGAAGGGATTGATATAATAAACCCAAAGGAATAATAAACCGAAGGGATTAACACTAAAACCTCAAGGGATTATGAACCCAAGGAATTATTAATATTAAAAAGTTGAAGAGCGAAGAAAACCAATAATTTGATATTACAAACCATTGGGAATTAATAATCCCAAGGGAAAAATATTAGAAGGTAGAGGGATAAAAAATGGCAAGGGATTAATAGGAATTAATTTTTTAAACCCAACGGATTGATCAACCCACGTGGCTATCAATATTATAAACCTAATGGATCAATAAACGCTAGGGATTGTTAATATTATGGGATTAATACAGAAACCCCAAGGGATTATGAACCCAAGGGAATAATATTAAACCCAAGGGAGTAATATTATAAATACAACATTTGTAAACCCAAATATAAATATTACAAACACTAAAATAAACATCATTTATTTTCATGGTTAGAAAATCCTTGTGAAAATGTGACATTCAAGCATGGTTGACCATTGTTGGCTATGATTGACAATGGTTTACCATGATCGATATTATAAACCTGAGGGAATAATAAACCTAGGGGATTGCCGATAAGCGATCGTTGCAATAAATCGCATTGGGACCTTAACAAAGGGAAGCTTCGGATCAAGATGCTTGCGACGATGTGATTTAATCTGGACCATTGGTTTAGTTAGATCGTGATCTCTGGTGAATCGCGGACATTTCTGTTTATAAAGCGCAAATGCATTGTTTTGGCCTTGTTCCAAAGGCATTCCAGTTCTAAAAGAAAAAGGCAGAATTGTGTAAAAAGAGTGAACAATGGGGTGATTGTTGAGATTTATTAAGCCACTATTTCTGCCTACGTCAATGACATTAATGACAGAGTGAATGGATTAGTAATTTCCTCGTAAATACACTACAACTAGACTTATGGTCCACTAAAAAAGACTAGAACCTTCTTTTTTCTACGGGCTAGTCATATCATGGAGAATTTATACATAATCAATTCCCTTGTTTTTTCTATGGGCTAGTCATCTCATTTGAATCAAAGGTGGTTCTCCCTCTCAGTATACGAAGATCTTGAAATGCTTCTCCAGTTCCGTGTAACTCCGGATGACAAAAACACAAAAATTCAAATCAAATAATCTCTACTAACAGTGACCAAAATCCATGTATTTAAGATATAATGAACAAGCATGTGTATATATATTTTTGAAATAAATTTTTACTGTTGAACAGCACGAGCATTTCGGTAGATGTCATCGGTTGGAACAGAGAAATCTCCCAGCTCCAATTTCTATTCCCTTTCTAAAATTGCTTTCCTTATGGCTGCCCAAGCGTGTCTCTGGTCGATTTCCACCTTCGGAACATTACGCCTCCCCTTCTGCATTGCTTACCATGCATCCATCCACAAAACAAAATTCAATTCAATTTTGTTCCCATTTCTTGAAACCCATTGAATTAACTAAAAATTATTATAAAAGTATCGTAAAATATTATTAAAATTCGCTGACCCATCTAAATTTTTTCTCAAAATACTATTGGCTATTATCAACGAGAAAATAGAAAAAGTTTAACCAATATTAGGTTCAATCACCTTATGGATAGTGCTGCTTTTATAAGGAATTCTGCCAATTGATTCGATCGAGGGTGAGGGTGCTCGGGACTAGGATTCATGTATTGATACAGAGGGACCATGTGAAGGCAATCCATGATTCTTTGTGAAATAAATGATAGCACCATATTGATGCGATAGGAATCGAGGAGAAAAAAACCAATGGCAATTAATATAAGAGAGAGCACTGGACTCCGCTTCGGGTTACACAGTTCATCCATAATGGCCAGCCTTCATGGCATATCCCCTTAACAAGAGTTCTTCCCATGTCTTTGAGGGGATCATGCATTCGTCCGTCAAATATCTGCAACTCTATCAATTTGTGTTACATGCATAGTTCCCGACATAAACTATCTTACATTTTCGGGACATGCACTATGTTACATCCCTCGAGCAAAGCTTCATCTAATGTGTCACTCCATCTAATGTGTGGTTATATGCATGGAGGAGGCCAATTGAAATGGTAAGTGATGACTATATGAAATTGAAAATGTTAGTGATTGCCACGCTAAATCAATGTCTTACATCCCTCTGGCCACGTTTCGTATAGGAGAGTTGAAACGTTGAGTGATGTCTAAGCAGAATTGAAATTGTTGGTGTTCCTAAGGTAATTGAAATGGATGGTGATGGCTATTCGTACGTTTCACAACCATTTTTAATATTTCCAATTCTTCTTAATAATAATAGGTGGCAATTAACAAATAGTATGGTAAATTTTTAATCATTCTTTGTAGAAAGTTAATTTAAGTATGCTTTAAACATGTGATTTCGACATGCAAGTAAGTTAGTGGTGGGAATTCTATCCATTGATATAGTGGCAACCACCACAATATATTGGCATTTTTCAATTTAGACCATGCGATAAAAAAGATTAATTAAGAAAATGATTAAAGTGCTCAACTCCAATAGGAGGGACGCCACAAATAATCAACTTGTAATAGAACATTAATTTAGTCAGTAACTACCTTATTGTTTGAGATTACGTATAAGTTACTGAAATATTTAATAGAGATGCTAATACCTTCCATTCAATATTCATTTGTAATAATGCACTTTCAATAATTACCTTTCTACTCGGTTTTGTGTAATTGATGATACTAATTATTTTTAGAAAAACAAAAAGAAAACTATTTTTTTCTAATTTATAATATTAACTATTTTTCAATAGATCTCTTAATGATAAGCGCTGTTAATGATAAGCCCTAGATCTTTTAGGTATTCCGGCCAAAGATGAGAGATTCTCAAGGTCGAAGTTCAGAACTACGAACTGTAATAGGTTTCCAGAAAACTGTAATTTCATCAATGGTTTCACAACATAATCCCTGCGAAGTAGCATCGAACAAATGCTAGGGAATCTAATGAACAAAGGCGTCCCAACGACGGTATCCTTGCCTCTATTGCATATTTCCTAAATATTTTCACAAGAGCAAGGTCAAAACGATTTAGCTCCTCTACATCAAATTCCATTCAAAATATTCGCAAAATCTGTTCTGCTAAGAAACGAGCTTCTACTTTTTGCAGCGGGCTATGGAAACATTCAAATTATCAAATATGATTTATTGTGCGAAAAGACATGTATAATCCTCACCACTTAATTTGACCTAGTGGATTATCGATCTGATCTTTGTTGTTGAATTCTCAAAATACAAATGCAAACCTTGGAATCTATTAAGTGAATTTCTTCTTGTTGAATTCTCAAAATACAAATGCAAACCTTGGAAACTATTAGGTTAATTTCTTGTTGTTGAATTCTCAAGATACAAATGCAAATCGGGGAAACTATTAGCTTAATTTCTTCAAATGCGTGGCTATTCGTGTGAAAGTAATCACCGATTCCGAATCTGCTTCGGTGGAGGGAGGTAAAGTAGTTTTGTACGCTAAAAGCTAACGAACTCTTTGTTCTCTAATTGAAAGAATAAAGGTACCTCTTTTCAAGTCCTGGATGATCTTCAGCAGATTGGCTACCAAGGACAAGTTGCGAACCCTAGGTGAACATGAAGAAGGGCGTCTTTTCCATATGCTAATGGTAATGGAGGGTTATGCATGCCAATTTTCGGTATTTGTCTATGCCAATTTTACAAATAATTATGTATTTTCTCTCAAATTCAATCCTGTGAGATCGAACAAAGACAAAGTCATTATTTATCATTAAAATTAAAATGGCCACCATCCTCGAACTCGGAATAATGTTAATCTGAAGTAAATCTACTCACTATTTTACATTAATTTTTTTGATTGGTATTGCCGAGCCATTTGGTGAAATTAATAATAGCTATAAAAGTATATATAAATGCTTACTTTTGAATTAAAACGAAAAGTCTTATGAGATATTAACCTATGTTGTATGAATGTCCTCTAATTATGAGGTGGAAAAATATACATGCACATTTTCCTCATTTTCCTCTCTTGGATAAATTATCGTGTGGAAAAGTATGCATGCACATTTTTACCTCTTGAATATCTTTAACATGACTGGAAGATGTTAATGTATCCATGAACATCATGGAATACCAAAAATCAATAAAAATCAACAACAGAAAGTTCCCTTGAATATCTTTGGCATGACTCGAAGACCTTAATGTATCCACGAAAGTCATGGAATAAGAACAGTCAATAAAAGTTAGCAACAAACGGTCTCTATAAACTCCACATATTTTGAACACAGTCCACTGTCGTGCTAGGAGTATAGGCATCTAAAGAACATTTCATGGAAAACCCCTTATTGAGTTTTACAGAAACACATTTCAATTATTCTTACCACATGGAAATGAGAAATGAGATGTATTTGACCGTTTTTTATGGGATAGTTATATATATATATATATTGATATTTGGTTATTTAAGAAAAAAAAATAGGATTATGAGCTCTGAGACAAGTAAAGAAGAAGCTATATACATATGAATATGTAGTGGAAATGTTAATATATTTTCAAAGAAGAAAGAGTAAAGTACTGTTTTTAATTTATAGTTTTATTTATGAATATATAGTAGGAAGTATATTATTGCTTAAGTATTATCAATATCATTTACATTTACTCATAGTAAGTTCTTACAAACATGCTTCACTAAAAACATTTAATATTTTCTCTTTAAATATTTTGTTGAATGAATGACTACACAATATGTGGATAATCATTAACATAGTATCCATGTCTACAAACTATCAATGTTTATTAGTTGTTTAGAAGAGTCCATCACCCTTTCTCTTCGTACATAATGCTTATCTAGAAACTCTTGTAGATGACTCCCATGGGGTAACATTAGTTGAACCTCCTCTCCCACTCCCATGAGAGGGAACCCAGTGAGAAATTAGATATCAATGATTGTGATCAGTATCTATAGACCTTGAACTACAATTTCATCCACATATAGGTCTCAATATGTCAATGGTTTTTCAATAAACTTGAGTAATTAATATTCTACTACAGCCAGCTTCACTACATTGTTCCCATGAACTTGGATATGGATTTCTTCAAAATTCCTCTCTCTCCATAGCTCTTTTAAATCTACCATTCCTACACAAAACCATCATCTATAAATCATATATTTTCAAATAAGTCATGATATTCTTCCCAATCCATTGGAACAATTTGAGATAATACTCCCCAAAATTTGGGACTACTAATCCTACTTGGCCAACACATATTCTGACAATTTCGATGTTATCCCAACATTGGTATTTCATTATGAGCTATATTGGTAATGCATAATATGACCCAATTCTTATGTTTGGGCATATAATTTTCACACTAAGTCCCATAAGGCGATTTAACACCTACTCTAAAACTCTAAATCAATAAAATGGAAAAGTAGGTTATGATGGTTAACCTCAACCTCACAAAACTCGATTCTAACAATTTGTTTGTCTATGAAAAACTCACCAAGCTTAATGGTCTTCTCCATCTCTCCAACATTTAAATCAACATGTGCACAATGAATGGGACTTAGAGGTGAAACCCCTTTTTACATAAAATTACATATTTTTATTTTGGCCATCATGTCCTCATACAAACTTCGATTGAGACATCACTAGCATTGTTAGAATGGTCATTCTAAGCCCTTTAAAAGGGTATTATTAAATTCTTTTGATTTGATATTTCGTCCAAAATTTATTTTTCCATGAATCACTAAACCATGTTGTCACTTGCCATGAATTTCTATCCATTTGTCCGTCTTGATCGTGCTTGACTTTTTCTTTGTAGGTGTTGACTTATGGGTGGAATTTAACCATGATTAACCACTTTTACTCGTGTATATGGGTCTCCATTATGCCTATTTCCCTTAGGATGTAGCATAAAGCATCTCATTTCAATTCATTGCATCTCCTTAGCATGTGAGATTTCTTATAGGGGAATTCGCACTTTAGTCAATATATGAAGCTTTCCGTATCTTTTTTATTTTGATTTATCAAGTGTTAAAAGAATTCCTTACGCAAGTGCACTAGAATAGTGACCCTTGGTGCATTTTGGTACCCATCAAATTCATTCCCCTTTAGATTAGGAGTTTAGTTTCTTTCACACCAAAGTTGGAGTAACATGCATTTATCGTTGTCATATTGACATCTTGTTTAGCCCCAAAACCTCCCCATTTTTATGTTAGTTATTTTCAAGGAAATTTTATACTTATAAGGTGCATGGTTTCACCCATGATAGTATCATTTAATTTCCCTTTTTTAGGACATCTATGATCAGTTACCTTGATGTCCCTAAAAGTCTATTCAATTCCACATCAAGCCTTACTTCGGTTTACAATACCTATGTTAGTATTACCCATCGTTCGTTATGGAGATTTGACCTCTAGTTATCTCAATTCCACATCAAGCCTTACTTCGGTTTACAATACCTATGTTAGTATTACCCATCGTTTGTTATGGAGATTTGACCTCTAGTTATCTCATTGGCTTCCTGATATGCATATAAAAATCCTTTTCTCAATAATTAACCATTCCTTGTAAAATGTTTTCTATCACTACCATGTTAACATTACATTTATGCTTCAAACAAGGGAAGTATTGAATACACTTCATAATTCCTTCCCATATGGTAGTCATTGTTGCACCTTACTCTTCCTATCCCCTCCATCCTTCTTTTCCTCTCCCTTATTTTAACATTTAATTGTTTGGATTAATACCTCACAATTTTACAATTTTTTAAAGTTTAATAAGTCATTATCTTTGAGATGATTCCCTATGAGTATGATTTGGTTTTTCATTTAATAATTGTATTTTTTAAATAATTCTTTTACCTTATTTTTCCTTATTGATTAATGAAGTGATTCTAAATGGCGGTATATTTAGTCAACTCTTGTCCATTTGAAAATTCAAAAAGTTCGTTACAAAAACGGCTCAAATAATATTAAGTTTTACTATTAATTTTTTTTTATATTGTTGTATTCATATGAAGTTTATTACATATTATATTATATTATATTATATTATATTATATTATATTATAATTTAATAAAATTAAATTAATAATGATAAAATTAATTTAAATTATGATTCAAATTTTAAAGATAGTTTAAACTACACATGCTCAAATAATATTAAGTTTTAATATTATTATTTGTTTTTTAATATTGTTGTATTCATATAAAATTTATTACATATTATATTATAATTTAATAAAACTAAAATAATAATAATAATAATAAAATTGATTTAAATTATGATTCAAATTTTAAGAGTAGTTTAAGTTATGGATATTTTTGTAAATTTTAATAGTTAAATTGTTGATTTCATTGTCTTATAAACAAAGTCTTTTATACAATAATTTAGTATTTGGCATGATTGAAAAATTAAAATAAGTTTGAATGTGAAGAGATTTGTTCCTTCTAGATCCATCTTAACTACGGATATACCAAGCCTCTAGAGCCATCAAATCTCTTCACATTTGAACCTATTTTAGAGTGAAAAAAAATTGCTCCCTCTTGACACTTGGCACATTCAAAGTTAAGATGGATCTATGCTTGTTTTAATCAAATGACATAGTTTAACTAAGAGATAAAATGGTATTTTCTCAATTTCATGACAATGTAATTTATTTTTTGAATGTAAATAGATTCAAAACAATAAAATCCTTGGACACTTGAACTTTGCAAATGAAATAGTTTAAACTCATGATTTTCTAAAACCTATAAAATTCCAACAAAATTAATAAGAAAAAACATCTAGAGAAAGATTATTTTTTCCATTAATTAAAATATTATTAATGAAATGTTCGAGGTAGCACCTCAAATTGTATTCGAAGTAATGCGAAATTTGTGAAAATTGAGAGACCCTAGGTTCAAATCACCCCTATTGTTACCTGGTTTACAGAGAGGAGGATAGGTTGTAGACCCCGAGAGATTTACTAGTAGCTAGGTGTCAGTTTGGTTGTTGGGTTCCTCTAGGATACCAAAAAAAAAGTATGCTTAATAATAAATAAATAAAAATCACAGAAAAAAAATAAAAATAAAAACAAAAATAAAAATGAAAATTCATAATTTCATTCAAAAAAGCATAATTAAATTTTATAGATGGCATTAGGTATTTGATCATGTCATCCTTTCAATTGATGCACAAAAAAAACTATAAATTTTTTTACATGATTTGTTGAGAATAAGTGTGATAAAAATCACTTAGCTTCCCCATTTTTCTTTCTTTTTATGATGTTTTTGCCAAACCCCATGTTTGGGATTAATTGTTACAATTTCCAATTGATTTTTAACTTCCTCTGAAGGGACTTCTTTGTCTAAATCTAAGCTCTCAAATACATGTGTTCTCTTCACACACCTATGTCTCTGTTTAATGAGTGCTTCCTCTTTTTGTTGCTATAACACTTTATTATTTTATAATTATGTGTCCTTTTGGATTTGAGTCACCGTTCCTCACTAATCCCAACTACTACTTCTGCTTGGATGCCATGTTGTGCTTGACAATCCATATTTGGAGTATTCATCATAGCTTTATTTTCTTCATCCATAGAGTTGTTATGTACTTTCCATCCCTTTTTCTTACGTCCCTATCTCTTTTTATTTTCTAGGATCTTTTTTCATGTGGGCATGTGTTTTATAGGCGTCTAGTTTGAAAATAGATTAAACATATAAATTTTGTATTCTCAAAATATAAGACCTAGATCCACTGAAAAATTTCATATTTTAGATGGATACGGTCACGTAGACATTTGCTAAGGTCTATTTCAACACAAATTCTAGAAAATGTAAATACACATTTTTATATTTTATCATAATACTTTTTTTGAATTTCCGAGGAGTATTTCCAATATCTTCCAAGACCTAATGGTGTTAGAAATGGAGGGATAGATTTGGTACTCTCACCCAGACTCACATTGGAGTGACCACAATGCTTGTAGCATCAATCTATGGAAACAGAGGGATAATAGAAAGCCTAACTCTATGCCAAAACCATGGCCCACCATTTATGATTTTCTCCATATCATATTGTTTGTCAAATTGAACTACGAAGAAATCCTTAGAAGATAAGTAGAGATCACAGTTGGGTGTTCAAGAAGAAAATACTCATTGATGTAATCTTTAGATCTTAGTGAAACACGAAGAAAAAAACGAGGTTGAACCAATGCAAGGCGATCAACTAGGATTTCAGATAAGTTTCAAGGGTTGATCTTCATGGAGGGTCGCAGAGGAGGGAGCCCCACTGCCTCCTATAACGAGGTCGTAGCAAGCAAAGGCAAGAAACCTCTAGAGAATGCTAGAGGTACTGCTATGGAAGGGAAAAGGACTGTGCAAGAAGAGACAAAAGGAACCAAAAAACAGGGATCTCAAGATAAAAAACAAAAGGGACCGTGCAAACCCAAAGTTGAGATCACACCCAGAGTAGTATTAAATGATCCAGCTCCGCAGGCGCACAGAGATCACATGCAGACTTATGCTATCATCTGTAAATTCATGGGAGCATGGACCATTGAAAAATATTTACACACATGGATCAAGTACCACTGGAAACCTAAAGGGAGCATTGACCTACATCTTGGGTTAAAGGGTTTCTTCATGGCGGTGTTTATAAATATTGAAGATAAAGATAGTGTTTGAAGGAGGGCCCTACTTTTATGAAGCAACAGGCCTCTATATGCAGCCATGGATGATGAATTTTGTCCGAGAAAGGGAGACTTTAACTTTGGTACGAGTATGGGTAAGGCTCTACTCTCTACCTCTTGATTACTGGCAAACTAAATCGCTAGCTGCCATAGGCAATAAATTACGGCATTTTGTCAAAGCTTCTGAAGCTACCAGAAGGGGAAAATATAGTTCCTTTGCTAGGATTTGTGTGGAAATGGACCTATTAGGAGTTCCTTCAGATGAGGTGATCCTGGAAGTTTTTGATGAAGAATGGGTGCAAACAATAGACTATGAGCATATTCCATTCAGATGTCATAGATGTCATGAACATGGGCACCTATTTAGAGACTTCCCTCTTAGTAAAGTAGTAAATAAAAGCAAATCTAGCACAATGAAGGATACTGGCAGCTTTCACGAAGTGGTTAATAGAGGAAAAGGTGGAAAGAAAGGGCCAAAGCTACATCAAAATGAAGGGAAACAGGGCAGTCAGAAAAAATTCCACGTTCTTGAAGAAGAAGAAGAGACCACAAAAGAAGATCTAGTAATGGGAGGAAGTCATGAGAAAAAGGAGGTAGACGAAAATGGTGAACAAATGGAGGATATTGATTTCCAGAATGTGACCATGATAAGTGATACAGAACTGGAGATGGATCAGGAAATGACCCAGAGTGAAATGGAACACGAGGATCATGAGCTATAGGAGATTCTTGATAAAGAACACCTAGACCTAGAAGGGTTCTTGATTCAGGGAACCACGGGAGGGGTAGATTTGTTGCCTCAAGAAGAGCTCAACGGAATACAGGAACTGTTCTTATGGAAAACTGAGGCCAAAGGTGTGGAGAAGGGGAAAACATTAACAATAAGGACAAAAAAGGTGTGAAAACGATGAAAACAACTCCTGGATTAGCTACCAGAAACCCAGGAAAGAAAAGAGGTAGAAAAAAGCAGAATGAATCCTTGATGGAGTGTGGAAAGCTAATGATAGATTCAGGTAAGATGAAAGACCTAGCTAGCTACTCCTTTACAAATCTTTAATTATGAAGTTCACATCTTGGAATATTAGGGGCCTAGGAAGTAAAAGAAAGCAAAGGTTTCTTAGTAATAGAAAGAGACAAGCAATGCCAGATATTATCTTCATCCAAGAAACGAAGTGTTCCATTCAGAAATTAAGACAAATTCATAGCAAATGGCTCAGTAGATTTGAGTCTTTAGAATTCAAAGCAGAGAACACAGCGGGGGGCATCCTCACCCTTTGGAATCCCCTGAAAATTGACATAATAGATGTGGAGGCATCAAGGAATTATATATCAGTAGTTATTCAACCTATAGGAGAAATGGATACCTATCTAGTTACGAATGTGTATGGCCCTCAAAAATGGATGATAAACTCAAGTTCCTAGATTCTCTTGTGGACCTCGGGGACAGACACACAGGAATTCCCTGGATCATGGGAGGGGACTTGAACATGATCAAAACGCTTTTGGAGAAGAAAGGGGGAACCACAACTCTTAGTAAAGACTTTTTAGAGTTTGAAACCTTTATAGATAATATGAAACTAGTGGATACAGATATAAATAAGGGCCTCTTCACCTGGAACAATAAAAGAGGAGGTGAGCCTCATGTAGCCTCCAAGTTAGACAGATTTATTATCTCAGAGGATCTTATGCTAATAGATGAGGAAGTATTAGTGAGAGTTCTTCCATTTGGAGGCTTAGATCACTGGCCGGTTCAATTGGAGATCAAGGGCATTGGTATTCCCAGGAACAGACCTTTCAGATTTGAAAACATCTTGTTGTCCCACTCAGAATTCATAAGCAATATTGAGAAATGGTGGTCAGAAGATTTGCAGATTCAGTGGACAAACATGTTTCTACTTCATAAAAGACTAAAGCACATCAAGCTCATGCTCAAAGATTAGAACAAGAGGGATTTTGGCAATATTTTTTAGGAAAGAAAATCAGTTGAAAACAAAATGCAGGTTCTCAACCAAGCTCTGATCACAGAAGGCTTTGATAAAGTAAAAAGTGATCAAGTTGATAAGCATCATCATGAACGGGGAAATCTATGTAAACAAGAGGAAATTTTTTGGAGACAAAAGTCTAGAGTACAATGTCTAAAAGATGGAGAGCGCAATACAAAATTTTTTCACAGATCCACCATTGCCAATAGAGCTCACAACAGAATCTCTTCAACAAACAATGAGGAGGGGGAGCTTCAGAACTCCCATGAAGCCATAGAAGTGGTGTTAGTTCAGCACTTCCAAGGTATAACTCAGGAGAACAATTTAGACAGAGATCATTTCATCAGGGAGGTAACTAATCATATACCGAAGCCAGTATCAAGAGAGGATAATTTCAACCTTAACAGGCCAGTAATGGAAGAGGAGATTAGTGAAGTCCTCAATGATATGCAGAATGGAAAAGCACCAGGCTCGGATGGTTTCAATGTGGATTTTTTTTAAAGCTTGCTAGAATATTGTTAAACAAGATATTTTGCAAGTTGTGGAGGATTCCAAGTTGAACAGAACCATCCTGAGAACAATCAATACCTCCTTCATTGCCCTGATACCTAAACAGGATAACGCTCAAACCCCAGAGAAGTATAGACCCATAGCTTTATGCAATGTGGTTTATAAGATAATATCCAAGGTAGTGGCCAACAGACTCAAACCTCTACTCCTTGTTCTGGTTTCAGGGGAACAATATGGTTATGTTGAAGGCAGACAAATTCTTGACAACATCATTCAAGCTCAAGAGGTGGTTCGCTCTTTATCTTGGAGGAATCAGGTGGGCATGATTATGCAATTGGCTATAGCCAAAGCTTATGATAAGGTGAACTGGCTCTATATCAAGAGAATCCTTATTGCTTTTGGATTTGATCATAACTGGGTCAGATGGGTAATGGCATTGGTGACTTCTTCCAGCTTTTCAATTTTAGTAAATGGCTCTCCCTCTAAGATTTTTAATCCTTCAAGAGGTCTATGACAGGGAGACCCGCTCTCTCCCTTTCTTTTCATCCTCATGATGGAAGGACTGGGACAGACTATCAAGCATGCTAAAGTAACAGGAAAAATCAAGGGCCTACAATTAACTGATAATGGTCAGGCCCTGACTCACCCACAATTTGTAGATGACACCATGTTACAAGGAATACCTACAGTCAAGCAAGCTTCAGCCTACAAAAAAAAATCCTGAATCTCTTTGCCTTGGCTTCAGGTATGGAAGTTAATCTCTCCAACTCAAAAATATTTTTCTTCAATACCAATATTGCTATTCAGAAAAATATATCCAGAATTCTAGGCTTTCAAAGGGATTTTATTCCCTCAAAATATTTGGGGGTCCCTCTTACTGCTAAACCAATGCTCAAGAGCATTTGGGAACCATTGATCAATAAGTTGCAGGATAAGGTTAGAAAATGGACTAGCAGATCTTTAAATCTTGTTGGCAGGTTGGTGCTTACAAAAGCAGTTCTACAAGTAATCCCTATATTTATGCTATTAGCCCTCCCAGCTCCAAAAGCTGTCTTACAACAACTCATAAATATTCAAAGAAACATTCTTTGGGGTAAGGATGAGACAAGGAAAAAATGGCCCTTAGTGTCTTGGGAAAAAATTTGTAAACAAAAGAACCACGGAGGGCTAGGCTTGGATGATCAGGAGATTCTCAGCAATGTTTTAGGGGCCAAAATTTGGTGGAATTGGGTTCAGAATCCAAAGGCCCAATCGGAAAATATATGGAAAGAAAAATACGCTAGCTCCTGGCAAACTAGTGATCTCATAAGAATGTTAGGAAACATAAACGGTTCACACATCTAGAATAAAGCCTAGGAGAATAGAAGTCTAGTTCAAGAAAATAGTTTCTGGGAAATCAGAGAAGGAGATCTAGCTCTTTTCTGGGAAGACAAGTGGCAACAAGAACCAATTTTGTTAAAAGAGGGCTTCTTTGACCTTAAGCAGGAGACAGATACCCAAGAATTAATTAAGGTAAAGGACTTCTGGGATCATACTCATCATACAGAAAAATGGAGAATCTGGAGAAACATTGATTGCAGAAATAACAGTCCCCTAAAAACAAAAGCAGAGGAACTCATGAAAATGGTGGAACAAAGGAAGATCTTAGTATCAGGGGGGCAAGACCAACTAAGATGGGGAAATAATAAAGAGGGAACCTTCAATCTTAAGGAAACAAAAGGTATTCTCCAAGCATTGGACCCCTAGGTTCCAGACAAAAAATGGCAGAATCTATGGAGGCACCAATGGTGGATGAAAATCAAACTCTTCATGTGGTTGGTGCATCACAAGAAAATATTGACTTGGGATAATATCAAAAATAGGGGTGTTATGGGGCCTTCAAGATGCCAACTATGTGAAGCTCAAGAGGAAACAATGGAGCATATACTCAATAGCTACATTTTCACCTCCTGGTTATGGGACATATTTGCCACTATCTTTCAACAAACCGACAGGGACAGAGGTAGTATCATTAATACCCTCAATAATTGGAGAAGAAATTTTTCAAATCATGATTTTCTCAACTCAGCTTGGGCCCTAACACCAAGCTTCATCATATGGAACGTTTGGAAAGAGAGGAACAAAAGAATATTTAAGGATGAAAAGAATCCTCCACAATGACTGTTGGAGCTAATCCTGAAACAGCTGAAGGAGACAGTGGGAACCACTGTTTGTAACTACCCTAAAAATCCTCCCTTAGAAACAGATTTAAAAATTCTCAGGCAGCTGGGTATGTAGGGACTCACTCTTCAAGGCTTAGACAGGAAGGTTATCTCAAAGGACACGGAGAAGGATTTCTGGCATCCTCCCCCAGAAGGATATTTGAAATACAACATTGATGGGGCTTCAAAAGGAAACCCAGGAACTGCTGGGTATGGAGGAGTCTTAAGGGATGAAGAGGGATGCATTATCTGCATCTTCCACTGTCACTTAGGAATAGCCACCAATAATATGGCTGAACTAATGGCTTTGGAGCATTGCTTAGAATTGCTGAGTCAAAACAACTGCTTGAATGTAATAATAGAAGTGGACTCTGAGTTAATCATCAACTCGGTGAAAAAAATTAGTAGCGGAACAACACTGAAGAAATTCACCAAACACTGGAGACTAATCTGAGTTTTCGAAATAATTCAGGGTCATCTCCAAGGTATTTGCACTATTAGTTTCAACCATGTTCTTAGAAAGGCCAATAAACTGGCAGATCTTCTTGCCAACCAAGGTGTCAGCTGTACAGAAGACATGGTTTCGATTGAGTGGTAGGAGTTTCGTGAGAGCAGACTGAGAACTCTTTGTTTCGAGCAAGAGGAAGAAGACAAGGTCGTGTTTAGAAACAAAGCCATGGAGGCGAGCTAGAAATGATTATCCTCTGTATGCATCTAAAGTATCTGGCACTCCATTTTTGGGTTGGGGGCAAACCGTTGTTAGTCGCTGAAAACCCCGGGGTTATTGAAATGAATATCACAGTTTATTGGATTGACAATCAATGGGGAGACTCTCATATTTACTTGGTTCTAGGTTTAGGCAAAGAAAAAACGAATGTGAAACATGACTCCAAACTTTTCGGCAGCCGGATTACACAGAATTTTGGGTTCCAGGAAGTAATACCGCTTCCTTGGCGGTTTTCGGCTGATCACACCGCTCTCAAGCGAAAAATGGTTTTTGCGATTTTGTAGTGATTCCATTCGGTTTCCAACACGTGGCAGGGAGGTGGATTTGTATACTGCCCTCCATCGTACACTATCATCCAGTCATCTTGTTCGATGTGAAATCAATCTCATCCGTTGGATTTTGTAGCACAGATCAATGGTCAAAACCACTCGTGCTGGTTTGTGAGGAGGGAATGTTATACACTATTCATCTTTGCTAGACAATCTACTCCTCACTCGTCGGATTGGGTGCAGAGATGGATGGATCAGATTCTAGGTGCTTTTCATGGGGCTAGGGTGTGAAAGATTCCGAGGGTTTTCTTTTTCTTCCAAACTCGGGATATAAACATGGTTCGTATTCCTCGGGTTAGGATGTTTTCTTTGTATGGCGAGAAATTTTGTGTTAAGTGGCTAGCTTTTTATTTTTCCTGTTTCCTCACCGTCGGGTGGACGTTTGTATATATTGTAAACTAATTTTGGCTTAATGAAATAGAAGGATTGACACTTAAGAAAAAAAAAACTTCTTTAAATGTTAGTGAGAAGCCATTAAACCTTCATACTAATTCCAAAGTTTGTAGATCAGTAAAAAGTGATTTAAGTTTTCGGGGTACGACATCCATTAATGTTTCTTTTTCCACTTTTTAAACTATATAAGGTCTTGGCATACTCTGGATATGATCTGCAATAGTAACAATCTTTCCTTTCACTACATCTTTGAAGAAGGCTAATCCATTGGGGTTTCTAATACCCAAAACCCCACCCCTCCACCTTAGATTTAATATTATAGTCAATTTCATTTCTATGACATAATATTTCAACTGTATGGCATCTTGTAATAATTTCCCCTCAAAAATTAAACTTTGTAAAAACACTGGTATATCCAAGTTGTTCTTCTTCATATATTCCACTAGATCTGAGCCCCAAACCACGATGACCACCATTTTCTTACTTCTCGTATTAAAAAAAATCTTAAAAGTATCCTTTGGATATAGTTATTCATTCTCAGTTCTTCTGATCTCGGAAGGATTAAGTCAACAACCTTTGTAATATTTTATAGTGTCCAAATCAATAGCAATGCTCATACAAGAATAAGGAGAGAACAAAAGCTCACCCATTAGAACTAAGCATTCCAAAAGCCCCATCGATTCATGCAAGTTTATATCATGAACATTTGTTGCTTGATGATCAGGTGCTCAAAAACAGCTCAAATTTCAAGTTGTCGAATTGGTGAGAAACCTAGACGACCACGTAATGCTCATCATCCTAAATCCGGTGCAACTCGTTTTGCACGAAACAAAAACTGTATGACTCTAGAAACGAGTTCTGTTCACTTTCCACAACAAGCAAATTTAAGAAAAAAGGATAGGCGATTTAGCAGTCCATACAAGACTTGGCACTAACAGGGCATGGTATGTGGATGTCGACTTGGTTAACGAGATCCTTGGTGAATTATATCGTGCCAAATGGCACATTTGTACTCATTAGATTTTAGTGGTTTTTATTGGTTGGAAAGACGGCCAACCACAGGATGACACGTGGCACAGCCAAAGGCTGCCACGTCGAATCCCGGGAGGCCACCAAATGTTTTGCTATAGTCTAGGCGGAGGCAATGGGGATCAAACCTACAACCTCTTAGCACACAACAAAGCCAACTACCATTGCACCACACAACTTGTTTCTTAACCATTATGATTGCACAGATTATTTAAAGAGTTGGGGTGTGGAGTTCGGAGGTTGGGCCAGCCTGCGAACTTAACCACCCATGTTAACACGCCATTAATCGCCAACAGATTATGCAACCACTGACGGAAAAGGGTCTAGTGTCGGGGTCTAGCCCCTGGGCGCATGGCCCTCCGTATGACCTTTCTCCTGATTTTTAGGCTCTGGTGGCCAAATTATCTGTCTGACAAATCTTCTTGGATTTCGGCAGATTTGGGGGTTAGTTAGCGGGAATTCAAGGGAAGATGAGGGTTCAGTGCTAGATTTTGGGCAATTTTTAGAGTGAATAGTGGAGAAGCTATAATAGGTCATAAATTCTCTAGTTTTCAACAAAATTGCGAGCAAAAATAGGCTAGATGGCCATTTTTGAACATTCTAGACTCACTGGAACAAGTTGCAGAAGCATTTGAGCATTGTAAACACATATTTTTACACATTTGAGCATAATAAAGAGGCTCAAGGGATTGGAAGATGAACCAGCGATACGTATTCGAGGAGGGGTGAACTCCTTCATCATGTTCCTATTGTAATGCGTTTTTTGTGATGTTCTATACATTTATATGATTCTATTTAGGTTCTATTTTATGTTAAAATTGCTCATAAAATTAACTTGAAAACTCATTTTCACTTGCAATAAATTCATGAGTCCATAAGCACATGAATAACATTTTTTTATAACCTGAGGAAGATCTTAGAATAGCCAAACTAATATTCCTAATCATATTATTTTCATATCATAGCTCATGGTTTTATTTGTGCAAGAATGATTTAATTGTTTGCAAGTTTATATGATGCTTACAAGGTGATTAGGAGCTCAAAATTTGCCAAAACTTCAAAGTTGTCAGAATGTTGTGGAACCTGAACGACCGCATAGTGCTCATTGTCCTTATTTCGACAAAACTCATTTCATGTGAAATGGACACCGTATGCTCCTAGAAATGTGTTCTGTTCACTTTGTCAAACATGTAAAAATTTTGCAGGTGCTCACATGTATGCTAACTGGGCATCTGTATAACACATTAAACAAAAGGAATATTCTTGGTATATTCTTGTAGTATATTCCTTCGGCATATTCTTTGAAATATTCTCCAGGCTCAGTGGCCTTAATCTGTTGGTCCTCTTGTTTTTGTTTGGGGCCAATGAGGAGGTGACACGTGGCTAAGTTTGAGGCCACCACGTGTCCTCCTCATGGCATACTAAAATTTGTTATGGAAGATAGGGTAGAGGTCAGGCTCAACCCCATGACATCCCATACACTAACGCAACGACATTACAAATACACCACATGTTTGTTACTTAACATGTAATGGTAGAGGGTTTATGTTAAAGTTTAGTGTTGCATGGTATTGGGGTGCAGGCACACTTAATCGCTCCCCATGTAAACACCCCTACAACGTTTAATATGATTGACATAGTTCACCGCTAATCATGACCTCCAATGGATCCCATGTTAACATGTAGACTAACGATTAATGTAATCTCAACTGTTAACTGTCTACTAGCCTTAACCGTCATGGGCCTTTGCATGTGAACACTCCTAACGTCAAACCGCCAGCATTAAGTTTAATCGCTGGATGTGACTAGCGTCACTTAGTTTTTTTATGACTGCATGTGGGATATAGAACATTTTAATGGTCCTACAATTTCATCCATTGCGCAGTGAAAGTTTCACCCAGTTAATGCTTTTTGGGGCGAAATTGTAGAATGAGTGCCGTATTTTGTGTAATTTGTGGAGGGAATAGTGGAAAAACTAGGAAAGGTCATAACTTCTCTAGTTTTCTACCAAATTGGTTGCAAAAGGGGGCTAGGTAGCCATTTTTGGACATTTTGGACTCATTGGAGCATGTCTCAGAATCAAACAAGCACTTTTAGATTGGATTTTTGCAGGTTGAAGGTGCCATGGTCAACTAGAGTGTTGAATTAGTTTATCGAGGAGTTTGAAGATGGAGATGATCTTAAAGGGGTCTTCCAACCTCTATGTGCTTTCTACAACAACTATTACATTAGTGTTGTAGCTTTTATTCCTCTTTTCTTTATGTGCTTTGGAGAAGAGACTTGTTCATGTACTTCAAGTGGATTGTGGTACTGTTGTTGCTCTTTGAAGTTGGAATATGGGGTATTAGTGCAAGATGCCATTGTTTTTTGAAAGTTTACATGTTTGATTGTAGGTTAACATGTATTGGGAGGGATAAATCTTGCATAATTTTTTTCTTTGAAGGAGAAACTAACCATTCCATTTCTCAGCACTTTATGTACTGTTGTTTTCTAAACATTAAGCATAATGAGAAGGGGTGATGCCATTAGAGATCATCCAAGGAGATGTAGCCAAAGAGGGGTGAAGTCCTTTAACAATGTTTGGTGTATTACTGATTGATGCATGCTTCCATTCAGTGTTTTGGTTTCATGTTTAAATTTTTTCATGAAATTAACTTATGAAAATACACATAAAAACTCATGTTTTTACTTGGTATTTTGGAGTACAGAACTTAAGAAAATTTTTGTACTTTGATGAGGATCTTACCATAGAAAACTAATATTCCACATTCAGATCAAGTTGGTTTCAGAGCACTAGTTTGCTTTGTCCAAGGAGGAATTGACTATTGTTTTCAAGTGAATGTGTTTTGAAGCTCAAGTGAGGAGAATATTTTGGAAAGGAGAGAAATATTATTACAATCTCTACCACCAGTTCTACCTCAAGTTTCAATAGAAGTTTCAAGCAAAGAATGTCCCAAGGAGGAGAGCCTCCAAGAATGTCAGAGGATGTAAAAGCTTTTAGAAATGCTTTCTTAGACATGCAATAAATGGTAAAGGTCCTCTATGAAGAGAGGAATACCAAATTGGAAGGTGAAATCTCTAGATCTTCAAGAGGAGAATATTCTCTAAGGGAAGGAGGTAATAAGAATAGTAATAAACCACAATCTTCATGTTTTTCTACAACTCTTATGCAGTATGCTAGTGTACAAAGTCCCTGAGAGAGGGAAGATGGAGAAGTTTGTACCTTTTGTCCACATGATGTGGAGGATGAGGTCTATGAGCACCCAAATTCAAGGATATGAAAGAAGAGAGACAGAGTCCAAGAGGACACATCTAGAATCAAAAGAGAGTTTGAAAACATATTTGTATCTCAATCAAAAGATGAGGAAAATGGCAAGCATTTACATGCTTATTCTTTACATGAAAGTGTTGATGTAAATTCATTTGCAACCTTTGAAAAACATAGTAAAGGCATTGGATCCAAGCTCTTGACCAAGATGGGTTACAAGGGACGAGGCCTTTGAGTGCACCATAAAGCCATTAAAAATCCAAATGATGTAAAGGAGAGGCCTAAATATGAAGGCTTAGGCTATGTTGCAGAAGAAGAATGGTCTTCAAGCTACAACTCATGGGTATGGTGTTCCTTTTTCCATAAGAGAGGACATAAGAGGCAATATGTTGGGATTTGCATACATAATTGGTACTTGCTTGGTTCCTCAAGCATAAGGAGGACTTGAAGTGAAAAACATCTCTAATGGGAGATGAAAAAGTTGAAGAAGAAATGAAGCTAAGTTCTTCTTGCCATGCAAGTTCCTCACGCAAGAAGTGTAATTTAAAGGACAACAAAAGGATGTATAATCATCCTGTTAATTCAAATGCTTTTCATAATGGAAAACAACATGTTGATTCGAATAACATGTTGAGGAATGTGTTTCCATGCACTTGTTGATAGTGCAAGACATGCCAACATGTCAAGGGGATCTCCTTGGTAAGAAGTCTGGATTAGGCCTCAGACCATTTGGTCTAGGAGTCCTAGTAGTGGGTCATAACGTAATGCTTTGACCGTGATGTCACGAAAAGGCAAGTAGGATAAATCTGTCGGTAACAAAGGGTATGACTATTGCAGTGAGTCAAGGAAGATGTATCAGAGGTTCTAACACAAAATGGGAGAAAAGGGTGAAGGTGAGTTCTGGGTTGAAAGGGATGAGTCCCAACTCGGCTAGGAACACACAACACACGACATACATATCTTTTGATGGAGCAGTCCACCTAGATGCGGTAGTCACAACATATAAGGTAAGATAACAAGTACAACACTCATGGATCATTCTGAAAGAGTGCAATGGTTGTTACAACAAGGTTCATGTGAAAGGTCTGTCTGGTATCCGGTATAGCAATCGACATGGATGGTGACAACATTAACAGCATACACAACACAATAACAAAAAGATTCATATGATTGCATGTGAATTAGTTCGTACACAAATACGTAAGTTAAACAACATATATCATTAAGGCAACTAGAGCAGTCCAGCTATAATAACAGCATATGCATGAAAATGTGTTTCCTCTTATTATATAAAAGTGTAAGTTCGAATCATACAATACATCCATGCAAACCTGCTAGCCCCATCAGTGAAACGTCACAAACAAATTCGACTGGTCCTCCAAAGAGATGTACTAGCTCCGTGCAGTGGAGAAGCCAAGGTGCATTACAATACTATCCAAGCCTTCCTCAAGATAGTCTTAGTGGAAGCTTGGCTGACCAAAAGCCCTGTACAATGAGTTATGAGGGACTATTTATAGCAAAGGGTGGGGTGACCCTTGACATCCCCTTTGTGACCATTCAACTACCCTCATGACTCTTCACCTACTCTATGACTATTACATCCACTATCGAGACTTGAATTACACTTGACATGACTCAGCATTACAATGCACATGTACCCATGTGAACAATGGCTTGGAAAAGCCAAAATAGACATCATTCGGACTTATACAACCATAGAAGTCCAACTGTTTGACATCCTCATTCTAATCAGCAGTGACATATTAATGCCAAGATTGGTAGTCCTTGGTGGTGTCCATGTTTTTTGCTATGACGTCTGTCTGAAAACTGAACCTTGCTTCTATGGCATCCGGGTACACTACTCGAGCTCCTCTGTCCAACTCATTTAATAGCATGTGCATCATTTTCCTCAATGTGGTCGAATCAGCAACATACGTGCACATGATGTCTGCACTGATAGGCAAGTCTGGGCTAGTGGTGGTTCACATCAACTTGTCAAAGTACAAGTCAAGCTCCAGTCAGACTTGCTTCCTTGTCTTCGCCTGGGTGAGAGTCCCAAGTAATGGGATCACATGAGTGTGCATTATAACATCCATGATTTTAAATAATCCTACATGGGAAGCCTGTATGCTAGTGATGAGTTGTGGTTGGTCTTCATAGTTCCATATCTGACTCCGGATACGTGCTTGTAGCTCGACCACACTAGCCTTCATCATCTTTGACAACTGAAGTGGGGCGCCCTTGTACTTCATCGTCCATGCTTGCATGTTATGAACATCAACATCTATCTAATTCAAGATGCATTCTCTTCTCACACATTGTTGTTTCCATCCGTGGAGATGGACGACTAGTTGGTGCACGGTACCAAACTTGGAGTACAATGCTCGCATAATTGTATGAATGTACAATACTTCATCTAGTATTTCCTTCTTCAATTCAGCTCGAGCGGACATTGTCACCATGTCCCCTCCTTTCTTGGCCACCTGGAGTTCTTTCACCATTCACTCCTTCTCAGGTATGAGGAAACAAACACTTGAGCTAGTGGCATTGGAATACACTCTAGTTGCATAGGCCAAAGCAGCTGGATGCTTGTGCACATTAGTCGCGATCACTCATTCTTCAACTTGTGTAGGGGATGTTTCGTCCTTCGAAGTTGGTACTATCTGAGACTGCACAACTCTGTGATGAGATTCGTCAAAGGGGCTATTGTGCATCTTTCCTTCTGGCTGACCAGTAAGGATCTCAGTGCCTTATTGCTCGTTTGAGACTTGCTCATCATGAGGATGCAATGAATTGGGTGAGTCAACCTCTTTGTATTGAGGCATGAGATTGGTGTCTTGTTCCAACTTCTGTTGCTCAATGTCTGCATCCAACTGTTTAAGCACCTATTCTATCTCATGAGAAAAGTCTTACCCTGTGATGGTTTACCATGTTTGCCTGATGCCAGCTATTTAGTTGAATCAACTACTTATACGGGAGCTGCTTCGTCTATCTGTACATGATGCGCCCCCATGTATTTGTTGTTGTTGTGCTTCCTTCTCCTGTTGGTGAAACTCTTGTTCTTTCTGGAGTTGCTCCCTCGACGCATGGAACTCCTTCTCTGCTTCTTCCATTCTCTTCTTATCCCTCTTCCTTCATGTGATTCTCTTGTCACGTTGCTGCATCTTTGCCTGCATAGCCATAGCTGCTTGTTCTACAAGTGGATCTGCTCAAAACTTGTAGGTTTTCTTCTTTTCCTTGCGGTCGAAAATCTTCCTCTTCCCTTTTTCATCTACAGGTATGCTTGGCTCTACTACCTCCACTGTTGCTGCTACTGTTGGTGCTCTCCATGATGCTGCTTCATGCTGCTTTGCTAACCACTCAACAGTGAAGCTGACCTGTTCATTAGGTCTGGAGGAATTGTAGCAATAACTCCATGAGTCTTCCTTAGACCAATGAAATGCCCCATGGATCTAGTTGAATTGAACTCTCATGCAATGATCCTTCACAATGCAATATGGGTCATATGGTTGAAGCTTCATAGGTCAAACAGGTACTTCTTCATCTTTTCTACTTCAACATTTGCTTACTTGATACTCTGAATCTCATATAACCCAATCCGTAATGGAAGAGTGGCCCAATGCGCCTTCTTCTTCCATTGCAATCTAGCTATCAATCCTGTTGAGATATGGTATGCTACTTCCTGCATGACAATTACGTCCAAGGAAAAGTTTGGCAGAACATGCAAACGCTTCTCCACACTGAACATTCGGATGAAAGTTCTGAATGGTGAGGCATAGCAATATGCAATGCCTAACATTGCCTCCATTGATTCCTTTGACATGTAGGGTGGATCCTATTTGAATATCAACATGTACACTACGGTGAAAAAATGGTCGAACAGTCATATGATTACTCCCCTAAAGCTACATTTGGAAAAAAAATAGAAATATGTATTCACAACAATCTCCACTGATGACCATGCCCACTCCAAGTCTGAGAACTCATGTCGGGTATAGACCACATCTAGGATGTAAGCAGACATATAAATCTCTGAATGCATACCCTTGGGTGATTGTCGAGCCTTCGTCACTTGTTCCTCCAGCTGGTGAGCCAATATGGCGGACCAGTTGCATGGTCTTAATTCTCTATCCATTTGGTCCTATGCAATCACCCAACTCTGAGGAAAGGTTTCAGTGCTTGCTTGGCCACTCAGTCGACATGCAAATATGACCAAGTATTGGTATGCCTTCCTCAATATATCTGTCTTATAGATATGGTTGGGTGTCATCCTGAAACGAGTTGGCTCCTTTACCCAATCCTTCAAAATGTCTCTGGAGTTACCTCTGCTACTAGGTAAGTTGAATGGAGGACTCATGATAGTCGTGAGCTTCGACATCTGATACATCTCATCATAATTCTATGCCCAGAAGGTTGCAAGATTTGTCCCACTGACACTGCTCAAGGTCATCGTCTCGAGGTTAGTGTGATAAATGATCTAGTCAGTCATGTCCACGCATGGGAATGCGGGGTATTTGCATGCAATCCAGTACAAGCCGTACTTATGAATATTCATCTACACCTGACGGTCTTCGATGCCTTCCCCAAAAGTGCCTGCAAACTCTTCATTAACCTCTTGCCACTTCAATTTGATGTCCTTGTCGAGATACAACTTCATATCTTCATAAAGCAGCAGGCTAGAGGACAAATGCTCAACAAATGCTCCAGCTGTAACTGCCTCAGTGTCTTGTGATCCTATTCTCTTGGAAGCCATTGAGACAGGTGAACACTTGAAAGATCTAGAAATAAGCAGCATGCATGGCAACAAATATGTCAGTGGAAACAAAGAAAATCCGGGGAAGGACACAACACATATTTGGGAAACTGATGAGAAAGATTGCACAAATTTTACTAGGAGGCTGGGTGACTGGCTACTAGAACTATGCAAAAGGTAGTCTGCGCTATTTGGGAGGTAGGACTAGCTACTGGATTAGAAAAATGTTCAATCCCGTCAACCAAGTGGCTGTTGGGATTGTGTAATGTGCAATTCCAGCAACGAAGCACTATTGGCCGAGGGACAAATTTACACAATTTCTTGGGTGAAGCAACCACTGTCCTCTAGAAATGTGCAAAATAGTCTTGGAGACCATTTTTGGGCAAGAATGCACATTTCTGGGGAGGAAGGTGAGCCTTCCTTCCCCAGATTGTGTAATGCAGCCTTGCTGAAGACAAAGCCTAGCCCAAGTTGGCCTGACTCGCCGATGGGAAACTGAAAGCAACCAAGATAGTAAAATGCATGGTGACACTAAGTGATAGTAGAAGTGATTGATAGTGCATACAAAACATGAATGAAAGATTTAGTGAACGGACATGTATGTGGATGAGACAGTTCATCGGTTGGGTGAATGTTGGGTCCCTATAATACTAGTGATTACCCCATTACTATTGTAGTTGGATCCCTTATTAATATTGTTGTGCCCCTATTATCCCCATATTGTTATTATTGTGCCCCATAGAATCCCTCTATTGTTATTTTTGTGGCTTTATATTATTATTGTTAGGTCGGCTAGGTTATATTGTGAATCCTTAGACTCCTATATATAGAAAGGAGATTTTGTCATTTGAATAATCCGAGAATTATTCATTTATGTAATGTAAAGGAGGTTTCCCTGTCGAAGAGGCTAAATTCTAAGGCGTTGATCTATCTTTTCTATCTTTTCTTGGGCTGGTTTCATAACATTTGGTATCATAGCTTTGGATTCTAGGGTTTCTCTGCTCCAACCAGGTCATCGTGGAATTTTCGCTATAACTTTCTTTCTGCGACGTTTCAGAAGCTAAAAAAAAAACCCATTTTAGAATACATCGCTCTAAATCTTGGATCCAAATTTCAAATCTGTTCGCACTATATTTGCCGAGATATGATCTGAGGAGCCTGGTCTTTTTGCAGACTCCTGAATTACATTCCAAACAGGTGACCTGGGGAAAATCGTCATAACTTTCTCTCTGAGCATCGGATTGAAATTTCGTAAGAAGTTACAAAAAGAGGACGGACTGTAGTTTCTTGTACATATTTTGGAGAGCCAAAGGTTGAAATAGTGACTCGTGGCACGTCCTACAAGTTCGCTCTACTGAACTAGTCTATAATCAAGCCACTGTGGGAGATTTCGTATAACTCTTCCTTGGAGAATCCAATTTGGGTTTGACTAGTGGCATTGGAAAGAGAGCATAGAGGGCTACTTCAGATCACAATTTTGGAACTGGATGATCAGAAAGTGCAGAGATACATTAGAGGCAATATCGAGCTCCTGCAAACTGAAAAAAGGTGTGTAGATTTTTTTAAATTTTTACTTAAGCTTGGTTTGAAAATTTATTTTGAAGGAATTCAAAGGGCATAGTAGAACATTATTATCGATAACTGATGCCCCGAGGAAAGAAAATGCAAACACCTAGTAAGCAACCTGAAAGCACTAGCATGACTCATGAAGAAGAGGAAGAAATGCTACATGATATATCAAAATTACAAGAACAAGTGCAACAAATGTCACTCTCACAAAAGCTAACAGAAGCTAAGATAAATGGCGTGGAATCTAAGATAAAGGGCGTGGAAGCTAAGATGGACGATTTGAAGATAGATTTGAAGATAGATTTGAAGATAGATTTGAAGAGAGACATGGCAGATTTGAAGATGGATTTGAAGACAGACATGGTAGATTTGAAGACAGATTTGACAAATTTTCTACAAGAAATACTTACTAATGGTGAAATGGTAGTAAAGGAAACTCATGATGCAAACAAAAGAAATGTTAATCATGATTTCTTAGACTCTAATGTGGGATCAAAGACCCACCATATTCCAAAAATCAATATGAGGAAGTTTGATGGCAAGGATCCTGCAACATGGATATTACAGATGGAGCAATTTTTCGATCTCAATAATGTGCAAAACACACAAAAGGTACGTATTGCAACTTTATATTTGGAACCAAATCAGTTTGTATGGTATCAATGCCTTTTCTCTCGTAAACAAATTATCACTTGGGCAATTTTTATGGAAGAATTGACAGCACATTATGAGGATACAAAAAGAAACACTTTTTTTAGCCAATTGATAAGTCTTAAACAAAAGGGTTCAATAATGGAGCACATTGAGGAGTTCCAACAATTGAACATAAGGGTAAAAAATATTCCAGAGGAGCATAGGATTTATGTGTTCATAGGGACTTTAAAGGATAATATCCAACATGATGGTCACCTTTGGGAACCTGATTCATTAGAGAAGGAATTCAGGTTCGCAAGAAAAATGGAAAGAAAAATTATGGCAACCAGGAAGCATACCACTCACAACTATAAAGATGGAAGTGTTGTTGCCCCTAGTCTTCCATAACCTATAAAGTTGACACCACAACAATTGGAAGAAAAAGGAGCAAAAGGGCTTTGTTACAGTTGTGATAGCAAATACACTAAAGGTCATAAGTGTGCTGAGAAGAAATTATTCTACATAGATTGCGAAGAGGAAGAAGAAAAGGAGCAAGAAAGGTCAAAAGAAGAGGATATACTCCAAGAACAAAGCCTAGATAAAGAAGAAACGAATCCGACCATGTCTTGTAATGCATTGGTGGGAATTACCACTCCTCAAACCATCAAGAAGAAAGAGGTAATAGTGTTGATTGATTCAGGAAGTACCCACAATTTTATTCGTTGTAAGGTAGCAAAAGAATTGAATTGCTTCTTATATCCAGCACGAGAGTGTCAGGTGATGGTTGCAAATGGAGGAACAATAAATTGCTCTGGAAAGTGCCATAATATCAAGCTATCAATGCGAGAATATGTATTGACTAGCCCAATGCTTTCCATTCCAATGGGAGGTGTTGATGTTGTACTAGGAGTCCAATGGCTACAATCCTTGGGTACCATAGCTTTTAATTTTCAAGAAATTTTGATGAAATTTTCTGTGGAAGGAAAGGAAGTTGAATTAAGGGGTATTACAGGGAAACCACGAAAGATAATTAGCTCTAACGGCATGACAAAACTTCTAAAAAAGGAACAAAGGGGTGTATTTGCACAATTATGTTCACTAGATGTTTCCACATTGCAATCATCTTTTTCTCCAGATCTCCAAAAAGTCTTGGACAATCATTCCAAGGTATTTGAGACTCCCAAAGGTCTCCCAACTATTCGTGATCATGATCATGATATTCATCTGATTCCAGGAAGTTTTCCTCCAAACGTCAGGCCATACAGATATCCCTATGCCCAAAAGAGTGAAATTGAACGTATGGTTGTAGAAATGCTAGAGGCTGGTATAATTCAACCAAGTCAAAGTTCTTTCTCTACTCCAGTAGTATTAGTGCACAAGAAGGATGGATCATGGTGCATGTGTCTGGATTATAGGGAGCACAACAAGTTCACTATTAAAGATAAGTTTCCCATTTCGTCATTGATGAACTACTGGATGAATTACATGGATCAATTTACTTCACCAAGTTGGATCTTCATTCAGGATATCATCAAATCAGAATGAACACTGAATACATTCCGAAAATAGCATTTAGAACTTGATGAGCCCAAAAATGGACAAATATTTGGGCTCATCCAACCTCCTAATTTGACTTGATCCACCATTGTCATTTGTTTATTGCATGTTTTTGATTATTTTTATGTTAATAGAGTGAATTTTGTTAGTCATTATGCCAACAAGTCTAATGGGTGCTTTGTGTAGCCTTTTTGGTCAACTTGGAGACAAATTTGAAGGTTTTAATGAGCACTTGGCAGCCAAATTCGTGGGATAACAAGCTAGAGGATTTGTAGGAAGGTTTCCCCCACATTTATGGGCCCTTACCTCGAATTCTCCACCATCAGCTCGGAGTTCAAGGGCCACCGAATCAATCAGCTCAAGGGCAGCCAAGCAAGTCAAGTTGGACTGCTGTTAACTACAAGTCTTGGGCAGCCAAGTCCCTAACTTTTAGGAGGATTGTTGGGTCCTCAAATTGTATAAATAAGAAGGCTTGGGGCCTCATTTTGGTTAGCTAGTGGGTAGTCATTTTGTGTAGCTAGTTAGTCAATTTGGGGTTAGCTAGTTAGTCAATTTGGTTAGTCATGTTGTAGCTCGGTTTTTGCTCCTTGTAACCCAGTTTTGGCATGTCATTAGATTCATGATTATTCAATAAAGACAGGCAACTTTTGATCCAATTCTGAGTTTTTAAGAGAGCAACATACCTCCTCTGTGTTGTAATGTTAATTTATTTTTGTTTCAGCACTTTCGTTCATTGCTTTACCATGAAATTCGAAATTACAGGTTTGCTGAGTTAGTTTTTATGAGATTGAATGAGTTTAGCTTATGGTTGAATTGCTTGCGGTTGTTTAGTTAGACTAGCAGGTTGATAATACATTGGAGCTCCAAGGAAAAAGGTTGAGGAAGTCTCCACTGCCATCTCTGTTTGGAGATTGGAGTGCAGCCTATACCAACCACAAAAATACGCAGTTCTTCACTTTATACATGCTGCAACATAGTCATTGAAGATCCATCCATGCACGGTTGACATTGAACCATACTTCTACATTTCTCATTCCATGCATGGCTCCTTTTTCTCGGTTTTACATTGTTGTTCACCTTCCAACTCATTCATTACCACGTAGCTTCATCCTTTTGTCCTTTTGTTGATCCCATCCTTCTATCCACCAACCACTTCGTACACTCATTATCTGTCCTATTTCTCTGCCCTTGAGTCATCACAAGTCTCATCTCTACCCTACCTATCCACCCAAACCATTCCATCCCTTCACCATCACCCAAAACTTCCACTTACAGCACATCCTGTAGAAATCCCTGAGTTTCCTGTAGAATCCCCTGCAGACATCCTATAGGAGGCCACTCACTCGGTTGCTGAGCCTCTGAATGTGAGGAACTTCTGTGGACTGATGCTAAGGATCTTTGGGGACCTCTCCTAGCCTCCCCAACCTTTCCTAAGATTTCCTTCCTTCCACATCACATCTGCACAACCAAACCCTAATAAGCACAAAATCACAATCACTCCATCCACTTAAAGAAAAAATACAAAAACATGTCTTTTAAGTTGCAAGTAGATTAGATTCATGCATTTTCACTTATTAGAAGTAATGGCATCATTGGTAGAAGTTTCCTTCACATTCTTTGCATCATAGAGGTTAGACTAGTTAAACTAGGGTTTCCTAGGGTTTCCATGTTTTGATTTGCTTTCAGTTCATTTTTGCCAAGTAGATTAGTCTTCTTTGAGCTAGCTTTCGTCCATCATTGATAAAGCTTCTTCTGTGAGCCTATAGAAGTTGCCTTGAACCCTAGCGGACTTGTGCCAGCTGACCAAGTGACAACTGCGACAAGAGCTAGTACTTGTGCATACAGCACCGTCGCTTTCAAGTTTGTACGAACTACCAGGTTGATAAAATTAAGAGACAGGAAGCCCCAGGAGTTGTAGCATTATTGCTACAATACTGGAGCTCACCATCTTTTTGGCGCCGTTGCCGGGGAAGCGTCAGAGTATTGGTGATTGTCGCTTTTCTTCTATTTTCCACTACAACCTTCTTCTAAGTAGTTTATTTCATTTCCATTATGCAATTTCATTTATGCAAAAGTAGATTAGCCTTTCTTGCTTTCCTAGATTAGCATTTCCTGCTTTCATAGATTAGTATTTCCTGCTTTCATAGATTAGCATTTCCTGCTTTCCTAGAATAGCCTTTCAATTCCGCATTTCAATTCTGCAAGCGTAGATTAGTGTTTCAATTTCGCAAGCGTAGCCTAGCATTTCATTCTTGCAATTTGATTTGAGCAAAATAGATTAGTCATTTCCTGCTTTCATTTCCATTCCGCATTTTCATTTCAGCAAGATAGTTAGTTGCAGTTCAATTTATTTCAATTTTGCAAGTAGAAATAGAAAAAAGCAAAAAAACAACCAAAAAGATTTCATTTCATGCTTTGTAGGAGTAGAGATAAGTTAGAAAAATGATTGCACAACACCCCCACTGCTTCACACAGCCAACGTTCTTCTTCGATGGCTGTGATGAAAGAACCCCTGGGTGGACATCAAGACATATCTGAAGAACCTCTAGGGGAGAAGAAGAAGAAACATTCCTCTGAAGCAAATGGCTACAAGCAGAAATATTGGGAGCATTCCCTTATCCAAAGATGAATTTGCAAATCAACTGGAAGATTTCAAGAGTGATATGAGGCAGTTTCTTGCCATGCAACTGGATACCTTGCGGATCCAAAAGAAGCAAGAAGAAGCCAAGAGGGCTTTGGTCATTTTTTGTCCTAGGTGCCTTAAAGAGCATCCTAGGAACGAATGTCCAATGCACTCCCTAGAAGTGTGTTTTGTATGTGAAGAATACCATCCTACAGATCAGTGCCCTTCCTTGCCCAGAATCAAAGCTGCATATCAAAGAGCCAAGGGAGCCACTGAATCACTCTATTATATGAACCAAAGGAGGCCACATGGACCTAGATCTTACCAGCAGGAGATGCAAGGGATACCCGAGACCTATTATGACCCTTATCAAGCCACTTTCATGCCTTCTTGGGATCCCCCTGCTCATCCTTCCTGGTCTACACCTCCTCCTTGGTCATATTCTCCTTGTTCCTTCATAGATCCATATTATGCCCAACCAGTTGCTCATTCATTTCACTCTTATGCTCAGCCACAACCTTAGTGGAATGCACCTTATCAGGAGTGGAGGCCCCAGTATAACTCTCATCCCGCTCATTTTCCTCCACCACCTGCTCATCCACAACCATCGCCTCCTCCTCCACCAAGGCAACCCCAAATGCCTACCCAACCACAATTCCATCCATCTCCATCTCAAACTCACACCTCCACTCATCTACCCGTACCATTTCCAAATCCATGCAATGGAGTAGCTCAACCACATTGCAAATCTGAGGCACAACATATCCAAACAACTCCTCTTGAGCCCAATGATCTTCACCAAAGCTCAGGAAGAGTGTTGCAAAAAAGAGATCATCTTGAAAGCATTGAAGGACCAAAGGCAAAAGAAGATCCAAAAGAAAAGATCAAAGAACCATGGGCTGCACTTGATGAAGAGAAGAGATCAGAATCAGAGATGGAGAAAGTTCCCTCATGGTTACCATCAAATCTTCCATGTGTTCAAGAGAAAGATCAGCAACAGGAGGAAGATGAGAAAGTCATGATAGAAAGTGACATGAAGAATGATCCAGATCAGCAAAGGGACCAAGGATATCAAAGCTATATTGAGACATGGTTCCAGACAGTCACTAAGTTGTAGCAGTACTCTCTTCCTCAACTATGTTTGATCCCTTCAAAGTCAGATCATTGGGTCTCTGAGATCTGGATACCTGTCAGAGCATGCATTTCGAGCCTCCACATCATTTTTTCTCTAATCTCGATGTGCACATGGCTCCATTGGAAGTATTCTTATACTTGAAAGGAATTTTGTTTTTCAAGTAGGGTAGGGTAGGAATAAAAAAAAAAAAAAAAAAAAAAAAAAAAAAAAAAAAATGAAAAAAGAGGAAAATAGAAATCTAAGGTGAAAACCTCCTTGGAGGCGCCTTAGATTGGCTCATTGATTGAAAACCTCCATGAGGCAGTCAATGGGTTGAAAAAAAAAAGAACAGAGAAAAGATCTTTGGGTGAAAACCTCCCTTGGAGGCGCCCAAGGTAGGCAATTAGGGTGAAAACCTCCATGAGGCAACCTAGTTGTTTTTCAAAAAAAAAAAAAAGAGAAAAAAGAAAAAGAAAAATGAAGCTAATCTCCCTTGAGTGATTTCAGGTTGCAACAATGACATTGCAGGTTGCAAGAAGGACATTTCATGATAGGAGAAGCACTCAAATCAAAGACAAAGGAGTTTTTGTGCCTTCTACAAGAAGTTCCGTATCTTCTACAGGAAGCTTACAAAAAAGGCCAAATTGATCTCCGAGGAGGACCTGAAGGCTTGGAATATGTCCATGAGGCCTACCCACATCCATGTTTCCATTCCTCACCCCTTTTCCATCATCTTTTTCATGTCATTATGCTTCTTTCCTCAAAATTGTGTCTTCTACAGGAAAGCTCTGTATTTCTACAGGAAACATCCTGTAGAACCTTTGGACGAGCCAAATCCAATTTCAAAAGTGAATCTGATGGTGGGAGTCTATTGGTTAGGCCTGCAAGCACTTGGGTGTCCATCCCTTTCCTTCATCCATCATTTTTTCACCTCCTTGTGCTTCTCATTGTGCTTCTACAGGATCTTCCTGTAGAAATTGTGGGAAACTAGGCATGCGTTTCAAAAAGTGGTTTGGCGAGCATGGTAGCTTCCTCAAGTTCAGAAGCCCTCATGCCATCTTCCAGCTCCTCCTCCATCATCTCCATACCTGCATCACAAACAAAATTCATTTTGTCATCCCATGCAAGCACATGCAAAAAGCCTTGAAGCAAAAATACCTAGAGCCAAATTTGTTTTTGCCATAACTTGAAAACCATGCATCCATTTGACAAACCGTTTTATGGGGAATTGTACAAGGTTGATGACAGCATGCCTGAGCAGTTTCATGCAATTCCGATGCACGGTTTCCAAGAAATTAGCCTCCATCACCATCAGCCATTTTTGCCTTTTCTCCATAACCGTGCATCCGTTTCAAAACCTGTTTCATGGGGAGATGCACATGGATGATAGTAACCTACCCAAGCAGTTTCAGCCGATTCCGATGCACGGTTTCCGAGAAATCGAGCTCTGAAATCTTCAGCCATTTTCCATTTTTCTCGAAATTTGTGCATCCATTGATCACGAATTTGATATGGGAGATGAATAATGATGGTAGTAACATGCTCACCAAGTTTCAGATCAAATCGATCTACCGTTTGGGAGAAATGGCAAAAATAAGTTCTGGTTGTGACCATGCAGCAGCAGCAGCTTGAACGGGTAGAGTTGAACGTGGAAATCAATGCACGCAGCTCAGATCCGGTCAGAGGACACCTGCACAAGGAAAAAAACAATCAAATATTAGCAGCCAAGCCACATGCAATCAGGAAAACCAATGCATGCAGCAATGACAGGCCACAGCAGGTCACGACAACCATTTAACTTCGAGGTATGTGACTAATCTCATTCTTCTATTGCATAGATTTAATTGGGAACTGCATAAACGAATGGGATGAGGGATTAAGCCACGAATGTAGCAAGGTTCAACTGATTGTCTGCTTCAGAACTCCGCCGGCAGCCACGCAGTGCACGTGGACAATGGACTCTCGTAAAAATTAAAAAAAAAAATTAAAAGAAAAAAACAGTGATAGAAAGTTTAACTCCAATGAACAAGATGTCAATTAATTAACAGAGAGAAGAAGACATGTATCATTGCAGTTTGAAAAATCTAGCGCACATGTTTTTGCCAGCACATCACAAATCACGGAGAAATTAAAGACGGCTTGGCTGAAACGCATGAACTGCTGTCCATCTGCACTTTCCACGTCCTCCACTGAAGTTTCCACAATCTATTAACTTTATATCCTCCACCGATCTTTCTCGGCCATTTTTCAAGACCCTTCGGCTCATCGGCATTCTACAGGGAGCACTATTTCGTTCTACAGGAAGCGAGAGCCGCCTACAGGATGTCGTCTATAGGAAAGTGCAGCAGAGCAGAGGAGCCTGAGTTTCTCTTCATCAAGTTTGGAGCTTGAAGAAAGGTGAAAATAGCTGAGGTGGATCATGCTATTGATTTTATTGTTTGTTCACTTGCATGTGATATTGCAGAGGGTATGAAAGCCGTAGAATTGCTTTTAGAGCTTTCAAAGGATATGGCTGTGTGTGAACAGATTGGCAAGGTACAAGGTTGTATCCTCCTCCTTGTAACAATGTCAAATAGTGACAATCCTAAAACTGCTAAGGATGCAAACGAAGGTCTGGAGAATCTCCCATGCAGTGAGCATCATGTACTGCAAATGGCATAGGAAGACTATTTCAAGCCCTTGATACAGAACCTGAGAGAAGGGTCTGAAACAATGAAGATTGTTATGGCAAGGAAGTTGTCAGAGATAGGTTTAACAGATCAAAGCAACGCTGCATTGCTCAAAGAGGAGGTTGTATTTCCACTTCTTTAAATGATTTCCAATGTTCATTTGAAGGAAAAATTAGCAGCCATTTAAACACTTCAAAATCTTTCAAGTTTACCTGAGAATGCGTTACAAATGATCAAAGATGGGGTGGTCTGACCCATCTTGGACCTTCTATGCACACCACCGTCAACTATATTTACTTTGAGAGAAAAAGCTGCTAATACCTATGCAAACCTTGCTATGTCTACAACATTGCCCCAAAGAACAAATGACACAACAGCTGCATTATTGGGATCTGATGAGATCATATACCAGCTATTATCTTTAATAAATTGGACACCACCTTCAATACATGGAAGCATTGTTCGAGCATTCCATGCCATTTGTTTTGTACCAGTAGCTGTTGAGGCAAGGACAACTTGATCTATCTTATGTTTTGTTCTGCTTCTATTATCAATTCTTAGTAGAAGTTCAATAAGAATGCCATTCGATTCAGTTAAAGGCCTGGAAACACTCTTTCCCATCCAGATTTGGCATGCACTATCTATTCTCGGGTAGCTCATTGTACTTGTGTGTTTTTATAATACATTAGACTTGCCATTCATGTTGGATTCGTCAGCTTTCAGGCAGCACAGTTCAAGGAGAAGGAACCCCCGGCCAAGCAAATAAAATCAGTGAAATTGGTTCTACAGGAAGTTAGCAGACTGCTTCTACGGGAAGACAGAGACTGTTTCTACAGGAAGCCAGCAAACAGTTTCTACAGGAAAGTCTGAAAAGCGGGAAGCCAAAGGAGAAATCGGCCGAGATGCTAGCCAAGGAAGTCACCAAGGCCATGAAAGAAGAGGGGAGATATTTGGTTGCTCAGAGGATGAGCAACACTTTCAGTAGGGGGGTGATGATGAGCCCCAAAAATGGACAAATATTTGGGCTCATCCAACCTCCTAATTTGACTTGATCCACCATTCTCATTTGTTTATTGCATGTTTTTGATTATTTTTATGTTAATAGAGTGAATTTTGTTAGTCATTATGCCAACAAGTCTAATGGGTGCTTTGTGCAGCCTTTTTGGTCAACTTGGAGACACATTTGAGGGTCTTAATGAGCACTTGGCAGCCAAATTCGTGGGAGAACAAGCTAGAGGATTTGTAGGAAGGTGTCCCCCTCATTTATGGGCCCTTACCTCGAATTCTCCACCATCATATTGGAGTTCAAGGGCCACCGAATCAATCAGCTCAAGGGCAGCCAAGCAAGTCAAGTTGGACTGCTGTTAACTACAAGTCTTGGGTAGCCAAGTCCCTAACTTTTAGGAGGACTGTTGGGTCCTCGAATTGTATAAATAAGAAGGCTTGGGGCCTCATTTTGGTTAGCTAGTGGGTAGTCATTTTGTGTAGCTAGTTAGTCAATTTGGGGTTAGCTAGTTAGTCAATTTGGTTAGTCATGTTGTAGCTCGGTTTTTGCTCCTTGTAAGCCAGTTTTGGCATGTCATTAGATTCATGATTATTCAATAAAGACAAGCAGATTTTGATCCAATTCTGAGTTTTTAAGAGAGCAACAGACCTCCTCTATGTTGTAATGTTAATTTCTTTTTGTTTCAGCACTTTCGTTCATTGCTTTACCATGAAATTCGAAATTACAGGTTTGCTGAGTTAGTTTTTATGAGATTGAATGAGTTTAGCTTATGGTTGAATTGCTTGCGGTTGTTTAGTTAGACTAGCAGGTTGATAATACATTGGAGCTCCAAGGAAAAAGGTTGAGGAAGTCTCCACTGCCATCTCTGTTTGGAGATTGGAGTGCAGCCTATACCAACCACAAAAATACGCAGTTCTTCACTTTATACATGCTGCAACATAGTCATTGAAGATCCATCCATGCACGGTTGACATTGAACCATACTTCCACATTTCTCATTCCATGCACGACTCCTTTTTCTCGGTTTTACATTGCTGTTCACCTTCCAACTCATTCATTACCACGTAGCTTCATCCTTTTGTCCTTTTGTTGATCCCATCCTTCTATCCACCAACCACTTCGTACACTCATTCTCTGTCCTATTTCTCTGCCCTTAAGTCATCAAAAGTCTCATCTCTACCCTACCTATCCACCCAAACCATTCCATCCCTTCACCATCACCCAAAACTTCCACTTACAGCACATCCTGTAGAAATCCCTGAGTTTCCTGTAGAATCCCTGCAGACATCCTGTAGGAGGCCACTCACTTGGTTGCTGAGCCTCTGAACGTGAGGAACCTCTGTGGACTGATGCTAAGGATCTCTGGGGACCTCTCCTAGCCTCCCCAACCTTTCCCAAGCTTTCCTTCCTTCCGCATCACATCTGCACAACCAAACCCTAATAAGCACAAAATCACAATCACTCCATCCACTTAAAGAAAAAATACAAAAACATGTCTTTTAAGCTGCAAGTAGATTAGATTCATGCATTTTCACTTATTAGAAGTAATGGCATCATTGGTAGAAGTTTCCTTCACACTCTTTGCATCATAGAGGTTAGACTAGTTAAATTAGGGTTTCCTAGGGTTTCCATGTTTTGATTTGCTTTCAGTTCATTTTTGCCAAGTAGATTAGTCTTCTTTGAGCTAGCTTTCATCCATCATTGATAAAGATTCTTCTGTGAGCCTATAGAAGTTGCCTTGAGCCCTAGCGGACTTGTGCCAGCTGACCAAGTGACAGCTGCGACAAGAGCTAGTACTTGTGCATACAGCACCGTTGCTTCCAAGTTTATACGAACTACCTGGTTGATAAAATTAAGAGACAGGAAGCCCCAGGAGTTGTAGCATTATTGCTACAATACTGGAGCTCACCAGAACTCATGAGAGTCATTATGAATTTTTCGTCATGCCTTTTGGCCTTGCCAATGCGCCTTCAACATTTCAAGGTTTGATGAATTCCATTTTCAAACCATTCCTTAGAAAATTTGTGTTAGTATTTTTTTATGATATACTAATCTACAACAAGTCTTGCAAGGATCATATTGAACATGTTGACAGGGTGCTACAACTATTGGAGGAGAAACAATTATATGCAAAAAGATCAAAATGTTTCTTTGGAGTACAAGAGGTGGAATATCTGGGTCATATTGTATCTCATGAAGGAGTTAAGGTAGACCCTAGAAAAATTAAAGCCATTAAGGAATGGAAAATCCCCACATCCATAAAGCATCTGCAAGGATTTCTCGGGTTGACAGGGTATTATCACAAGTTTGTTAAGAATTATGGGAGAATAGCAGCACCTCTAACAACATTATTGAAGAAAGATGCATTTTCATGGACTCCAAAAGCAACAAAGGCCTTCGAACATCTTAATGAGGTAATGTGCCAAGCACCGGTCTTAGCTACACCGGACTTCACAAAAACCATTATTGTGGAATGTGATGCTTCAAGAAATGGAATTGGTGTTGTTTTAATCAAAGATGAAAGACTCGTTTCTTTTGAAAGTCGTCCAATCAAGGGAAAGTTTTTACATAAAGCTATTTATGAGAAGGAAATGTTGGCAATACTCCATGCACTTAATAAATGGCGACCCTACCTAATGGGAAGACACTTCAAGGTAAAAACGGATCATGATAGCCTTAAATACTTTTTAGAACAAAGATTATCCTCTGAAGAGCAACAAAAGTGGGTCACAAAGATGTTGGATTATGACTTTGAAATAATCTACAAAAAAGGGAAGCAAAATGTGGTGGCAGATGCACTCTCAAGAAAGGATGAGGATGTGGAAGCATTGTTGTGCGCCATTTCTATTATCCAACTAGATTGGATAAACGAAGCAAGGGAGGAATGGAAGAAGGACGAAGAAGTGTGGGCACTTCTTTGAAAGTTACAACAAGATTCCAGTACATCTGATACAATTAGCTGGCAAAATGATTCTTTATGGTACAAATATCGCTTATACCTCTGTAAGAATTCCCAACTAAAACAGAAGATTCTTTTGGAATTGCACACTTCTCCCTTAGGAGGGCACTCAATATTTTTAAAAACTTACCACAGGGTTAAGAAGGAATTTTTTTGGGATGGCCTTAAATCGGATATTCAAAAATTTGTGGCGGAATGTTTGGTTTGCCAACAAAATAAAGTTTGAAACAATTAAGACACTTGGTCTATTACAACCTTTATCCATTCCAAGCCAACGTTGGGAGGAGGTTTCAATGGATTTTATCACAGGTTTACCCAAGTCTGAGGGAAAGAGTGTCATCATGGTGGTAGTTGACAGACTTCCAAAGTATGCACACTTTTGTGCATTATCACATCCATTTAAAGCTAGTACAGTTTCTACTGCATTTATGGAAACAATTCAAAAGCTACATGGAAACCCAAAGATTATTGTAAGTGACAGAGATCCCATTTTCACTGGAAATTTTTGGACAAAATTATTTTCTTGTCTTGGTACTCAGTTAACTCATAGCTCATCTTATCATCCTCAATCTGATGGGAAAACTGAGATAGTAAACAAACGTTTGGAAGGATATCTTCGTTGCTTTGTATCTGATAAACAGACACAATGGGTAAAATGGTTTCCTCTGGGTGAATGGTGGTATAACACTTCCTTCCATACAGAAACAAAAATGACCCCATTTATGGCACTTTATGGATATCAGCCACCATCCATCACATAATATTTAAGAGAAAATTCTAAGGTTCAAGTAGTGGAAATTCACATCGAACATCAACAACAAGTCCTCCAACTCTTAAAGGATAACCTCATGTTGGCACAGAATAGAATGAAACAATAGGCAGATCAACATCACAACGAAAGAAGTTTAGATGTAGGTGATTGGGTATTCCTACGGCTACAACCATATAAGCAAATGTCCCTCAAGCACGCTAAGAAGGATAATAAATTATCACGAAAGTATTATGGTCTGTACAAGGTGTTGCAAAAGATTGGTACTATGGCATACAAATTGGAGCTTCCTGCAGCTTCTCGATTGCACCCAGTTTTCCATGTTTCATGTTTAAAGAAGGTTATAGGCGACAAGCTCCCAGTTCAAACAATATTGCCAGAACTTGATGAGGAAGGAAAAATTATATTGGAACCAGAAGCAGTCACAGAAACAAGAACTCGACAGCTACGAAATCGATCAATTTCAGAGTATCTTATCAAGTGGAAGAACTTATCCACTGAATATTCCACATGGGAGGATGACGATTTTATACAGAAGCATCCAGAACTACTCAAGCGTTGAGGACAACACTTTTTTGAAGGAGAGGGGCGTCTTGGGTCCCTATAATACTAGTGATTACCCCATTACTATTGTAGTTGCATCCCTTATTAATATTGTTGTGCCCCTATTATCTCCATATTGTTATTACTGTGCCCCATAGAATCCCTCTATTGTTATTTTTGTGGCTTTATATTATTATTGTTAGGTCGGCTGGGTTATATTGTGAATCCTTAGACTCATATATATAGAAAGGAGGTTTTTTCATTTGAATAATCCAAGAATTGTTCATTTATGTAATGTAAAGGAGGTTTCCCCCTTGAAGAGGCTGAATTCTAAGGAGTTGATCTATCTTTTCTATCTTTTCTTGGGCTGGTTTCATAACAGTGAACGTCCATGAAAAATAGTTTCATGCATGCGACAGTAGTGGTATAGCAATGAAAATTGAAACAAAGTAGGGAAAATCTAGAATACATGTACACAATAACAGGCATTCAAATAAATCAATCAAATAGCACACACACAAGCGAATACACAGAAGGGATAGAAATGCTGAAAAACACAAGTTGAGGCCACTTCCTCATGAATAACTGAGCCAGTTGTGTTGAGGAGTCCTAGATGTGTTGTGGGATTTCAGAGCTCCAAGATCGATGTGAATGAATGAGCTCTATTTTCTTGAATGAATAAGTTTGGTCTCATGATGTGCATGCCACAAATCTAGGAAAAAGTGACACTTGGAGGGAAACTTCTAAAACAACTTTGCATGTAACCGTCGGCTGCTAAAAATAGCTCCCTAAATCATGGGATAGTTTTTGCATGTTGTCTCTTTCTATTCCGAGAAGATAAAGTCATGCATGCATGCAAGTCAAGTTTTCTTAGTCCCGGGTGGAACTAGTCAACTGGACTATCCATGCATGCAGTTGTGTAACTGCTTGGGAAAAATGTGCATTCCTAGCTGGGAGTTGGGTTGGCTATCCAGGAGGATTGTGTTATTTTTTGGTAGTGCAGTGGATTTTTTCTTAGATTTGTGCAAATCCTGGGCTGAGCAGACCTGCTGGGGAAATTTCCGCAAATCCCGCTCGGAGTGTTGGCTGGTAGGATTACGCAATCCTAGAGCCCAGTAGGCTGCTAGAGAGGATTGCGTAATTTATGGAGGGAAGGTTGGTTACCCTCTAGAAATGCACAATTTTCAAGGGGAAGCTACTCAGCCTACAGCTGGACCAAGTCAGGGTGAACAGCCTATGAGGGGAATGGATCATCTGTGATCGACAAGCTGCTTATATGCATGAAAAACACTGAAGCTTGAGTATTTGACGAAGCAAGACAAAGTGTTGTGAAAGGTTGGTAGGGAGGCTCCAAAAAAGGCTAAGGAAAAATTTTGGAGGGTGGGTGTAGCCGCTACAACACTTGGCGACACACTGGTACAACTCCATCTCTCTGAATGGACCTTGTTCATGAAAAGAAAGTCTAACACCTCCGAAAGTATTTTTAAGTTCTTAGCTCATCTTGGTTCCACACTACCTTGATTATAAGATGTAGCATCTGCCAAGCACTTGGTCGATTGACTCATAGTCCAAGCCAAAGGAACACAGTTGTTTCGATTAGGGTTGAGGGGTATATAGGTGCACAAATAATATAGTCATCAGAATCTTAGTTTCATCTCTGGTGTTGCTCCACTTCCAACAGGCCTAGATAGTACCCGAGTGGAGTCACATAATATCACAAGCATGGCTTCGTTGTTAGCGAGCCTAGTCAGTACCCCGACGAAGTTACTTGCATCACCTCTCCACACAGGAAGCCTTTCCCTTCTTTCGCCTTATTCATTTTTCATTTTGAATTTTTTGACTTTTCATTTTATTCATTTTCATTTTCATTGTACATATCACTTATTCATCTCATAGGCAGAAGAGGGATCCCGAATTATTGAGAGAAGAGGAGGTTGTTCCAGTAGAGAAGTAGTTTATTGTATCTCTGATGTGCCTATTAAGGTTTTCCTCCTCACCTTACTCTACTTGACTGAGCTGACAAGGGTTAACCCAAAAACAACAAACTAGAGAAGGTGACAGTAGTTAGTGTGCAAGTGTTGTGTTTTCACCAAGGTTCACTTTGAACAGTACACATTTTCCTTTGATGTATCGTGGACTAAAAGTAACAAGCTCATCATATAGAGGCAAGATGACAGATAACCATGTAGTGATAGTTTTACAAGCCCTCTTGTACTTTACCCAACTTTCTTCAAGGGTCATACATGGTTTCATGAAAAACTCTCCTACGAATGTGTTAGGGTCCAACCCTAACCCCATTATTTATGTAATAGGGTCAAGTCATACTTATAGTTAGTTAAAGAGTCAATAAAGCTTGTATTAATAATTATAGGTGTTTGACCCGCATTTAATAAAGGGACCATAATTAGTTGTAAAGGGCCATGGTATTAGATAGGTGGTATTGTACTGACCCATGGTATTGTATGTATGAATCATATATAAAGGATAGGTTCTCCCCATTGAGGGTGTCGCGTTTTATTTTGTAATCGAGCTCTGATCTACTGGAGGTTGCCCCCACGAAGTGGCAAGTGAATATTACTTTCATCTGTTAGGCCCCTATACTACTAGTGTAACCCCTTATTGTTATTAGTACAACCCACTTATTATATTGATGTACCCATGTAGTGCCCATATTGTTACTATTGTGCCACATAGAAGACCACCATTGTTATTATTGTGCCCTTACATTATTATTGTTATGTCGGCTCTGATTATGTTATGACCCCTTAGACTCCTATATATAGAAAGGTGGTCTTTTCATTTGTATCATCCAAGAATTGTTCATTTATGTAATGTAAAGGAGGTTTCCCCCTCGAAGAGGCTGAATTATAAGGCGTTGATCTATTTTTTCTATCTTTTCTTGAGCTGGTTTCATAACATTTGGTATCAGAGCTTTGGATTCTAGGGTTTCGCTGATCCAAACAGGTCATCGTGGCATTTTCACTATAACTTTTTTTCTGTGACATTTCAAAAGTTGCAAAAAAAACCCATTTTAGAAACAATTGCGCTTAACCTTGGGTCCGAATGTCAGAGCTTTTCGCACGATATTTGCGGAGATATGATCTGAGGAAGTTGGTATTTTTGCAGACTCTTGAATTACATTCCAAACAAGTGACCTGGGGAAAATCATCATAACTTTTTCTCTGTGCATTGGATTTAAATTTCGTAAGAATGTGCAAAAAGAGGATGGACTGTATTTTCTTTTATAGATTTTTCAAAGCTAAAGGTCGAAACAGTGACACGTGGCACGTCATACAAGTTCGCTCTACTGAACTAGTCTATAATCAGGTCGCTGTGGGAGATTTGGTATAACTCTTCCTTGGAGAATCCAATTGGGATCAGACTAGTTGCATTGGAAAGAGCACACAGAGGGCTACTGCAGGTCACAATTTTAGAACTTAAAGATTCGAAAGTACAGAGTTATAGTCGTTTCAAGATCGAGCTCCTAAAATCAAGAAAAAACAAGATGAGGAAGTTTGATGGCAAGGATCCGGTAAATTGGATACTTCAGATGGAGCAATATTTTGATCTACATGGTGTACCATTGTTACAAAAGGTATGTATTGCATCTTCATATTTAGAACCAGATCAATTTTTATGGTATAAAGGGCTTTGTTCTCGTAAACGACTTGTTACGTGGTCAATTCTCACGGAGGAAATGATAGCACATTATGATGATAGAAAGAGCAACACCTTCTTTATAGCAACACCACAACAGTTGGAAAGAGTAAAAGGGCTTTGTGACATAGTGGAAAGTAAAATTATGGCAACAAGGAAGTCTACCCCTCATAGATATAAAGATGGAAGTGTTGTTTCTCCTAGCCTTCCACAACCTACGAGGGTTACACCACAACAATTGGAAGAAAAAAGAGAAAAAGGGATGTGTTACAATTGTGATATCAAATGCACTAAAGGTCATAAGTGTGCTAAGAAGAAATTATTTTACATAGAGTATGAAGAGGAGGAAGAAAAGGATCAAGAAACGTCAAAAGAAGAGGATATACGCCAGGACCCAACCCCGGAGAAAGAAGAAATGAATCAAACCATATCTTGTAAAGCATTGGCAAGAATTACCACTCCTCAAACTCTCAAGATAGAAGGATATGTCAAGAAGAAAAAGGTGCAAGAAGTGAAAGATCACATCGAGAAAAAAGAAATGAATCCAACCATATCTTGTAATTCATTGGTTGAAATTACCACTCCTGAAACTATCAAGATAGAAGGACATATCAAGAAGAAAAATGTTCAAGAAGTGAAAGATCACATCGAGCATCAAGAAATGAATCTGACCATATCCTGTAAAGGATTGGAAGGAATTACCACTCCTCAAACTCTAGAGATAGAAGGACATATCAAGAAGAAAAAGGTTCAAGCAGTGAAAGATCACATCGATCATCAACAACAAGTTCTCCAACTTTTAAAGGATAACACCACTTCGGTGCAAAATCAAATGAAACAACAGGTAGATCAACATCGTAGTGAAATTTTTTTTGATGTAGGTGATTGGGTATTTTTACTGCTACATCTCAAGCAAGCTATTTATGAGAAGGAAATGTTGGCAATACTACATGCACTTAAAAAATGGCGACCTACCGAATGGGAAGACTCTTCAAGGATGACGATGTGGAAGCATTGTTTTGTGCTATTTCTATTATCCAACCAGATTGGATAAACAAAGCAAGGGATGAATGGAAGAAGAACGAAGAAGTATGGCCACTTATTCAAGAGTTGCAAAAGATCCCAATTCAAACAATATTGCTAAAAATTGAAGAGGAAGGAAAAATCATATTGGAACCTAGAGCAGTCATAAAAACAAGAACTTGACAGCCACGAAATCAATCAATTTCAGAGTATCTCATCAAGTGGAAGAACTTACCCGCTGAGGATTCCACATGGGAGGACAAGAATTTTATACAGAAGCATCAAGAACTACTCAAGCGTTGAGGACAACGCTTTTTGAAGGAGAGGGGCATGTTAGGCCCCTATACTACTAGTGTAACCCCTTATTGTTATTAATACAACCCACTTATTATATTGATGTACCCATGTAGTACCCATATTGTTACTATTGTGCCACATAGAAGCCCACTATTGTTATTATTGTGCCCTTACATTATTATTGTTATGTCGGCTATGATTATGTTATGACCCCTTAGACTCCTATATATAGAAAGGAGGTCTTTTCATTTGTATCATCCAAGAATTGTTCATTTATGTAATGTAAAGGAGGTTGCCCCCTCGAAGAGGCTGAATTCTAAGGCGTTGATCTATCTTTTCTATCTTTTCTTGAGCTGGTTTCATAACATCATCTCTGAATAATAAAATACTTGTTGTTTTTCTCATTTTTTTTCTGTGTTCTAGGTTGTATTTCTACACATATTTGGTATTCTGGAATCTTCTCATAGGTGAAGAGCATAACAAGTGGTATCAAAGCACTTTCCATGGAAAGTGGTATCTCCATTTTTTGCATAAATGTTTTTAGGCTAGAGACGTGTTCTGACATCTTTGAACCACGGTATCTATCATTGAGCGCATAAACCTACGAACTTGGGGAGGCATGTGTGTAGGAAATATAAGACGTGGTCATGCTTGCTGGAATCCCTTGTAACCCCTATGGGTAGTGTTGTACCTCCAAGATATTAGTAGGTTAGGCTACCAATGGCAGAGCATCTAAAATAATTGCCTTGGGGGGTTTTGGTTTTAATTTTGGAGGACCAATGAAAAAAGAAAAATGTAGAATTAATGTAATTAATATTTTGGGGTATATTAATACTTCAGCAAAGGGCTGCTATAAAGCATTACACAGAGATATAGATTAAAATAGTGGTGAGTAGAAGACAACAAAAAATATGATTATCACAGTTTCTAGACTGTAAAACAGAACAATCACAAGTTGGAAAACCTTCTAAACTACGTTCCAGAGGTTCAAGGCAGTATACTTAATGCTTAGACAAGATGTTGATGATTTATTGATTAGAGGGGATTAGCTACACAAACAGTTGAATTAATATAGTCTCTTAAAAGATGATCACTTTAGGAGCTTATAGGAATTAATTGAAACTCTAACTATTCCTACCTAGATGTCTCTACAAGTCATAAGCATATGAAGAAATAACACAATGATTGAAAACTGGAAAAACTTACAGGATAACACAAACTGTGGAAGACCATTTTCAAAATCCTTTGCTTTGTATTAAGGTTCCAGAATGATTTAGTACATCAAGAGTCTACAAAAGCTTCGTTCAAAGGTGGCTTCCAAGTTCAAAGTAGCATTAACAATCAAAAACTTTACAAGCAATGAGCTATGAATCTTCAACTCTGAACCCTTTACAACTCTAGAAGAGAGTTATTTATACAATAATAAAACTATGAATATCTTAAATTTTTTTAAGATTTATTCAAGGAAAGGAAAATATCTTCATGGCAAGAAGATAGGGGCAGCTATTTGAACTGCTTCTTGTTGTCCCCTTTATTCAGGCTCTGTTGGCTTTGATATTTTCCCCCTTATGCTGCTTAGTTGTTTACATTCTTCACGCTAGAAAATTGCTTTGTTTAACCCTTTTACTGATACTCTTTTAAACTCTGTTAAATTTCTTTAACCCTACTGAGTATATTTTGTTGTGCGTTTCAGGTTTTAATATTTTTTTCAATAGTAAATCTTCATATTGAGTCTTCAAACTATTTCGCAGACTTTTTGTTTATAAGCTTGAAACAACAGTCTTCTTACCGGCAAAACAGAGAACTCATTAAGAAAAATATGGCGACAGAGGAGGTCATGATGGCTCTGCTGAGCTTGAAAGGTTATTAGAAGAAGTCTGGGGCATATCGGAGGCTAAATTATGGCTTAAATGGGCCACAGACGGATTATTGGGCTGTGCTATGTAAAATAGGCAAACAGAGCAAAAAATTGCCTTTTATGTGTTAAATGGTAAAACAATTAACCATTAAACTATCTGACAATGAACAGTGCAAAAGACAAAGTACAAAGGGATTAAATGTGGTGGGAATGGTTTAATCATGGTCAAAATGTGATTAGCGGCTTAAATGAAGGCTTTGGGTCATTTCATTGTTTAAATCGAAAAAACGATTTAACACATAAATTCGTTACAAAACACATAAGGGCAGACTTGAAATTTAATGGAATCGAGTGTGAAATAATATCAGGTCCGAGGCTAATCACATATCGCTATCAGATTTGACTGGGAGTCAGGCCCATCACAAAGACATATGATAATGGGCGGACGTGATGTGGTATTAAACTGCAATATATATATGGTCGGGTCCGGGCTCTCATCGCGATCGGAGATCGGATATCGCAATGGCGAGGGGTATGCATCAGACGAGACTGCAAAGGAGGCATGGATGCGATATTGCTATGGAATATGATATATATTGTTTCAAGTCTGGGTCCATCGTAATCGCATATCGCAATGGCAGAAGGTGCATTCACATGAAGGACTTGCGATGTGACAATATGCGATGCAATATTAAAATACATAGTTTTATTATAAAACTAATGTATATGCATGTTTTAAAGGGTTCTTCAATCCGCCGATGCGATATTTGTGGAATACATAGTTTTATTAATAAAACTATGGTATTTGCATATTTTAAAGGCCCGTGGCTCCACGATTTGCAATGTGATATTATATTGTAATATATAGTTTTATTATAAAACTAAGGGTTTCAGATATTATATTAAAGGAGCTATTACATAGGGGAAAGGGGAATTCTTAAGGATTTAATACATAAGTCAATGTTAATATGAAATATAGCAGAAAAGAGGAATAACACTAAATATAATGCTTTTTATGAATGTTTTGACTTTTTGTATAACATTTATACTTAGGGTAAAGGTATTTTTATTGGTTTTTCATGTAAAAAGGGATTTTAGATGGTAAAAGGGATTTTACATGGTGCTTTTACTTTTCCTAGGTAAAAGGGCTTTTTACCACAGGAAAAGGGGTTCTTATGGAATGAATGATAATGCATATATGAAGGGGAAGTCAGCAAATATATGAATGAATGAGGATGAGGGAGGTTAATAAATTGACTTGTAGTCCTTCATTTGCTTCATGTAACTGCCTCATGAGCATAGAAACATGATAAATGTACATTTTGTACAATCAACCCTTAAATTTCTACAAACTTTCTCACCTTTCCCTTTGCTTATCCTATCTTTTTTTCTTCATTTAATGGGTGCATTTAAGCTAGTAAACCCTTATCCTTTCTTCTTATTTAACAAAAATAAATCTACCCTTATAACTTCGAAGGGCTAAGATTAAACTGATGAACACATTATTATTCTCTACCTAACTACTGATCTGCCAAGATTAAACAATTTGGACAGATCTTTATTCTCTAATTATAACATCAAATTTAAAGCATGGAGTAGTGAAGATTAAACAGTTTGACTGTCATGGGTTGTGGCATTTTTAAAACAAGTTGCACACAACCATCATTTTTTAGAAATAGAGTAGTGGCATTTGGAATTGCTCACTTTCAGAGTTTATTTGTTTTCTTTATACCTAACATTTTCTTTTTGCCTTTATTTTTTAGAGCAGCTACCTTGACATTTTCTTTGATATGGACATCATAATCAAATATTTTTTTAAACTAACATTTTATTCACTATTGTTATGTTCATATCCTAACTTAACATTTTTTTGAAATATTCTATCTAGTCAAAACCAAAATATGCTACAACAGGTAGCCCTTCGAGTAGTAGCACATTAGATAGAACCACGCACGAACTATCTTCCACATACCCTTTGGGTATATCGGAAGCCCCTAGGCTCACCTAAAACCTTGCCTTAGATAAATCGTCAGCCGTCTTGCTCCTACTGTACACCGAGAACGGCACTTAGGGAGATTACTTGCACGTACGATAGTCTAGTCGGGTAGTACGGCTAAGGGTATAGTTGATCCTCCTTAGTTAGTGCCTTGAAAGATTGGGATGAGTAATATTGTTGGACCCTTATATATATTGCGATCTGTAGCATTTGGCACTCCTTAAGACCATAGTTCCCTTGACTCTCTAAATATCGCCCATTATCTTATTTGCCAGATCAGATCTCGCAGTTGGGGTTTTGTCGCCACCGCAACAATCAGATCCGCCAGTTGAGGTTCTACCGCCATAGTACCATTCAGATATAGTAGTTGGGGTTCTATTTCCGATGTAGTCCAACTCACATTCATCAGTTAGGGGTTTCATAGGATTATCTAACCATTTGGGCAATGAGGCTTGTGGCTCCTATACCCTGGGGTGATTCTCGCAAGACATTGGGAATGATTAAGTTTTTTGGAAATTGGCCACTACAGTATTGATCAACGAGGACTAACCTGAGGCCTTCGTAGGACACTTATAAGAGACTTAGCCCATAAGGATCAACATGAAAAGCGGATCATCGTGGTACCATTCGCTTGTCAGCTTCAATTTTCGAGTAGTCCCAAATTTTTTCAAAGTGATGACTAGTGACCAAGATCTATGTATGGTAGAAACCAGAGCTCAAGCCATGGCCAATGAGAAGATTGAGAGCCTTGAAAAATGGTTGGCTTCTTTCCAGAACCTAGTGGACTAAATGCATAAATTCATGGACACTTTCAAAGCGATCACGTCGAGGTTGCATCCAAAGGCACATGGTTTTAATTATGACCTTGAAGGAGAATCTAGCCATCATATTCACTTCAATGGAAATCACCAACATTCCCACCCTTGGCCACCCAAGCTGGACATGTATAAATTTTATGGATTTAATTTGATAGTATGTATAGCACAAATGGAACAAAATTTCATTCTGAATGATATCCAAGATGGTCCAACTAAACTACGTGTGGGTTCCCTTGAATTGGACCAAGTGAGATGGCAATGGTGGTAGTGACATCATAAATTCTATCCTAGGAAACTAACTTGGTACGTGTTCTCAAAATCTCTTTATGACCAATTTTATAAAGACTCTAATTTTTTGGGTTGTCTTACTAAGGTCCGACAGAGAGGCACAGTAAAATAATACATTGCAACCTTTGAGACATTGGCCATTGGCATAGAAGGTCTGGGAGATGAATTCAACTAGGAATGTTTTATAAGTGGTCTCAAAGAATTCCTCCAAGCACATGTCTGAATGCACCGCCCACCTACATGGATAGATGCTTGCAACAAGGCTATCGAAGTGGAACGTGGTTTAGCTGCCTAGTATGCTCGTCCAAATTTCATAGCCAAATGACACCCCACCCAGGGTTAGGGCCATACCCAAACTCTTAAGGTTCAAAAGGTGTATCTAGGAGAAATGGCTAAAAGAAAAAAACAAGGATTGTGCTACTACTGCGATGACAAATACTCCCCAAGGCATAAATGCAAGAAACCCAAATTCTTTCAAATTGATGTTACTGATCACAACTCATCTGAGGAAGCTCCACCCCTTGAGGGACTGGAGGATGAAGTTGAGGAAACCCAGCAGGACAATGAACTCCCAACTATGTCAGAGGAACCAGTTATCACGCTATATGCTTTGGCAAGCATTTCTGTACCTCAAACTCTAAAAATTAGAGGCTTTAATAAACATCTCTCTATTGTAGTATTGATTGATAGTGGCAACACTAATAACTTTAGCCATCCACGAGTCACCGAAGCTTTTCATTATTTTGTCAGGGCAGTCTCTGATTTCCAGGTCTATATTGCTAATGGGGGGACAATGAAATGTGAATTCCGTTGTGAAAATATCAAACTTCGGATGGGAGACTACCACCTCAAGACCCACATGTTTGCGATTAACATGGGCGGTTCTGACATTGTCTTGGGGGATGAATGGCTTCGCACACTAGGCCCAATCACCATGTATTTCCAAGAGTTATATATGATCTCTAAGTAGAATGACCACATGCATACCCTCAATGGACACCAAGAAGGTGCTCCTTCTATCATCAGCTCCCATTACATGCAAAATTTGTTGAAAAAGGGCCATCGTGGATTTATCGCCCAATTTAATGCCATCCAGGCCATCGAGCCCACTACTCTTCATATTCATCTTGACATACAATAGTTCTTGAATTGACACCAGTAGGTCTTTGACAAACCTAAAGAGCTTCCACCCTCTAGAGGGGAACATCATCATAGCATCACTTTGGTCCCAGGGGCACAGCCGCCGAATGTGCGGCCATATTGATATCCTTTCACCTAAATGAATGAAATTGAAAAAATCATCACAAAACTCCTTGAAGAAGATGTTATTCGTCCTAGCATCAGCCCTTATTCATCACCAGTGGTCATGGTGCTCAAGAAAGATGGGGAATGGCGCATGTGTCCAAACTTCAAGTCCTGCAAGAAGCTCATGGTCAAAGATAAATTCCCTGTCTCGGTTGTGGTGATTTGTTGGATGAACTACATGGTGCTCAATTCTTTACTAAGCTATATATTTGCTCTGGCTATCACCAAATATGCATGAAAGAAGTAGACATTCCCAAGATTGTTGTCTGAACTCATGAATGCCATTATGAATTCTTGGTCACGCCATTTGGTCTTTGTAATGCCCCATCCACTTTTGAAAACCTCATGAATCACTTGCTAAAACTATATCTCCGAAAATTTGTCCTCATTTTCTTTGATGACATTCTCATCTACAGCCTCACCTGGGAAAAACATCTTCAACATGTAGACCTGCTCTTGCAACTGCTCTGGAATCATAAATTATTTGCCAAATTGTCCAATATCTCTTTTGGCATGGAATAAGTCGAGTATTTGGGCCACATTTTGTGTCGTGAAGGTATCCAGGTGGATCCCAAAAAGATACAGGCAATGCAAGATCGGCCCCAACGAAAAACCTTGAAGAGTTTGAGGGGATTCTGGGGCCTCACCAGCTACTATCACAAATTTGTTTACAATTATGGTCACATTGCTAGACCCCTTACTAACCTGAATCTCAAGAAAAATTCATTCCTCTGGACTGATGCATCACAATAGGCATTTATGGCTCTCAAACAGGGCACATGTTCCACTCCCATATTGGCACTACCAGACTTCAAAAAATCCTTTGTGATTGAATGTGATGCTTCAGGTACTCGTATTGGTGTTGTCTTAATGCAGGAAGGTCGACCCTTGGGTTTCACCAGCCAACGATTGAGTGGGAAACATCTGGGACAATCTACCTATGAGAAGGAGATGATGGCCATCTTACATGTAGTAAATACCTGGTGACCATACTTATTGGGGCAGCGTTTCCAAATCCGTACAAACCATCAAAGACTCAAATATCTTTTAGAACAATGTCTATCCTCACCCCAACAAAATAAATGGTAATCCAAAATGTTGGGATATGATTATGAGATAATTTACAAGCGCATGACAATGTAGTAGCGGATGCTTTATCACACCAATTTGAGGATGAAAGCGCGCTTCTAGCAATCTCTCTTCCCTACCAGATTGGATTGAAGAAGCTCACAAGGAATGGTTTTCACATCCCTCTCTCTCCCAACTCATTAATAACTTGATAATAGATCCTAATTCCCCAATTGGATACTCTTGGAATAATGAGATTCTTCGCTACAAGGATAGAGTAGTTATATCGCTGACATCCGCCCTCAAAATGTGCATTTTGGCAGAGTTGCACTCATCTCCCACTGTAGGCCATGCAGGCTTTCAAAAGACTTATGCTCACACTCATCGTTCTTTATTTTGGATAGTTATAAAACTGACAGTCTTACCTTTGTAGCTCAATGTGATGTGTGTCAATGACACAAAGGAGAAACTTTCACGTCACCAAGCACCTTACAACCATTGCCCATACCTGCCTCAATCTGGACAGATGTTTCTATGGATTTCACTACTAGTCTTCTGAAGTTAGGCAATAAGTTAGTTATCATGGTGGTTATGAATAGACTTTCTAAATATGCTCATTTTTGTGCTCTACCCCACCCATTTACCCCCACTTTGGTGGCTCATGCTTTCCTGGACCAGATCTTCAAACTACATGGCATGCCCACTTCCATTGTGTCTGATCATGACCTGACTTTCACTAGTAACTTTTGGCAAGAACTTTTCAAGCTACAAGGAACCCAACTCCAATTAATTACTTCATATCATCCCCAAACTGATGGTCAAACTAAAGCAGTCAAGAAATGTTTGGAGACATACCTAAGGTGCATCACTTCAGAAAATCAACATCATTGGGTACAATGGATACCTCTAGTTGAATAGTAGTATAACACGAACTATCATGCAGCCACCAAGATGACTCCATATGAAGCAGTGTATGGTCAATTCCCACCTTCACCTACTTCGTATATCCCTAGATGCTCTAAGGTGCAAGAAGTGGATCAACTCCTACAAAATCGTGCAACGATGCTAGCCCATCTCAAAGATAATCTCCATCAAGCTTAGAATCGTATGAAGCAATAGGCAGAACAATGTCGTTCAAAGTGCACATTTCAAGAAGGGGATCAAGTATTCTTGACGCTTCAACCATATAAGCAAACATCACTCAGAGACAAGGGTTGTCAAAAATTCGGTCCAAAATTCTACGACCCTTATCAAATACTTCAGCACATTGGAGTAGTAGCCTACAAGCTAGCCTTGCCATCAACTTCAAAAATACATCCAGTCTTCCATGTACCATGCCTCAAGAAAGTGGTGGGGAATAATTACAGAATTCAAACCAGTCTACCTGAATTGGATGAAGAAGGTTCACTCTGGCTCCAACATGAACAGGTCCTCAATATGCAAGAATGACATCTATGCAGCTGCACGATCAAGGAATTCCTTTTCAAGTGGAAAGACACCTCTCCAGAAGATGTGACCTTGAAACCAACCTCTATTCTTTAGCAGTTTCCATAACTTCAGCCTTGAGGACAAGCCTGGCTAATGTTTATGGGGGATCACATGTTAGGATCCAACCCTAACCCCTTTATTTATGTAATAGGGTCAAGTCATAGTTATATTTAGTTAAAGAGTCAATAAATCATGTATTACTAATTGTAAGTGGTTGAATAGCCTTTAGGAAAGGGACCACAGTTAGTTACAAGTGGGCCATGGTATTAGATAGCTGATATTAAGAGAACCATGTTATTGGCCCATGGTATTGTATCTATGAATCCTATATAAAGTATAGAGACTCTGCATTGAGGGCGTCATGTCCTATTTTGTAATCGAGCTCTGCTCTGCTAGAGGTTGCCCCCTCAAAGAGGTAAGTGAACATTTCTTTCATCTCTGAATAATAAAATACTTGTTGTTTTCCTCATTTTGTTCTGTGTTTTGGGTTGTCTTTCTGCGCATATTTGGTATTCTGGAATCTTCTCGCAGGTCAAGTGTTGTTCACTTTGAACATTATGAATTTTCCTTCGATGTATCATGGACTAAAAGTAACAAGCTCATCATACAGTGGCAAGATGACAGATAACCAAGTAGTGATAGCAGTACAAGCCCTTTTTTACTTTACCCTGCTTGCTTCAAGAGTCATACATGGTTTCATGCAAAAATATCCTATGAATGAAACAAGTGAACTAAAAAACATCAAAGCAAAGCAAAAGCAGAAGCAAAAGTGAAAGCAAAGCATGTAAGAAAACAAGAAAGCAAAAAAACAAGCAAACAAATCATAGAAGCAAACAAGCATGGAAGAAAACAATTGAAAGAAAACACTACTCTTACTCCTACACTGACGGTGCACGGGCCTGATCAAGTGAAGTGCTACTTCCAATGCAACCACTAGTGCATTGGTAGACCCATGTTGATGAAGGCTTGGTCCGTGAGCAACCTAGTTGTGAAAACAAGCAAGAAAGAAAGATATAACAATGAAGACAACCACACTTCATGTTCCAAAGTGCCCACGGGACATAAGTGAGTGCAAGTGCATGACAGATGACCTGTGGACTTATCGTGCTCCTAGGTGACACCACGTGCAGCTTTGAAGCATAAGCACAGTCTTGACTGTGACATGCAAGCAAACGAGAGAAACAAAGATAACTTCCATCGCGAATGATTGCTTGCAATGTAAGACTCCTCCAATGCATGAGCATTATGATCATGTAGTTTGAGTAGAGGAAGTGTCATCTATGTGTGAGATGGATCTTCAATGCATACAACTGAGTGATGAGGAGCCTTGGGTGATTAACCAATTTCATGATCAAAAGTGAGACTAACCCCAAGAGAGCGAGGACTTGACATAACCATCAGCTGGGGCTAAAGTGCCTTAACAGTCTTGTGTGTCGCAACTTCATCATCAGGTGGATCATCATAAACTGGTGGCTTCAAAAGATCAACTGCAATAGATTCATGATCATGATAGAAAATGGAAGTAAATGGATCATGACCACCACAATCAGAATAATCAATGAATTCTTAGGCACCCTCATGATCAGATGAATCAAATAGAGGGGTAGATGAAAAGCGAACAAAACCATCCTCTGGGTTTCCAGAAAAGACAGATGAAGGATGAAGTGGATTTTCAATGAGTAACTTATCCTCTCTGTTTGCGAATGATGGACTAACATCTGGTGAGTCCTGTGAGTGATCAGCAATGGGTGCATCCGTGGATGAAGACACACATGCAAAATCATGGATGGCAGGTTCACCAAAGAGGTTAGGAAAGAATAGAGGGGTCTCGAATGGAAGGAAGCCATCCTTCACCGAGTGCTAATGCTCAAGCTCCCACTCTTACTCTTCATGAATGAAAACGCATGTTATTTGTGCAACACCAACTCTGTCAATGGGTTGTTCCTCATTCACAACAAGTGAAGAGTCTGGAATGGATGAACACAAGACAACATCATTCTGAGGAACACCCGAGTGCGAAGATGGAGGTCGTAGATAAGAATTCATACAAGAACTCAAAGGACTCACAACCACAACTGCACAAAAATTGAGTGAAGTGACGTTGGGAGAGTGCAAAGGATGAATAGATGTGTGAGCATGATCCTCAACATCACTTAGAAATGGTGGATTTGTTGAATGAGAGGAAGGCGACAGTCAGTCAAGATAGTGCCCACATCCACAAGAGATTGTGCAACTCCATCAATGAAGAATGTTGAGCAAGGCTTGATCTCAAGCTTTCTCTTGGGATAGGCAGATTCCTTAAGGAAATACTCGAACCGGTCCCAAAGATAAGCAAACCTCATCTGGCTCCTTGGAGCATGAAACTGCAAGTCACGAAAGCACTGCCAAAAATCAATAACTGATTCATGTGGAGCCCTCTATTGTTGTAACATTTTCTGATCAAGATGGTCTAGATCAAAATGATAGAATGTGTCTTCAATGAGATCACATAAGTTCTCAAATGAGTGCATGGTGTCAGTCGATAGGCTGAGAACCCAACGAAATGGGGATTCACTAAGTGTGTATGCAAGCAACAAACCGACCTGTTCATCAGAAAACTCATCTTCCTGATGGATCATGGAAAGAAGGTTATGTAAGTGCTCAGGCCATGCCACTTTCCCTTCACCATCATATGTGTGAGTGAAAAAAAGATTGAAAAGCTTCCTTGTGATGGAGACATCTTCATGATTCAAAAAACGCCGTGGGGGAAGAAAAGTGCAATACTCCATGAAAGATGTGCAAAGGTTCAAGACTAGATGAGAGGACACAAAATTTCATCAGGCACTCCTTCTAGTGCCAAAATGTTGACGGTGTTGGACATGCTAACATGCCAAGGGGATCTCCCCGGTAAGAAGTCCCAATTATAACACATACTATTTGGTGTAGGAGTCCCAGTAGTGGGTCATAAGGCAATGCCTTAAGCGCGATGTCGCATAGAGGAAAGTAGGATAACTCTGTCAGTAGCAAGGGTGTGACTATTGCAGTGAGTCAAGAAAGATGTATGATAGGTTCTAAAAAAGGGGAGAAAAGGGTGAAGGGTGAAGGTGTCCTCACTCTATTGGTCCACGTGTTTTTGTTTGGGCCCAATGAGGAGGTGACACATGGCTAAGCCTGAGGTCGCCATGTGTCCTCCTCGCGGCATAGTAAAAAAAATTATGGCGGACAAGCCAGAGGTTAGACATGACCCCATGACCTCCCATACACTAATGGAATGGTGTTACGGATACACCACATGTTTGTTACTTAACATGTAGCAGTAGCGGGTTTATGTTGAAATTTTATTGCCGCATGGTATGGGGGGGCGGGCGGACTTAACAACCCCCTATGTACACCCCTGCAACATTTAATGTGATCACCAGTGGTCACCACTAATGGTGAATGCCAATAGATCCCATGTGAACACATCACCTAACCATTAATGTAACCGCAACCGTTAACCATTCATTAGCCTTAACCATCGAGGGCCTCCACATCTGAACACTCCTAACATTAAACTGCCAGCATTAAGTTTAACAACCAACATTAAGTTTAACTGTCACCTCCTAACCGGCGCATGTGACTAGGGTCACTTAGCATTTTTTTTTACCACGCGGGGGTTATAAGACTTTTTAACAACCCTACAATGTCGCCCACCGCGCGGTGGAAATTTTGGCTGGTTAGTGCTTTTGGGGGTGAAATTGTAGGATCGTGCCCGATTTTGTGCAATTTGTGGAGGAAATAGTGGAGAAGCTAGGATAGGTCATAACTTCTCTAGTTTTTGACCAAATTGGGTGCAAAAAGAGCCTGGGTAGCCATTTTTGGACATTCGGGACTCATTGGAGCAGGTCTCAGAATCAAAGGAGCACTTTTAGGTAGTTTTTTGTAGGTTGAAGGCTATTGGTGCCATGGTGAACCAGAGTGTTGAATCAGTTTATGGAGGAGTTTGAATATGTAGATAAGCTTGCAGGGGTTTCCCAGCCTCCATGTGCTTTCTGCAATAACTATTATATTAGTCTTGTATCTTTGATTCCTCTTTTCTCTATATGCTTTGGAGAAGAGACTTGTTTATGTACTTCAAGTGGATTTTGGTATTGTTGATTCTCTTTGAAGTTGGAGTATGGGGTCTTTCTGCAAGATACATTTGTTTGCTAAAAGTTTACATGTTTGACTGTAGCTAACATGTATTTGGAGTGATAACTCTTGCAGAAGTTGTTTCTTTGAAGGAGAAACTAAGCATTTCATTTCTTAGCATTTATGTACTCTTATTTTCTAAACATTGAGCATAATGAGAAGGGGTCATGTCATTAGAACTGATCCAAGAAGATGTAGCCCAGGAGGGGTGAACTCCTTCAACAATGGATGGTGTATTATTGGTTGATGCATGCTTCCATTCAGTGCTTTATGTTTAATTTTTTTTCATGAAATTAACTTAAGAAAACACACATAAAAACTCATGTTTTTACTCCACATTTAGATCACAAGGTTAAAAATCAAAAGACGAGAAGGGAGGCTGGGTGAATGCCCTAAAGTTGGGTCAAGGGGAAGGAGGGCAAGGTTGCCACAATATGCAACAACAATTCTTCCTCAAAGTGCAGTTGAGGCAACAGTGAGAATGTGTCACGAAGGAGAGCCTACAATGACAAAGGATGAGAATGTATTCACGAAGTATTTCTTTCATATGACAGAGATGGTGAAGGTCTTGTTTCCTCCCACTACCTTTTTAGTCACTAGATGATTCAAGACCCAAATAGTAGTGATGTTTGATGCCAAATTATGAGCCATGGCAGCTATCAAAGATTGAGGGTACTCTCTCCATTGTGGAGTGCTCGGAATAAGATTTATGGTGGTACATAAAAGCCCACAAAAGGGTTCTTGGATCAAAAGTTAGACCCTATTGAACAATTCCTTTCGAAGACATAGAAAACAATGAAAATGGCTAAGTATGGAGAAAAATCACAACCGGGACCTGGAAGGATCATCGCATATCACATATCCACATTTAAAATGGTATGGATCACTGGAAGAGCGTTAAACAGTGATTCACCGAACGTCGATATCGCATATTTGTGGTCGGTGGGTCAGGGCATAGCATATTGGCAATTTTCTATTGGCAAGGTCCCAGGGCATAGGCTTAAGGATTATCCGCAGTTCCCTTGTTTTTGTAAGGGATGATTTGTGATATAACGGTGTATCATCAGGGAAGGGCTAAAACACTTTAACGAAGGAAATGCCTGCAAACCAAGGCGAATTGACCACCTTCTCTCTCCTCCACATGGCAGTATGGCAGTATGTTAGTATCGGTGTTTGGGGATCGACGAGTTGGCGGTGTTCTGAACTCCAAAGACCATGCAGGGGATGAGTTGTGATAAAGTGTTATATTGCGAGGGAAGGCCAAAATTCAACAACTAAGGAATGGCTTGCAAAATAAGGACAGCCATTTAATATTCAATAAGTAGTTCAATAACCTACCAGCTGACATAAAGCCCCCCGAGTTGCAACTCGAGTGGTTTTCTTGGGATCCTTTGTCTCTAATGTTGGTTTCACCCTAAGGGAAAGGAAATATACCACTCTAGACCAACTTCAGATTGATTCTCTTAAAGTGGAAGCAAGTCTATGCTCGACAGGGAAGTCGAGGACAAAGTAGGAAACTATTCAACCCAAAAGAGGAAAAGAGGAGGTATCCTCCTCTAGTCAGGTTGAGGAATCATCAGACCCAAAGTGGGATGATCTAGACAAACTCATCAAGGTTTTATCACAAAAGGTTGGGAAACTCAAAATAGAAAACAAGAACCTCTCCAGGCAGAATGCTCAAGTCAACAACTTGGGCTATAACCAGCAATATAGGAGGCCTCCACTGCAACTACTTCCAAGAGAAAGAGAGGAGCAACTGGATCAGATTCCTCGTTACTTATCCTTGGAAGATAGTCCCGATGAATAATTGTCTGATACTTAGGAGATGCAGGGAATTATATATGCTAGTTTTGCTTAATAGGAACATGAGAATATGGCTCACTGAGAGGCCAATCATCATAGAGAAGCAGTAGGAGAGGAAGAAGATATGGATTATTATTGCAGATAGTTTGCAAAGTTCATGCAAACACAACCACAACGTAAGTATAATATAAGATATTCGAAGAAGAGGACAAGAGAAGGAGAACAAAAAGAGGAAGTTTCTCCCTAAGTGTTCCCTCCAACCCCAAACGAGCGGAAGGGTAAGCTACAAATTGACCCACCGAAGACAAGATTCTCTGCAAATGAAGAGAAAAATGGTTCTAAGGGACATACAGAAAAAGAGGCACATGCTCTTCTGATAACTACCAATGGAAAGGGATAAGGAACAAAGCATGGAGATGCAAAAAGGGCCCAACATATGTTCAATCTCTATAAGGAGATGGAAAAGGTAAAAATTCATGTTCCTATGATTAAGATTTTAAAGCAGCCTCATTACAAAGCTTAAGTATCCAAAATCATGCACCCAACTAGCTCAGCACCATCCCATGATAGTTTGAACCTCCAGGAGGAGAGGGCAATGGTTGTGTTTTGGGCCACATGTGGAAGAGCTGGATCCCTCTACTACATCATTTTATGTGACTTTGGTGATCCATGACCTTTTGCTACATAACTGCATCCTAGATTCAGGAGATTCACACAACCTCATGCCACTATGAGTAATGGAACAACTGGGTTTGGAGATCACTAGACCATACAAAGACATGTACTCCTTTGACTCCAAGAGATTCAAGTGCTTAGGCATGATAAAGGATCTAGTTGTAAACGTGGCTCAGATCCCGGTGAAAAGTGTTGTAATGGATATAGTGGAGGCTTATATACCTCCTAATTTTGAAATTTTCTTATCTACATCTTAGGGTTCCAATGTGGGTGGCTCTGTCAATCTAGACCTTACTTATGCTACCATTACCACTTTTGGAGGTGAGAAAAGAAGGTTGTATAGAGAATCCTAGTTTGTGAAAACTGTGACCCCAGCTAAAGGTTCAGAGAACTCCCTAGTGCATGGGAAAGACAGTGACATCTCCTGCCTATTCTGAGAAGAGGATGAGATCCTCTTAGACGAACCATCAGTCCACTTGAAAAGGAAATTGAATTACCAACATTTAAATGAAAACAAAGCATGGAAGTTATATTTCAAGGGAGCAAACTCAAAAGATTGGAATGAAGTTGGAGTATTGTTGGTATCTCCAGAAGGTAGCATGATACCCCTCTATTTCAAGCTCGAATTTGAGGCGACCAACAATGTAGAGGAGTACGAAGCATTGTTCCTAGGATTACAAATGGAGAGAAATATGAACATTGAATGCCTATTGATCTATGGAGATTCTGAGCTAGTCATGAAGCAGATCCGAGATCAATGCCAAGGAAAACACCCCAGGTTGACAATGTACTGAAATGAAGTGTGGAACATAATCGAGAATTTCTTCCTGGACTTTAACATTCAGTTTCTACCGAGGAAAGAAAAAAATATGGCTAACTCCCTTGCGGTAGTTGCAAGAACTTTCAAGCTCTCACAGAATCCACTCCTTAGATATGAAATAGAAGTGAGACAAAGGCCTTCAATACTTGATAATGTCAAACATTGGAAGGTACTCAAAGATGACGAGTAAGTAAAAATATTCATAGATGTTTTTGGGGAGCTTTCCCACTCCACCATTGATCGGGAAGAGGAAGAAGTAGAACATGAAGCCACTTCTTGGAAAGACACACTGGTTGGGAAAAAAATTGCAACTGAAAGGGAACACCATCCCTTGTGGACTTGTTCCACTTGAAAGACTTTTCAATAAATATGACATAGCATCCCAACCAATAGTCCCAGAGAAGGATGAGCAAGTCGAAGACTGCAACATCAGATCAGAGGAAGAACCATAGATGATCAGGTTATCCAAAGGAATCCCCTTGTAATACAGACAGGAATTTAGATCTATTCATAACTTACAAAGATGTATTTTCTTGGTCTTCTGATGATTTGAAATCATTTGATATGAATATTATTCAGCGTAATATTCCTCTGAAGAGTGGGATAAAGCCCTGCAAACAAAAAATCATACAAATAAACCCACTCTTACTCCCCTCCATTGAAAAGGATGTAAGGAAGCTCCTACATGCCAAGATCATAGTCCCTCTAAGATACTCTGAGTGGGTGGCTAATTTGGCCCCTGTCTAGAAGAATAATGGAGAGATAAGGTTGTGCATGGACTTCCAAAATTTAAACAGGGCTTCCCTAAAATAAAACTACCCTCTACCCAAGATGGATAATATTGCAGAAGGTAGTGTGGATCAGCGAAATGTGAAATCCAGTTAGGCAGGTGGCTGTTAGAATTGTGCAATGTGCAATTTCAGTAGGGAAGTACTGCTAGCCCATGGTCAAATTTGCACAATGTCTTGGGCGAAGCAGTCACTATCCTCCAAAAATGTAAAAAATATTCCTAAAGGCTAGAGCTGGGCAAGAATGTGCATTTATGGGGAGGAAGGTGAGCCTCCCTTCCCCAGATTGCATAATGCAGCCTCGGTGAAGGCAGAGCCTGACCAAAGTTTGCCTGACTCGCTGACGAGCAACTGAAAGCAACTAAGACATTAAAATGCATGGTGACACTAAGTGATAGCAGAAGTTATTAAGAGTGCATGCAAAACATGAATGAAAGCTTCAGCGAATAGATCAACATGCATGTGGATGAGATAGTTCGTCGGTTGGGTGAACATCCATACAAAATAGCTTCATGCATGCAACAACAGTGAGATAGCAATGAAAACTGAAACAAAGCTAGGAGAATATAGAATATATGTAAATGATATCAAGTGTTCAAATAAATCAAGGAAAGAACACACACACAACCGAATACACAAAAAGCAATATAAATGCTGAAAAAGACAAGTTGATGCCACTTACCCGTGAATATTTGAGCTGGATGTGTCGAGGAATCCCGGATGTGTTGTGGGATGTCAGAGCTCCAATATTGACATGAATGAATGAGCTTTGATGTGATGAATAAATAAGTTTGGTCTCATGATGCGCATGCCACAAATCTTGGAAAAAGCGACACTTGGAGGGAAACTCCTAAAACAACTTTGCATGTGACCCCCGACTACTAAAAATAGCTCCATAAATCATGAGATGCCTTTTGCATGTTGTCTCTTGCTATTCCGAGAAGAGAAAGTCATGCATGCATGCAAGTCAAGTTTCCTTGGTACCGGGTGGAACTGGTCAACCAGACTATCCATGCATGCAGTTGCTCAACTACTTGGGAAAGATGTGCATTCTTGGCTGGGAGCTGGGCTGACTGCCTGGGAGGATTACACACTTTCTGGGTAGAGCAGCTGATTTTTGCCCAAATTTGCACAAATCTTTGGCTGAGCAGATCTACTGAGGAAATTTTTGCAAATCGTGCTCGGGGTGTTGGCTGGCAGGATTACGCAATCCTAGAGCCCAGGAGGCTGCAAGAGAGGATTGCACAATCTATGGAGGGAAGGTTGGTTACCCTCCAGAAATGCACAATTTTCAAGGGGAAGCTACTCAGCCTGTAGCTAAACCAAGTCTGGGTGAACAGCCTACGAGGGGAATGGATCGACTGTCATTGACAGGTTGGCTTTGTGCATGAAAAACACTAAAGCTTGAGTACTTGAAAAAGCAAGACAAATTTCTATGAAAGGTTGGTAGGGAGGCTCCAGAACATGCTAAGGAAAAATTTTGGAGGGTGGTTTTAGTCGTTACAACACTTGGCGACACACTGGTATAACTCCAATTCCCTGAATGGACCTTGCTCATGAAGAGCAAGTCTAACACTTCTGGAAGTATTGTTTAGTTCTCATCTCATCTTGGTTTTACACTAGCTTGATTGTCAGATGTAGCATCTACCAAGCCCTTGGTCAATTGATTCATAATCCAAGCCAAGGAAACATAGTTGTTTCAATTGGAGTTGAGGGGTATATACGTGCACAAGCATTATAGTCGTCAGAGTCTTAGTTTCATCTCTGGTGTTGCTCCATTACCAGCAGGCCTGGATAGTACCCCGGTGTAGTCACAGACGAACACAAGCATGACTCCGCTACTAGAGAGCCTGGTCAGTACCTCGGCGGAGTTACTTGCATCACCTCCCTGTGTAGAAAGCCTTTGTCTTCTTTCACCTTATTTATTTTTCATTTTGAATTTTTTGACTTTTCATTTATTTCATTTTGATTTTCACTATGCATATCATTGATTCATTTCAGAGGCAGAAGAGGGATCCCGACTTATTGAGATCAGAGGAGGTTGTTCCAGCAGAGAAGTATTTTATTGTATCTCTGACATTCCTATTAAGTTTTCCCCTTCACCTTACTCTACATGACTGAGCTGACAAGGGTTAACCCAAAAACAACCGACTAGAGAAGGTGACACTAGTTAGCATGCAAGTGTTGTGTTTATACCAAGGTTCACTTTGAACAGTACATATTTTCCTTCAACATATCATGGACTAAATGTAACAAGTTCATCATACAGAGGAAAGATGAGAGATAACCAAGTAGTGATAGCTATACAAGCCCTCTTGTACTTTACCCAGCTTGCTTCAAGATTCATACATGGTTTCATGCAAAACTATCCTACGAATGTGTTAGGGTCCAACCCTAACACCTTTATTTATGTAATAAGGTCAAGTCGTAGTTATAGTTAGTTAAAGAGTTAATAAAGCATGTATTAATAATTATTAGTGGTTGACCCACATTTAATAAAGGGACCACCCACCTACATGGATAGACGCTTGCAAGAAGGCTGTCGAAGTGGAAAGTGCTTTAGTTGCCCAGTCTCCTCGTCCGAATTTCAGAGCCAAGGGAAATATGAACATTGAATTCCTATCGGTCTATGGATATTCTGAGCGAGTCAAGAATCAGATTCGATATCAATGCCAAGTCAAACACCCCAGGTTGAGCATGTACTGAAAATATGATGGATGGATTCTCAAGATACAACCAGGTGGCGGTCCACCTTGAGGACCATTTTCGTTGATAAATGCAAGAGCCACATTCAAGAGAGCTATGCACATAACTTTCATGGGCGAGTAAGATAAATTTGTGGTAGTATACTTAGATGATATCACAGTATTTTCTAAGACTACTGAAGAGCATATCCCCCACTTAAAGCTAGTTCTTGAGAAGTGTAGAAGGTATGGCCTCTCTCTGAATCTGAAGAAGTCTTTGTTCACCCTGAGTGAGGGGAAGCTACTTGGGCACATAGTAGCGGAGGAAGGAGTAAATATTGATCTTGAATGAGTCAAAGCCATCAGCCTCATTCCCTTATCCGTGAACAAGAAATAAGTCCAAGCCTTTTTGGGGAGGATAAATTTCTGAAGGAGATTCGTGCCCAACTATGTTGATATAGTTAAAAGTATCACAGATATGCTCAAGAAGTAGAACGAAGTTAAGTGAAGCTCCGCCCCTCGTGATTATTTCACTAGGATCAAAAAATATTTGGTTAAGGACCCATTGCTACTCAACCCCGATTATTCAGTGCCCTTCTACATCTTTTCTTTCACCTCTCCACATACCATTGCTATTATACTGTTACAGAAAAATAAAGATGGTTATGAGTAACCCATTGCCATTTTTAGCCAAGTCCTAAGCGACACTGAGATAAAGTATGATATGTTGGAGAAACATGCTTATGCACTGGTCAAGGCACTAAATTCATTTCATATGTATGTACTGCAACCTGAAATCATAGCATTTGTCCCAATGAATGTAGTCAAAGACATTTTGGTGCAGGGAGATAGTGAAGGAAAGAGGGGCAGACAGATAGCCAAAATATAGGAATATGAGCTGGAAATCAAGCCTACCAAGCTCATCAAAGGCTAGGGATTAGCAAAGATTTTGTATGAATCCAACTACCAAGCTCTAGGAATAAGCTTGGTCACAGAGGAGGGTCCCCCAGAGGATGAACATAGCAAAATCAAAACAGATGAGCAGAAGATCTATTCCAAATATGAGGGATCACCCAAGTATAAGACAATTGTTCATTACCTCATATTCCTAAGATGCCAGTTGGGAATGGATAGATCTAAATACCAGAGTCTAAGGTTGCAGGCACAAAAATACATTATTTCTAATGGACTACTCTACTTGAAGGACTCGATGGGCGTATTATTATTCTGTTTGGTTGAGGGAGAAACTCATGAAGTGATTGAAGATTTCCATGGCAGCGTATGTGGAGGACACTACGATTAGAAGGAAACAACAAACAAAATCCTCAAGGTAGGATTTTACTGGCCCACATTGCTTGGATATGCGTATTCTTAGGTCAGGTCATGCAAAAATTGCCAATTGTTTTTTGAAAGACAGAAGTTTGATCCTCTCCCTCTGATTCTTGTGCACATAGAAGAGTCTTTTAGACAGCTGGGATTGGACTTCATTAGAGAAATAAACCCCCCTTCTAGCAGCCAACATAAATGGCTTTTAACAACCACTGACTATTACACCAAGCGGGTAGAGGCTATCCTAGCTAGCAATGCTATTGATTCAGTGGTGATAAAATTCATCTAGGAGAACATACTGTCCCATTTCAGGTGTCCTTTTAAAATCATCACTGATAATGCATAGGTTTTCAAATATTCCAAGTTCACCAACTTTTGCCACAAATTCAACATCATTATTGGACACTCCACTACATACTACCCTGAAGGGAACGACTTGGTTGAGTCTTATAATAAAACTGTGGTGAGATTTCTAAAGAAGAGCATCTCTGAAAATCAAAGAAACTGGGACTCCTAACTAAAGTCTTCTCTGTGGGTTGACGACGTCATACCCAAAATATGCACTGGAAAATCACCCTTTGAGCTAGTATATGGCAAGGCTATTGTCTTCCCTATCGAATTAGCAATGGTAGTAGCTAAATTTCTACAAGAAGGCGAGGAAGAACGAAGCATGTTGACCAGAAGAATAAATAAACTTGTGGAGCTTCATGAGAACATAGAGCAGGTGGGGACGAAAATATCAAACTATCAAAAAAGGATGAAATCTCTATTTGACAAGAAGGCTAAGGACAAACCTCTTTAGAAAGGAGATTTAGTGCTTAGATGGGATGCCAGGCGAGAGGACAAAGGAAAGCATGGGAAATCTTATCCATTATGGTTATTCCCCTTCAAGATTACAAAAGAGAGGGGAAACAACACTTACATGCTTAAAAAATTGGATGCTGAATTGTTGGAACTGCCTGTAAATGGTCAGTTCCTAAAATTTTATTTTCAAAATTAGAGATATCTATCTCTTGCTCATTAAATATTGGTGTGTGTTGAAATTGTCATTTGAGTTTTTTAGTTTATTACCAAAAGACCCAATGGAAGGAAAGACTACTAGTCTATAGGTTCTTAGGACCTTGCCAGCAAGGCACTCTCCCCAGTAGGAGCCAATGTTGTCACCCACTTTTTTTTGAGTCACTAGATGCTTCAAGAGCCAAATAGCAGTGATGTTTGATGCCAAATTCAGAGCCACAGAAGATATTAGAGCTTGAGGGTAGCCTCTCCATTGTGTAGTACTCGAAGTAAGATTTTCAATGGTATATAAAAGTCCAAAAGAGGGTTCCTGGATCAAAAGTTAGACCCTATTGAAGAGTTCCTTTGAAAAAATTAGAGAGAAAGGAAAATGGCTAAGTGTGGAGAAAAATCACAATTAGTACTTGGGAGGCTCATCGCATATCACATATCAGCATTCAGACAGGTATGGAGAACTGATAGAGCATGAAACAGTGATCTGTCGGTCGTCAATATTGCATATTGGTGGGTTTGGGCACAGTGTATCGACGATCGACTATCGACAGGGTCCCAGAGCACAGGCTTAAGGATTATCCATAGTTCATAAGTTTTTGTGGGGGCTGATCTGCGATATAATAGTGTATCGCCAAGGGAGGGTTAAAATACTTTAACAAAGGAAATGGATGCAAAACCAAGGTAGATCAGTGACATTCTCTCTCCTCCATGTGGCAGTACGATGGTATTGGCATTCGACGGGCCGATTTGCGATAAAGTGTTGTATCGCGAGGGAAGGATGAAATTCATTAATAAAGGAATGGCTTGCAAAACAAGGCCGAGTAGTCATTTTTCTCTCTCCTCCAATGGGCCACATGGGAGCATGCGATTGGTGGTGATTGGCCTTGAGAGTTAATAGGGTAGCTGATGTCAGCAATGACATGGCAGTACGTTTGATGACGTGGCAGAGCACTTGTTTCACCCTATCTCAGTGTTTTCACATGTGACACGGGACTGTTTCCGAGTGCCAAGTGTCACCACTCATAGGGTACCACATGGCAACAAAGACATCACTCGCAAATCGGTGATCACAATAGTTGAGGTGAAAAACTAAAGACGATGGAGCCAACGACTGTGATATGCGGGAATGCCCTAGACGCGATAAAATATTATGTCGTGGTCTACAAGGATCTCACGTCCGGACTATAGGCCCACTCTCAAGAAAAAGTATAAGATTCCCCCACTCTTCATGGTTGCAATTATGATATCTTTTGATGGGTCCAATCCTACGTATCAGCAATCACCGTTTTCCAAGGAGAAAGCTTAACGAAAAGTGCATTTAGTGGTGTTATGCAGGAGAAATTGATAACAAAGGAAAAGGCCTCTAGACATAGGTTCAAGGGCATTAGCGCCCTAGGGCTTGGGCCCTGGTCCTAGCTTTCAGTCATATGAGAAAAAGCACACGAAGGGCTATGATGATGGGGGATAAAGGGGAAATTTAAAAAAAAAAACTATTTTCACCTGTTTCAGAGAAAAAAACTCGTGCCTGCATGACTATGTCATTTCCATGGAATGCATCTCACCTACCACATTAATGCACTAAAATCATAGTACAAAGTTTTAATGGGTAGATGAGCTGACAACTAAGGACTTTAATGGATCATGGCGAAGCAATAGAAGGGTACCCCTGACTCAGGGAGGTTAATGGCTCAGTATGGAGCTCCATCCCTCTACACAACACAAGACTGCAAAAGCAAGCGCTTACAGCTGACCCAACCCCCCATTTCACACAATAAAGCACCACTACAGTAAAAGGAGAAGTGATGGGAGTCGACTCAGCAACAAAAGGAGCCATTCTATGAATAAATTACAACCTGAGGCCATTGAGATCACAGGATGGGCACAAGGAATTTCATTTACTATTATGTCTGATTATTTACTTAGTTTTGTCCTATAACATGCCTTCCTTCAAATGGGGCATTTACTTCTATAATATCATTTTGTGCCACAAATCAATTCATGACTAATATAGCTAGTCGACCTCACAACTAAGTAGGGAGATAGATATTTTTGTTATAATGTAGCTTCATTCTCCCCTCCATAGATAAATAGGGTAAATCAAGACTTAGTTCAACTTCAGAAATTCTAGAGAAAAACACTACATGTTATAATTTCAGACTATTTTTCCTTTGCAATACAGGTATTTTCAAAATATCAAGGAAACAGTGGTGATTCCCTCTTCAAAGTATTATAGTATGTGTTCCCCTTTATCTAACTAATTTTATGTTCATGCTTCTTCCCCAAATTCATGTAATTATTGTTGCTAGATGTGTCTTAAGCTACCTCTCATATTAATTAGTATCTATATGTTACTGCAAATGCTTGTAGTTGTTTCACAGATTCATTTGTTTGAACATTGTTTATGTGTATGCCCGTGAGGACTATTGATATTAGATCTTTAAATCTGCATCACATGAATCATAGCTTTTATTTATTCCTTCATTCATTGTTTCTACTTGTAACCCAAAGAAGCATAGAAATAGTTATTGCCCCGAGCTCTCTATTTTGAATATAGAAGTCTTGAAGCCTTATGCTCTATGTGATGGGTTACTCTTAATTCTTATCATCTATCACCCACACTGTGTTGATTTTGGGTAGCATTGGATGTGCTTTAGCCACGAAAATTGGTGGAGCGGCTAAAGTACATGAGATATTCAATACCCAGAAATGGTTTGGGAAAATTGTAAACATATTGCAAGATATTAAAATAAGTAATATTTTTAATGGAGTCCCTAAGTTTAAACATAGGGAAAATAAAATATTAATGTGAATTAATTTAAAATTGTGTTAGAAGGGTTCAAAAGTCATGGATCAAGCAAGAATTAATCTTAGCCATTGATTAGGGACTTAACCTCAGCTGTTGAATTGTCAACGTCAAAAGTACAAGGGGAGGCTTGAGGGTCACTTGGAGAACACACCGAGTTGATCAAGATTTCGATTTTCTGGGGTGGGGTTTGCTGAGGAGGTTGTAAGAGTGATCAGAGTTGTAGCTCAGGGGCAATGAATATAGAAGCAAAGAGGCAGAGAGGGTACTAGGAGAGTCAGTGCAGAAGCCGAGAGAGAGGGACGCAGAGCCAGCTAGAGGCCACGCAGAGCCAGCTAGGGCCCATGCAGAGGTAGCCAGGAGCTGCGTAGTGCCTTAGAGAGCTAGCATGGGTGACGTAGAGGCTCTAGAGGATGACACAGTGCCTCCAAAGGTTGACGCAGGGGTTATTGGGCTAAGGTTAGGCTAAGAAGGGATGACGAAGTCCCTAGAGGTTGACGCTAGGGTTTTCATGTGGAAGATTAGAGCTGGGAGCTGTTGGAGAGTTTATCTAGGGTTTCAGCTGGAACATCTATCTCCAACTGAGAGGTACTACAACCGAGATTATTCTCTTTTGGGTGAGCCAATTTTGGCACCCACATTTTATTTTAAAACTGCTTACTAATTAAAACCCTCAGATAGTTGCACTGGTTTTCCCGCATTGGTTTTTTCTGGGGACATTGGTCCAAAAACAATGGTGTCACTTGTGTGCTTGTTTTGTTTCCTTTAGTTGATGATCTATAATGTGTTGGGCATGTAGTTGTATTTATTTTTCATTACTTACATGGTAAATAACTTTTTAATTAATCAGAACAAGTAGGCATAAATAAATCAGAAAAGTACATGAAGGGTTTCTAACAGATAGACTTAGAAATTCCAACATGGTATCAGACCATGGTTACAGATCACAGGAGAACTGAGGACATCAACCGAGTAGAGCAGCAGCAACAGAAAACAATTGTCCTAAGTGACAGAAGCTGTTACTAATAGAGAAGCAGCAAGGAAGGGTTGAGGCACTGCCTGCGTCATCAAGTTTGAGCCAGGAAGAGGATCATCACAATGGGAGAGGGGAGTAGACTCGACCTATGCAATGCCTGATCATCTTTCTCAATTAGGAAGGATTGACGCCCATGGAAAAGAGGTGTGGATTTTGCTCGTGCCATGATTGCACAGAGCCTAGAAGCTCTAACCTTCAATTTTCCGAGGCTTAGGAGGATGTGGGTAAGTTGCAGAGTGAAGTTGTTAGGGTATTGTAGTCAAAACAATACCTAATAGGGCAAGGCCAAGGAGGAGGGAGTTTTTACTGAGGATTTCTAGCCCATAAATTTGGATCAGTGGTGTAGCTGCACTAAGGATCGAGTGGGGGCATCTCAACATTGGGAGAGGGGTTTCCAGGAGGGAAATTGATGCTCAGAGGGACTCAAATGAGAACTTCGAAAAGGGAAGTAGAGGAGCAGTGAGGTGGTAGTGAATGGGGTAAGAGACTAGGACAAACTGGACGAAGCCTCAAACTTCGTAGTCTGGAAGGCTAGAATTTTATCCGTTCTAGATAGGAACCATCTCAAGCATTTCCCCTTGAGGATGATAGCGGTCCTAGTTGACCCGACTCATAACGATAAGTACAAGGATGAAATGGCAATGGCTAAGAGCATCATCCTTGACGAGGTTAAGGACCATGTAGTAGCACACATTGCCAAGAAGAATATGGAAAATGAGATGTGGGAGGCCCTAAATAAGTTGTATCAACATACTTCTGTGTAGAGGAAGATTCTACTAGAAAATCAATTGCGGTCATACCAGACGTAGAAGGGAGAACAAATTGACACCTTCCTCAGTTGATTGAAGAAGATCTGGGATCATCTAACTTCCATAGGGGCCACACCAGATCAATAATTGATGGTCAAAATAGCCTTGAATGCAGTATCAGAAGACTGGGAGTTGTTTTTTCAGAGCATAATGGGCAGAGCGACCCTTCTAGATTGGGAGGAAATGTGGGTGATTCTTCGCCAAGAAGAGATCAGAAGGCTAAGCAAGGTGGGAAGCAGTGGCAAGGGGATCAGAATTAAGAAGGATGAAGAGGACGATGCTACCCTAGCATTCGAGGGAAAGCAGAAGAAATAGAAGAAGAAGGACCTCTCCAACTTCAAATGCTTCAACTGTGGGGAACTGGGTCACTATACGAGCTAGTGTTAGAGGAAGAAGAGCAAAGGAGAGGCTTCCAAGACCAAGGCTGTGCCAGTAAGGCCAAGAAGGAAAAGGAGATAGATGATGATTGTGTAATGAGTGCTCACATGCCACTTGAGTAGAAGTGGGGAGACATCAAGCTATAGTCAAATAGACTGCAATTAATGAGGGGCAAGATCGTCGATGTACCTAGCCTCTTGGATTATACCTTGCTATGGGAGCAGCGAAGAGGAGTAGTAGTACTAGCATATGTCTATAGAGACAGATGCATATGAAGCGTTAGAGCAAGCTATAGTGTAGGATTCCCAGGACTGCGTGAGGCAACAATGCGAGATGCATATAGTTGTTGCGGTAGCGCAGAGGTTAGAGAGGGAGCACTTGTTAGCAACGGAGGGCATTTCAGCATTGAGGATGTCCCTAGCCTGACATAGATGTCAAAGTTGGGATCAGTTACTTACTTCTCAGTAACTGAGTTGCAGTGAAGTGGTTAGCAGTGGCAGTGCTATGGGTAGCATGATGCAACATGATGAGAGGGACCCGTCGTATAGATGCAGTAGTGGTAGTGGCAAGGCAATGGGTAGCAGTACATGATGTAGCAGCGTAGAGGATGTTGGGAAGGGAGGGTTAGCATCATCACAGGGACCAATATTATATGATCAGGGTGATACTTAGTAAGGAGTATTACTAGAGCACAGTCCTCACTAAGAGGGAGCGTTGATTTGGGGTAGCATCAAATTTTCTCTAGCCACAAAAATTGGTGGAGAGGCTAAAGTACATGAGATATCAAATACCCAGAAATGGTTTTGGAAGATTCTAAACTTTTTGGGAGATATTAAAATAATTAATATTTTTAATGGAGTCCCTAAGTCTAAACTTAGGGAAAATAAAATATTAATGTGAATTAATATAAAACTGTGTTAGAAGGGTCCAAAAGTCATGGATCAAACCAGAATTAATCTTAGCCATTGATTAGGGACTTAATATCGGCTCTTGAATTGTTTATGAGAAAAGTATCAGAGGAGGCTTGAGGGTCACTTGGAGAACACATCGAGTTGATCAAGATATCGATTTTCTAGGGTAGGGTCTGCTGAGGAAGTTGAAAAAGTGATCAAAGTTGCAGCTGAGAGGTAGTGAATACAAAAGCAGAGAGGCAGAGAGGGTACCAAGAGAATCAACAGAGAAGCCAGTAGAGAGGGACGCAAAGCCAGGTAGAGGCCACGTAGAACCAGCTAGGGCCCACGGAGAGGTAGCCATGAGCTACACAGTGCCTCAGAGAGCTAGCATGGGTGACACAGAGGCTCTAAAGGCTAACAAAGTGCCTCCAGAGGTTGAAGCAAGGGTTATTGGGCTAACACTAGGCCAGGAAGGGCTCACACAGTGCCTAGAGGCTCACGTTGGGGTTTTCGTGGGGCAGATTAGAGCTGGGACCTGTCAGATTCTTTATCTTGGGTTTCAACAAAAAAATCTATATCTGAATGAGAGGTATTACCACTGAGATTATTAGCTATTGGGTGAGCCAATTTTGGCACCGAGATTGTATTTTGAAATTGCTTAATAATTAAAACCCTCAGATAGTTGCATTGATTTCCGTGCATTGAGATTTTCTGGGGACATTGGTCCAAAAACAACAGTGTCACTTGTGTGCTTGTTTTGTTTCCTTTAGTTGATGATCTGTAATGTGTTGAGCATGTACTTGCATTCATTTTTAAGTATTTACATGGTAAATAACTTGATAATTAATCAAAACAAGTAGGCAAAAATAAATCAGAAAAGTACATGAAGGGTTTCTAACAGATAGACTTAGAAATTCCAACACTTTACAAAAGATTATTAAGTTGTAAGACCTCGAAGCTCTTGCCCTCCACTATTTTTATGCTTATTTCCGATATCTGAACTAGTTAACACGTATCAGAAATCTATGTTTCATTTCTTTGGATTAATGAACCAACCCATTTCCTATGTACATATGTGTCTATAGATCATAAGTGTTGTCTCAAGTTTCCTATAAACCATTTGAGATACACCATTTTAGATGTTCCTGGGCACAGGTTTTGAAGTAATCCAAGGCTGTCTTTAGGAGATACAATAGTTCTGTTATGAAGAGAGGAATATGAGACTGTAGGGTGAAAGCTCCAAACCTCCCAAAGGAGAAGGTTCTTCAGGAGGAGGAAGCAATGGAAATGGAGGTAAAACTCCACCCTCTCCGCCATCTTCTTCATCTTCTTCTCCACAGACATCTTCACCCCCTTCCACTAACACAACCATTACTCATACTCATCAACATACCTTGATAGGAACTCGTAAATCACCCTTATTAAAACTTGATGTTAAATTTGAACTGCCGATGTATAATGGTGAAGTCAATGCAAAGAAGCTTGATAATTGGATTCGTTTGTTGGAGGTTTATTGCGTAATTCAAAACCTTCAAGAGGATGACATAAATATTCAGTTAGCTTCCTTGAGAATGGAGGGTGCATAACTAGTATGGTGGGAATAAAAGACACGAGAGGAGATAAAACAACATGGTAAGATCTCAATTTCTTGGTCTAATTTCATTGCTATAATTAAAAGACAATTCTACCCTCTATCTTATATGTAGAAAGCCATCATGAATTGGTAGAAGTTCATACAACTTAAAGGTCAAAATGTGCAATATTACACCCAAGAGTTCAGAAAAAGGGTCTCTAATGTTAGGTGTATATTTGCAATCACAAGACACGTTGTTCAAGTACATAAAGGGTTTACACACTTACCTTAGGTAGACTATCTTAATGTTTAATCCCAATAATCTAGATGATGTGTGTGTGCAAACCACTCATCTTGAGGCAAGAGGGAAAAAAACTTTAGAAGAGGGTAGTAAAAATCCATTTAAGAGTAAGGGAAAAAAAAGGGTTTCAAACAGAAGGGAAAGGAAAAAGCGTCTATCAAGAAGGAAGGAGAGAAATTAACCTAAAAACATTGTTCCAATGAGGGTCACGATGAAGCTCATTGTTCGAAGCTTCATCTTGAAATGAAACTGAAGAAATTCAACAACAAGGGAAAACAAAAGACAACTACAAGCACTCAACACGATTTGGTATCCGATTTTGGTGGTGAAACTAAAATTATAGCCATGGGTATGAAAGTAAAAGAATCTATTGCTAGCACAACTACTTCAAATTCAAAAAATGAAACTCCAAATAAAAAGAAGAGGATAGAACTTTTTCACATAAGGGTGATATCAAAACATAGAAAAATGGATAAACTTTTTGGCAGTGGCTCTCAAGCCAATCTTATCTCTGAAAATATTGTCAAATGTTTAAAGTTGGAATCCATTCCACATCATAAACCATATCGACTTGGATGGGTGTGTGAAAATTCACAATTGCAAGTAACTAAAATGTGTAAACTGAAATTTGCCATAAATGCAAATTTCATAGATGAAGTGGAGCTTCATGTTATGCCATTAGACATATGTGGTATAGTTTTGGGTAGCCCATATCTCTATGACAGAAAAGCTATCTTCCATAGACATGAAAAAATAACATTTGTTCAAATATGGAGTAGAATATATTGTGAGACCTAATAGCAAGAAACTAAATCTTTCACTTGTTAATGTGGGGCAGATGAAAAGGCTAGTGAACTCAAGCAAGAATTTTGTGTTTCTAATGATCAAACTAAAGAATGATGTTGATAATGAAGTCTTTAAAGGTTGTGATTCGAAATTGAAATATGAATTGGTTGATGTAGTTAACTAATATGATGAGATGTTTCTGGAACCAAAAGGATTGCCTCCCAAGAGAGGAATCCAACATGAGATACAGTTGCAGCAAGATTTTCCTCTTCCTAACATTGGCATGTACATGATGTCAGTGATGGAAAGTGCAGAAATTAAAAAGAAAATTCAAGAGTTGTTCGATGAAGGGATCATGAGGCCATCTTATTCGCCATGTGGTTCACCTATTGTTTTTGTGCCAAAGAAGGATGGAACATGGCACATTTGTGTCTATTTATGTGCATTGAACAAAATTATAGTAAAGAACCGTTACCCACGACCTAGAATAGATGATTTACTTGATCAATTGAAAGATGCAAAATATTTTACTAAGTTGGATGTAAGGAATGGCTACCATCAAATTAGAATAGCTGAATGAGACATTTTGAAGACAACATTCAAAACAAAATAAGTTTTGTTTGAATGTCTAGTTATGCATTTTTGTTTATGTAATTCTCCTGCTACATTCATGCGTGTAATGAATGATGTGTTGAGGCCATTTCTTGATGAGTTTTCTATAGTCTACTTAGATGGCCTTTTAATTTTCAATAGAATCTCATGATGAACATGTCATGCATTAGAGAAGAGTACTTGATGTCTTAAAGAAAGAATAGTGGTATCTAAAGATGTCAAAGTGTGAGTTTGGTCAAACTTCTTTAGTTTACTTAGGTCATATTGTTGGAGGAGGTAAGTTGAAAATAGATCGCTCCAAGGTTGATGTCATTTTGAATTGGTCATGATCGAGGACAGTTACTAAGATAAGAAATTTTTTGGGAGCAACCCAATATTGGAGGAAATTTATTTCTAACTTTTCTTCTATACCATCTCCTTTGCATGCATGGACAAGTGTGAAAAATGTTTTATCAGTGGGGAGGAAAACAACAAAAGGCCTTTGATGCATTGAAGGAAAAGACCAGTTTAGCTCAAATACTTGCACTTTTAGACTTGAGACAGTCATTTGAGTTTCATACTAATGCTATTGAATACGCCATGGGTGCAGTCCTCATGCAACATGGTAAGCCTACCTATTTTCATTCAGAAACTTTCAAGGGTGTAGTGATTAACTATCCTACATATGACAATGTATTGTATGCATTGGTGCAAAGTGTGAAAAAGTGGAAACATTACATGATGGGTAAGGAAACAATTATTCACACTGATCATCAGCCATTGCAATACTTGCAATCACAATCAAACCTGCAACAATCAAGGCACTTCTGATGGATGGGTTTTCTTCAACAATTCCACATGGTAATAAGGTATAAAAAAGGTATCTACAATAAAGTTGTTGATATGCTTTCTAGGCATATTATTAGTGCAACTACTTTACTCAAACATAATTTTGTTTTGCATGAAAGTTATATTGAGAAATATGCATTAGATAATGACTTTCAAGATGTTTATGCAAGCTTGAGCCAAGGTATCCAAGTAGAGCAATTGGAATACCATTTACATGATAACTTGTTGTACCATCTTGGCAAGCTTTGTATTCCATAGGGGGAAAGAGTCAACATCATAAGAGAGGCACATACTTCTCTTATTATTGTTCATTTCGATGTAAGTAAGACAGTGGAACATCTGCAGAATGACTGTTATTGGTCTTGTATGCTTGAAAGTGTGTCACATTTTATTAAAGGATGCTCATTATGTGTAGTCTGTAAGCCTAGCAATAGGAAGTTAGGATTGTACACACCACTTCTAGTTCCTTCATAATTGTGGGAGAGTGTTTCTATGGATTTTGTAGGAGGTCTTCCAATGTCAAAAAGAGGACATGATTATTTGTATGTAGTTGTGGATAAGTTCACCAAAATGTGTATTTGGATGCCATGTAAGAAGCAAGTTACAGCTTACAAAATGCTTAGTTATTTTTATAGAATGTATGGGTGCATTTTGGATTGTCCACATCGATTAGTGATCGAGATTCTCGCATTGTTGTGAATTTTTGGTCAAGCTTGTGGGGATTCATCGACACCAAATTGAAAAAGAGTATGACATTTCATCCACAAACAGATGCTCAAACAGAGGTGGTGAATAGAATAGTCATACATCTTCTTCGTGGGTATTGAAGCAAGCATCCTAAGTTGTGGGATGAACATTTTCATTATATTCAACATGCTTACAATCGGGCCAAGCACTCTTCAACTCAAAGATAATCATTTGAGGCATGTTTGGGATACTTGCCTAAGTCCCCTTTGGATTTCGTTTCTGGAAAACATGTTGCTATTGATGGTCATAGCGACATAGACAAAGTAAGAAGGTTCATTGAACAAATCCAATTGGCACACCAAAGAGTTGAAGAAAAACTTGAAAAGATCCAAGGAAAGTACAAATCAAAGCACCACAAGCATCATGTAGATCACAAGTTCCAATTTGGTGATGAAGTTTGGCTTCACATTAGCAAAGAGAGGCTCTAAGAAGAAGGTAAAAAACTAAAACCAATTAGATATGGTCCATTGAGAATTTTGGAAAAGATTCGTAATAATGCCTTTAGGTTGGATTTGCATTCATATATCAAAATTTATGTTGTTGTTAATGTTGAGAACTTAAGGTTGTATGAGCCTCCTTTGATTAAACAAGAAGGAGAGAATGTCCAAATTCCTTCCATAGAGGATTTTTCACCTGAATATCTTGATGAACTACAGCAAGACATCATTCTTGACAGAAGAACAAGGTCTTCAAAACAAGGGAATGTGAATTACCTTCGACTGAGATTCAAAGGAAAAAATCCTTCAAAGGCCAAATGGATATAGATTGGAAAGGTGAGGGCACTGTACCCTCACGTGATGGACAACTGAAAGTGATATTTTGGGGTCCAAAAAGTTTCCAATAGAAAGGAATGATAAAGTGCTCAAAAAACATTTGAAATTTCAATCTCATGCAACTTGTTTCCCACAAAACGGACTCTATATGACTCGTGACTGAGTATGTTTTACAATATAAATTCCATTACATTAAGATATATATTTTGAAACAAAATTTAATTGTTTTAAAAAAAACTACTAATTAATTAACTTTTGCTAAAAACGTAGAAGGAGTGCATCCACTATTTACGGAATATTCAATGCTAATAACCACTAATTAATTAACTTCTTTGCCAAAAACATAGAATGAGTGCATCGTCCCTTTACGGAATATTCAATGCTACTGGTGGTATAGGTTGTTGAATTTGAATTGCACACAATTATGTGAGGAAAATAATAGAAATTTAGGTATAATTTTGGAAAAATGTGATGAATGTTTTTGAAAATTCAAGTTACAATGGTTAAGCTATATAATTTATATAATTTTGAGTGTCAATGGGTTTTATATAATTAAATCGATTTCAACCAAAAACAATTATTTAAACACAGCTATAATCAAATTAAAATTAAATGGTTTAAACACACTTGTATTCAAAATTTTCTACCCAGAAATTCAGCCACAGTGCGAGATTGTAACCTAATTACACAACGCCAATTTGAATGGATTTCATATCCAATATCCAATAGTTCAAGGATTCACAACATTCTTCCGGGCCTACTGCTTTTCAAACAACGTTTGGGATCATGAGATGACACAACTTAGCAATTAACGAATGGTATTTTGATTTTGATTTTATATAATTTATTTTATCGAAGTAAATTTCTTAGGTAGGTTGTTAATTAATTCAAACCTAGTTTATGGGTTAAATGTTGATAAGTTATAATATTAGTGTAATTTTAAATTAGAAATTTAAATAAGTACTGAATTGTAATACTAATATTTTTGTGGTTTGATATGTATGATTATAGTTTGAGCACAAAATTAGTTGGTAATTTGGAATTAATATTATTCACTCTCGTGTAGAATTTTTTTATGAAGTTCCATTTATATTGGGTATCATATTAATTTATAGTATAGTTGAATATAAAAATGAAGATATAAATTATTATAATATATTATAATGTTATAAAACTATTTTGCTGGTAATGAGAATTTAAGGTGTTTTTTGAGATTTTTAATATAATAATTTTTTATTTAATTTTTTTAAATATTAAAAAAATTAATATATTAAAGTATTTAAAAAATATATATTTGAGAATTTTTTAGTACTGAATTTTAAATAATTAACTTTTTTCCCTATCAAATAGACTTCCAATACTAATTCAAATTTGGTAACTATGCATTGAATAGTTCAATAACTTATACATGAACACAACAGTAAGATAGTTATTGAAAATACACATCTCAAGTGACTATGCCCTGTCAGAGTATTAACTGCCAAGTTGAGTAATTCAATAATTATTGAAACTGAGTTAATGCTCCGCGAGGGAATGATTATATGTAGCCAAAAGACACACTTATGACTGTACTTCTGAAAATACCCAGAGTTATCGTTGTCTCTCTAAATATTCTCAGAGAGTTGTGCGATCATAAATTGATTAAAAAAAAAAAAAGGTAAACAATATCATTGTCTTTTTGAAAATATCCAGAGAGTTGTCCAATCATAATCTAAGAGGAAAATGCCCATAGCGTTATCCAATCATAATTAGAACATATCAGGACATGTTATCCAATCATAACGAGTTATCCAATCATAATCAGGACATGACATGTCAGAATAAATGTAGAGCGTTGTGCAATCATAATCAGGACAAATCGTTGTCTCCCTGTGAATAAATACAGAGAGCTATAGATCAGAGCATGCCATCTAAAAAGGTTCTCTCCGTTGGACACTTTATACGGCCTAAAATAATGAAGAGCATTGCAGAAAAGTCTGTTCTGAACATCCATGCCCCATCAATTCCCGAGCCCCAACACTGACCTAACTCTTCCGAGCGAAAAATAGGCGACGATGATAATCATCTCTGAAATATATAACGATTGGAAATTGTTTTAGAAATCGAATTTTGTTAGCGATTTTGACATGGTTAGATAAAATGGTAGGCGTGCTCAAATATATTAAATACGTTAAAAATGTATAAACCCAGATACTTTCATTTCTTCCTTCCCCTTTATCGAATCCTAGATACTTTCATTTCTTCCTTCCCCTTTATCGAATCCTAGATACTTTCATTTCTTCCTTCCCCTTTATCGAATCCTAATACTTTGTATTTTCCTTTCATATTCTGTAGAAGAGAGAGACCTAGTGGTGTGCTTCACATCAATATGAAGCACGCCTTGACTAAGGTTAGTGGTTTCCCATAAATTTGTGGGACTGAGGATGGTGGTCCTACCGATGGGCAAACCTCTGTCCTGCCCGCAGTTGATTCCCCTATCACGGATGATAGGTCGACACCCGGCCGCTTCGATGGCCGCACAACCTATTTAATGTTATGTAATCCAGTGAACCAATCACTACTAATTAATGGAAGACTTAATCTATATATGAAACGGTTTTTTTAGGATAATTGTTTTTAATTAATTTTAATCAAAATTTGATAGATATTTTTTAAAATTTACTTTGAAATTGTTTAATCTATATAATTGTAGTGTGTGGAAGGTTTTACTCGTATTGAATCTATTTATGTATTCAAAAACGTATTTTAAAAAACAAAAAAAATAATATTTTTTTTGAAATTATATTTCCCAATTTGAATAAATTACAATTTCAAGAAAAAAACTATTTAATATATTTAGTACATAAATTAGACTACACTTTAATCAACTCCAATAACTATTAAGTGTATATATTACACTACACCTTAATTAAGTGCAATAACATCTTATAACATCTTTATGCATCAAATTTGTTAATTTTTATAGAGTGATTTATTTAAATTAATTTAAATACTAACTTAAAAACATTTTCTTATTTTTAATTTAAAAACTTTGAATGCTATTTTTTTTTGAAATTTTAACCAAGTTCATTTATATATTTAAATATATATACTGATTAATAATCTTGTTAAAATAGCTCTTGTGGAGCTAATTTGCTTATAAAAATTAACATGAAATTTAAGTGTTAGGTTATAAATATTTTTTTATTTTTATTTTTATTTAAAAAATTAAAATGACATATTAAAAGTTTTAAATTTATTAAGGAATTTAGACTTCTGTGCCATTGACGATGAACCACACTCGTTGGTTCGAAACGCGTCGACAAAAGATTGATTATGTGATTTTGCCAAAGATTATCTAAATAGTTTTAAATTTATCAAAATTGAAATATTTTAAAATTCATTTTGGAAATTTTAATTTAATTCATTTATATATTTAAATATATATTTTATCATATTCAAATTAATTAGCTATGTATGAAGAGGTTAGAGGTTCAAATCTCCCTATTCACCCATGTTCATGGAAAGGGGTGCTTTACATAAAAATGCAACTAAGGTATGATTATAAAGTTATGATAACTAAAGTATCAACTCAAGTAGAATCACTATTACACATAAGGAACTTTTAAGACATTTTTATAAGGGAAACACAATTTTTGTCCTAAAAAATCACTTTTTTTATTTTAGTTATTTTACATTAAAATTTAATAGCAATTGAATTGCCTTAAATATAAAACTGAATACAAAAATATTTTAAGGAAAAACATTATATTTAAGAAAAAAATAGTTTGAGACAAAAATATTTTAAGACAAAAGGTTATATTTAAGATAAATATAGTTTAAAACAAAATTATTTCAAGACAAAACTTTATATTTAAGACAAAAACAATTTGTCCACGTGTCTTGGATAGATGGTGATAAGATGCTCTCTTAAGACACTCCTTGATGTGAAGTCACTCGCTCAATTCTGTGTCCCAATTGGAGTGATATATTGGACAATATTAAGATGTAGTCCCACCAAGCTTACAAGAAAAAGGCAAAAACAATTTGAGACAAAGTATTTTAGGGCAAAACTTTATATTTAAGACAATGGTCACTTAAGACAATGACAATTAAGACAAAACACATTTAAGACAATTACCAATTAAGACAAAACCATATCAGTTTAAGACAATATTATCTAACATATGAAAAATTGACTCTCACAGTGTGCTCTATGTCTGCAACTTGCAAGCTACTAATGTCTCACATCTATGTTGAGGCTGTTAGTTCACTTACCATTCACGTTATCTTATATAAAGACAATGATTTGTTGGGCTCTTTGTCTTTTGAGGGTAGTCGATTTTGAAGAGCGGGACATCTTTTCCTAGTAAGATTTCCGAGACATCAATTCCTTTTTTGTCCCTTCAATCTCTACTGATATGATTAGAAACAACTTGTTTGATGTTGCATTTGGGAATTTTTCACAGAAATTCCATGAGTGGATAAGGGATAATTATATTTTTAATTCTTTGAAATAGATATTCAAACCACATGAAATTTAATCATGTCAATTTCTTTCTTTTATATTATATTTTTCCTTTATGATTGATCTTTTCTAATTGAATATAAAATTAGAATATGTTAATTATATTAATTTTTTATTTGATTATAAAATGAAAATATTAAATTTTGAAAAGTTAGAATATTTTTAACTAACACAACCACATTAAAAATATTAATTTGTTTGATATAGTCAAAGGATTCATTTGTATTTATCGTTGATAAATATTTAACAATAGAAATAGTATTACAAAAAAAATATTGCAATAAATTAATAAAATTAAACATAAATGACATTAAACATTAATTTTCAACCTTAGAATGTGTTGTGCCACCCAACATGAATGATATAAAGCTAAACATTGAGGTGGAGTGGGGGAAAACCAGGTAGATATCCGCACAAGTTAACCTAACATAAGTCATTTGAAATGAAATCAGATATGGAGCACATGTTGAGGCACTTACAGATAAAACTGAATTGGATTATTGGTTTCAAACCACCACCTTCGAGAGGAAAGATTGAGGTCACCACTATCGGATAATAACAAAAAAAACGTTAATACCACCAACAAGATCAGTTTCATGGGATGGGGATAGAGTGTTGAACGGAATCATAGTCATTGAATGAGGGGAAGAATATACCACTCACATCATTTTTTTCAAATTTATTAAATTTCATCGCAACCCAATAGACTCTCTAATCCACCACATCCATTGATAAGCATTCAGATGAAGCATCTACTAAGCATATTCCCTTGAGAATCAATCTAGTCCGTCAATTAAAAAAAAAAAGTCAATAGACTCTCATCGACCTGAAGTTGAAATAGGAAGCTTGAGGAAGCCCATTTTGTTGTGGGGTTTCCTCATAATCGGCCCCTTTTTCCTATGAAAAACCTTTTACCACAGGCCTAACTTTATGCTTGTCAAATGAGCCATCTGCTTTATGTTTATTCAAGAAGACCCAATTGTAGCCTATTGGTTTGGTTCCCAATGGAGAATCAACTAGCTACTCGGTGTCATTATTTATCAAAGCATTATTTTCTTTAGACATTGCTTCTTTCTATTCATCATGAGAAGAAACTTCTTTGAAGGAAGTTGGCTCAAAATCCGTATACAATTTAATTCACAATCGTAAGAAACATCCATAGCAATAGATTAATCAGAATTGTCTATGTTCTAGTTGTTTCTCGAAGGTGGTTCTTGGTTGCGAGATTGTATTGAGAAACCAACTTGGCCAAACTTTAGATTCAAGATGACCCTCGAACCAAATGGGGATCCCTCAATATTATGAGGCTTTTTAATGTTGTTCATTGTGACCAGACAACAACTTATGAATCACAATGATTGATATAAGATCTGTATAGGTGGTTTTTGATGAGTCATAAATCCCTCGTTAACAAATAAGCCCTTCTCTTGCAGAGGCCTTATTAAAGTGCCAACGTTCAACTATGGAAGAAAAACATATCTTGAAAGGTTTTCATAGAGGAATAGAAGATAAATTAGATAATGAAGTATCCTCCCTGAATACTTAATCATTTAACAAGAGCATACACATATATAAAAAAAATTATATAGCCCACATTAGTACATTTAAGAGATGACAGGAGGCAATAATTTAATGATGCATATGTACTGATTTAAACAAGTTATTCAGTTAACTAATCTCAAAAATGATAATAAATTTGTAGGGGCTATCACGGAAGTCAATCATCAACGTATCCATACCCTATACTTGTATATTACCTCAAACATATGAAGAAAAGGATTATAAAAGCACTAGAAAAAACATACATCAGAAATAGATTTTATCTTAAAACTGAAGCCAAAAGCAAGAAATAGATTTATAATATATTGAAACCTCTTTTTCCTTTTCTAAATTTGGATTTTTAAGATAAAATATTTGTAAATAAGAATATCTTTATCACAACTGTGGAATGATAAAAATGTATACAAATTTGTTTTAAAGAATTTTGAATTTTGCTATCATTAACAACAAACTAATAAATACCAGTTTTTTATTGACTCTTCCTATTACATGCTTTACACCACCACATTAAATACATTGATATGTCAAAGCTTTTCAAGTAAGAAAAATTGTGCATTCACGCCTCTTGACTTAGTCATGTGCCATCCATGCAGCACAATTTCCAACATAACAAGACCTATTTTCCAAGGACATAAATAATTTTAATAATTCCTACTAGTTTTAATAAGAATAAAAAAGAATACCCAATAGGAATAAAACAGGAATTAATCTAACTTCAAATAAATATTATATCTCAGTTTGAGAATGACAAAGACTTTATGATTGTTGTGAATTTTAGAAAATAAAAATTTTTGTGAGACACTTTGCCAACTAAAAGAAATGGTCTTATGAAATCCACATGCAAAATTCTTGTAGGAGACTTATAAATAATACTTAAACACAATTAGAAAAATTGATACTTGATAGTCTTCATGGTTTTTGAACCAATAGAGCAATACATAAATTTGGCATTGCCAATGTTAAACTCACACACAAATAATGAACAAGATATAAAAGATAATCCTGAGATGAATTTCTATTCACAAAGATATACATTTATACAATCATTATGACCATTGGTTTCATATTCCAAGGTATCTTGTACTCTAGTGATTGTTCAATTTCAACCACATCAAAACTTAGTGAATTAGGTGTCTAACATTCCCCTCTTAATCTGAACGGGTATATATGAGTCCAAGAAAAGAGTTATAATAGAAAATTACAATAATTCATGACAAAAATAGGCTAGGTATGCTCTCTTAAATAATGGTATAAGGTGGGTGAACTCGAAGTCTCAATCGACAGAGATTTAAGGATGACCAATAACACTAGAATGCTTAGTGCAGTTCTTGGAACTCTTCCAAATCTGGCTAGAAGTTGAAGTCTTATGCTAAATGAAGTGACCCCTATTTTTTGAAAAGGGAGACCTCTGGGTTTCAAATTGGAACTCTTAGTGAAGCTCTCAGAACATTTCCAAACTTGCAAAGAAGTTTTTAGTATTCTACTAGAGGAAGCGTCCCTAATGCTTTGAAGAGGGAGACCATCAACAAGTAAAAGGAAGATCCTAACCTATGGAAAACATGAGAACCTGTTGAGGCCTCGAAAATCGCTGCAACAACATTGGGGGATAACCACCTGGTCCGGACCTTAATACAGCTCCCTTTTGGTTTGGAATGGTGACTCTGACTGGGGATAATGGGACCAGTTTCCCAGTAATGAAAAAGGGGTGGATGAATGATTGATTATCTAATCTTATGATAGGTGAATAACTTAATTTATCAGCAAAATAAAATAATTACTACTAATCCCGGGAACTATTGTACTTTGAAATGTAGCGCTTGATGATATATGTCTATTGACAAGCATATAGATGACTCTATATAATAAACATAGACATTCATTCATTCAATGATTACTTTGTTTAAATAGTTAAACAAAGTGATTAACACAATATTGCTACACTTATCATTTACATCATTGATACATATATGATCAAAAGAAAAACATAATATAAACATCCAATAGTGGAAAGAATAAAGAATGTTGTTAAAACACATAAATATATTTGATGATAGAAAAAGCGATCAAATGACAATTCATATAAAAAGAATGAATTCAGACATAGATAATAGTACCATATGAGCTGCTTAGCACTCCCAATATCAATCACTATTTGAAATTCTTCTTCCAACGCAGAAATACTTTCAAACAAAGACAGTAGTGCACATTCGCATAAAAGCTTCTTTGTCAAAATCAGAATAATTGGTCCAGTTTTATAAAAGAATATGCCTGAAGTATAGTAGTGCAACTTCAAGCTTTAAGTCATGTACAAAACTTACGACCCTTTCCAAATACAATGAAAGGGTCTATAAATACTTAATTAAGCTAACTATCTATGAAACTGAAATCCTACTTAATTGGTATCAATTTGATCTTGAATATCCCCTTCACAGTGATCTGGCAGTCAGCGGGATGAATCATCATTTAGGTTGTTTGCCTTTAAACCTAAGCTGACATATCGCAAGCATTGGCTCCACTTCAGGCAGTCTGTTGAGGCGAGAGTTGAGTTGGGCGGCATAGGTGGCATGCTGAATATTGGGAAGGTTATACCCAATTGCATCTGTAAGGCATTTGAGGGCGGCTCTCTGGCTGTGTGGTTTGACTGAGAAGAACCAATAGGTGTCCCATGTCAAACTGTTAATTCCTGCGATTAATCTCCCATTTTTCTCTAGTTCTGGATAACATGACTCCTCCAATGTTTTCGCCGCTGTCAATTTACCTAGAGTACATTGGGAAATCATGTTATACAAGTAGAGAGTATTATTGACTAATTCAACCAAATTACTTGTCGTTGATTTGCATCTTGAAATTGCTCTCTCTGCTTTCATTAACTGGGACTGCCATTCTGTAAATAATATTTCCTTATGTGATTCTAAAATCTTTGGTAAATTAGCTGCTTGTCCCTGATCGGTATCTTGCCACTCAAGAAAATTAGTTATTGTTTCATCGGCTTGATCCAAGTCTGTTCTAGCTTTTTATGATTTTACACTTATTGATGTCTTCAAATCGCATAATGGTTCCGTCTGGGCGATTTGTTGACATAAAAGCTTGATTTGTGTTATTAATGCCTTATTTATCTGTAATGCCTCTACTTTGAATTCGGCTATCTGTGGAAGATTCTTAGTTTTCTCTAGCTGGGCTGATAGTTGAGCAATTTGCTCATCTTTTGACTTCAACATTTGTTCATTCGCTGCTTTCAGTTGTCCCAATGCCTCAGACAGCTCTTTCTGCTTTTGGACTCCACTGTGATCAATCCTCTGTTTCTCTTCCTGCAATTGTTGAGTTAATTTATTATTTATTAGTGGTTGTGTTAACAATTGTCGCTCTGCCTGTTCCACCTTCTATTGTGCTTTTGATAGTTGCGCTTGAAATGAAAAGATCTCTTGGTCTTTTGTTTTCAGTAAAAGACTCACCTCTAATGCCTTATCTATTGTTGATGCTGAATAGGCTCCAGCATGTTGTGATAGTTTTGTTAGGTTGTCAGAGGGGTCAAATTCCTCCTTCCAAACCACGTTTCCCATCACCGTTTATTCTGGGAATAGGGAAGGTTGATCAGTCCTTCTCCTCTTCCTCTGTCGTTTTACCACATCTTTGTGTCTTGGGCTATAGAAGACATCCAAGGGAGGAATTTCTTCTATTGGAAAAATAATCTGATCATAGGGATCCTTTGGGATTATCTCTACTTCTTTCGAACTGGGTAGGCCGTTGGTTCCACTTGGAACCTGTTTTGAAGTGGTCTCCTGTGTATCTGCTGCTTTTGATGTCTCGGCATCTTTTGAGCATTCAAGATTACTGATAATTGAATCGAATTGCTGCCATTCCTGGAGCAATTTCGGGTCAATTTGAGTATCTACATTCACCTCTATGTTGTTCTGTTCCTGCTCTTTCGTCTGGGTTTCCTCTTGTCTTTTCATATGCACTTCCTCATGTTCTTTTGATGTAATAGGAGGTTCCTTAGTATGTCGTTGTTCAGGCTCGCTTGATCCTGTTGTTGGGGTTGTCGCTAACAGATCTAGAGGCAGAGTTTGCAACCTCTGTTCTCTAAGTCTGTTGAATTCAACTAACCCTTCATCTTTGTATTCCATTATGGCCAGCGATCTAACTTGGGACATCGACTTAGCTGAGGAGAACAGGTCATCAAACTTATCTTCTTTATGGTCAAACTTTGTCAGTTTGGCCTGTTCAAGTGCATTATAGGCAACTTTGTTGGGATCAAATCGCCTATTAGCGAGAGTTGCTAGAGTTAATGACTTCATCTTTGTAGATTCTTTTTCCGCATGTTTGAAATCATTCAAAGTGTAGACACCACATCTCAGAGGAAATGAGGGCCAGACCTGCTTCTTATTTTTCTTTAGAGTTTGTGTAACTCCTTCGGAGATAATTTGATAGGCTATCTCCCTCGCGAGCAGTTTATCAGGTATGTACAAAGGAAGGACATGAGGTTCGGCTTGGCTACCGAAAATTCTTATATAAGTAAATTTTTCCTCTCCGAACCATCTTCCTATTGATGTCAAATCAATCCCTGCTTGGTAAGAAATCTTGGGAGCATGTTTATCAAAAATAGAGTAATGAATGGGTAACATAAAGCCATTGCAGACTTGGTATAAATGGTGCCTATAGGAAGTTTTCCACAATTTCTGATGGTATATGTGAATAGGCATGGAGTCTTGTGAAGTCCACCTCCATCCGAGCATGGGAAATTTAGAACTAAAACACAGGGTGTCTAGTACATAAGCACTGTAGTAGAATGGGGGAATAAGCCTTTCAGTGACGCAGGTTTTGGTTCTAAAATCAAGAACTGCTGTTGCTAGCTTATCTGACAGTATAGTTGCCCAATCCATTATTTCACTATTACACGCCGCTTCCATCAAGGGAACCATTTCTATAGTGAAATTAGCAGAATCGTGCAACCCCCACAATCTACACATCATTATCCCAGCATAACAATAAGGAGAACATATGGAATCAACATAGTACTTGCCGGAAGATTCATGCTTGTGTTTTTCCAGATTTTTCCTCCAATCCTGAATGGGTTCAGATTTAGTTTCGTTCTCATTTCGGAAATTCTCCAGAAATACTTTGTTGTACTTCTTCTCTGGCACAGGCAAATGATACAATTGCCTCAAATCATTAGCTTGAAATGTACCGAAGATTCTCCCATCTCTGGTGCAGAAGGTTCTTTCTGAGATTGGGATTTCCTCAATTGCCCACCTCACTACATCTGTATATGGGAGAATTTGTTCCCGAGCTGCTATCCGATGAAGGAAAGAGTCGGCTAAGTCCTTTAAATTAGAATCAGATTTTCGATTGGTATCTGCTGTGGCTTGTACTGCTGTCACCTCTGGTCCGTCGGCCTCAATCAAATTATAGGTACTTTGCCAAGTAGTTCTGCCAAGTCCTGAACATGTAGTATCAGATATCAACCCTTTATTTTTAGTTCCTAGATCAGTGACGGGTTGTCCTGCGGCTGGTGAAGCGAAAGCGATTGCAGTTTTCTTAGACTTCTTCCCCATTCTGCTTGAATCTATTACTTCGGAAGAGTTCTGCACAAGAGTGAAAATGAACGTAATACAGAGAAGTAGTAGCGAAAACCAAATACGAGCAAGATATATTGATCAATGCATGATGAAGGATTAACTTAAAGTGGCCGCAGATACAATCTGTGACAAGATTTTTAAGCTTACTATTTCATTAAATGGCCGTTAAAACCTGCCAATCCTTTAAATGCCCATCATATTTTTTTATTGGCCGAATGATTTGTTTAAGCGTGCCTTGGATGTTTTGGCGGTTGAGCGCAGGTGAATCACTGTTTGGAAGATAAGGCCTTTAATACGAATTAATCGTAATATCCCCGCTTTAACAATTTTTGAAGTTTGTGCTTTTGGCTTTATCGCAATCGGGCGTCGGGGGAAAACTTAAATCGTTATATTGGTTCCTTTTGGAATCCCTGATCGCTGATAGCGATATCGCATCGCATCGGGAGTATTAATTGAGCACTTTGAAAAGCATGCATGGTACATCCCCGATCGCCGATAGCGATATCACATCGCATCGGAGCGAAAGGGACTTTATCGCATCGCATCGGAGCGAAAGGCACTTTTGTTATGGTAACTTATAATTGCCGATATCCGATAGCCTATTGCATGTTGTCGCGTCGGAGAAAACCAATGGGTCTTTAAATTATGCCTCCTTTGTCATTGCGACATGCGATCTTGCGATCGCTTTATCGCAATGATAAAAGATTAATCATTTATATTATAAGACCAAATAATTGGTTTATCAAAAAGGTTTTATAATGTTTTCATTTTGTTTTCGGACCTTTTTGAATAATACAAAGTTGATACCAATAAAAATAAAAAGGGACCCATTTCATATTATCATTTTGTGAATAAAATGATATGAAATGGGGGGTTGTTGTAGAGCACAACAATTGGCGATTCGCTGGAAGAAACAGTTATCTCTGAAAAGTATGGAAATACTTAAACTTTTTCAAAATAGAGTTCTCATCAAAGGGGAAAATTCTAATATAACTAGGTATATATGCATTCCAAATAAAATGAAACTATCTTTGCTAATTTCCTCTCTTGTTTAAAATTAGATACATTCTAAGTTTTAAATAGGCCTCTATTGGTTGATAATGATAAAACAGAAAACCTTTCCAAATCAACTTTTAGAATTGACTCCTTTGTCATAGGTAGAGCCTCTGCTGCCAGCAAACGTTCATAGTTTCGACAGGGATACCTTTTAACCATATTTTTGTCCATTGTCCCATTCATTTCAGAGTATGATTAACAGAATGAATTCAAAACATGCTTTTCATATTTTGCATTTCTTTTCTACTTTTCTGTTATTTTGTAAGATAAAAAGCCATTGTCCTGGTTTGGTGACCAGCTGAGTGACAATGCCATTCACTGGTAGTAATTTAACCAAACAAGCTGGTTCGTGATGAGACCCCTTGTCTTATAATTCTAAGCCATTACCCTATTTTGGTATGCAGTATTGGTAATGTCGGTTAAACTATTTCCTTATGATCATGGTAAGCCGGCTTGTAATAAGACCTCTTATCTTTTATATCAAATATTTTAGAATTACACTCTGAGTAATCATAAGCTTTGGTGAGTGGGATGGACAATTTTTCTCCTTAAGAGTAAATGGATGACAAGGTAAGAGTTAAAGATGCTGAAGTTGGATTAGTTCCTATTTTGATATTGATAACCTTTTTTGTGACCAATCTGAAAACATAAAATGATTTACAATATTTCTAAACTTTGAGAAGCGTTCACAAAAATTGAAGTGTGGTTTCAGAATGCAATTACACCTAATTGCCTAGAAATTATCCCTTTTGTTTAAGAGTTCTATTATTTTAAAAGCAAATATCAACACTACTTGTTTTGAGCAACTTTTAAGTACAGCAAAGGTCAACGGAAGATACCTTACAACTTTATTTTCTAATGATCCTACAAACTACAAAATTCTATATTAAAAAAAGGAGAAGGGGTTACCTCCTCAATTGAAGAATTTTTTTAAGAGAAGGCCATTAACAGGGAGAGAATCTCTCAAACCTGATAAATCTTGTAATATGAAGGTCGAATGGCCTATCTTCTCACAGATTTGAAATGTCCCAAGCCACATCTTATGGAACTTGGTGTGTTTTCCCTTGTCCTCATGGGCTTTGTCCCATTTCAGAACTAAATCACCGACTTGAAATTGTTTTGAACCGGATGAGACTGAATCAAAGGATGACTTGATGATTTGCTGATGTTTTGCATGAATAACCTTGGCTTTTTCTCTTTCCTCTTCTAATTTTAAAATTTGTTCATGTCTAAGTTGAATAGAAGAAGGGCTTTCCTCAATAAACTGAACTAGGGCTAGAGAAGGAAGGACAAGATTTGTTGGTAGCACTGCTTCTTTTCCATATACGAGGTTGAACGGAGAAGAACCTATGGAAGCTTTTTGTGTTATCCTATCAGCCCATAGTGCAAATATTAAGGATTTGTGCCATTTTTTATGATTCTGTTCGATACTTCGCTTAATAATTTTAATTAGATTTTTATTTGTCGACTCTGTTAAACCATTACCCTGGGGATAGTAATTAGCAGAATATTTTAATTTAAATCCTCTTTTAATAGTGAAATCAATCATAGCATTGCCTGAGAAATAAGATGCATTATCAAAAAAAAGAGCATTTGGGACACCAAACCTGGTAATGATGAATTGATCTATGAATTCAATAATTGCCTCAGAATTTGTTGTCTTTAAAGGAATTGCTTCAACCCACTTAGTAAAATAGTCAATAGCAATAAGGATATACTTATGCTGTTTGGAAGAATGTGGAGTAATTTCTCCAATGATATTCAATCCCCATTGCTCAAATGGTTGTTCAATGTTGACTGGTTGCAAAGGGAAAGCTGGTCTTCTTTGTCTTCCACTAGAAGTTTGACAATTTCGGCATTTCCTTACATATTCATGAGCATATCTAAACAGAGTGGGATAATAATATCCAGCATGAATGATTTTGTGGGCTGTTGTATCAGCTCCAAATGTCCTCCTGCTAGTCCATCATGTAATTCCTGCAAAACCTTTTGTGCTTCAGGTTTTTCTAGGCATCTTAATAAGATTGAATCATAATTTTGCCTAAAAAGCACATCATCAATAATTGTGAAATTTTTTGCTTTTAATCTAATGGCCCTTTTGTTTTTATAAGACAGGTTAGGAGGTGCATATCCATTTTTCAAATAAAAGATTAAGTCAGCATATTGTGATTCAGAATCAGTAATACTTATCTGGTTGATTTCTTTGGTTTGATCTATATCACCTGATTCTGGAATGTTGAATGCTCCTGCCAATAACCTGCAAAAACCTTGGCCTCTAACAATCTTTTCTGGTTTAATTTCTAAGTCATATTATTGAAGTGTTGTAACCCAATTTGCCCTTTTTTCACCTAGTTCCTTTTGGATTAATAGTTGCCTTACTGCAGGGAAAGGAACTATAACTTTTGTATGGGATTTTAAAAGGAAGGGTCTGTAATGTTTGATAGCTTTATATACAACAAAGGCTTGTTTTTCTACTTCGGAGTAACTCAATTCAGCACCCTGAAGATTTAAACTATAGAATGAAATGGGTGCTTCCAAATTGTGATTGTTAATCTGTGTGAGTACTGCTGCATAAGACAAATCAGATGCGATAGTATACAATGTGAAATGATTAGAAAAATTAGGAGTATTTAAGGCAGGGGCATTAATTATTGATTGTTTGATTAAATCAAATGCTTCCTTTTCTGCTGATCCCCATTTAAAGACTGAATTTTTCTTAATCATAGTTTGAAGTGGCAAAATGATTTGAGAAATGTCTCGAACGAATCTTTTGACAAAATTGATTTGGCCTAAAAATGACTGCATGTATTTTTTATTATGAGGGAAAGGGATTTCAGAGATTTCTTTGATCCTGTCGGGATCAATATAAATGCCATCTTTAGAAACAACAAAGCCTAAGAGCTTTCCTTGGTCAAGAGCGAAGAAGGATTTTTTAGGGTTAAGTGAAATACCGTACCTTTTGCAGCGTTGAAAGATTTGATTTAAATCATGCAAATGATTGGATTTCTCTTTAGAAAATACAGTAATATCGTCTACGTAGACGACTACTGTTTTGTTAATCAACCCTTTTAAAGCTATATCCATCGCTCTTTGGAACGTGGCTCCTGCATTAATAAGTCCGAAAGGCATTTTCTAATATGCATATGTTCCCCATTTTGTTTTGAATGTGGTTTTGAGTCGGTCATCAGGATGGACCAAAACTTGGTTATATCCTGAAAAACAATCTAAAAAGGACATTAATTCAGAGCCTGCCACTGATTGGAGTATCTTCTCCATAGTAGGTAATGGGAAATTATCTTTTAGGCTTGCCTTATTTAAATTTCTGAAATCTATAAAAATCGTAATGTCGCCATTTTTCTTTATGAATGGCACCATATTGGAGACCCAGTTTGAGTGCCGAACGGGAAAAATAATCTTAGCTTTCAAGAGTTTGTTGAGTTCAGATATTATTTGACTCTCTGAGTTCAGATGTATTTTCCTCAACTTCTGCTGAATTGGTTTCTGTTCAGGAAGCATTGGAATGGTATGTTGGATGATGGATGTATCATATGTCTTTAAATCGTCATATTTCCAAGCAAAAACATGTTTATTTTTCCGTAACAGTCTAATGAATGCTTCCTTCTCTTCCACGGAAAGTCCTAATCCTAAATTAATGTTTTGAGGATTTTGCTCAATGCCAAGGTTTATCAATTCAAACGTTAAGGTAGAACTTTGGAGCTTTGTATTGGTCACAGGTTTAAACATGTCTTTAATATCATAAAGATCTTCAAGCTTCACCATAGGCTTTGGGATTGAATTTTCCTCGTGTTTACCTCTCATTTGAAGGTCATGTTCGTTTTCCTCAATGATTTGATCATCATAGGACTTTTCGGAAGTTAAAAACTGTAAAATGTCTTGATCGTGGTTGAATACTCTCCAATTAGTGATATTGTTAGGAATGGATGGCCTAAAAAGTAATTCTACTGAAAATATATCTGGGCTATAATCTTCGGAAGGTAGGAGCTTGGAAGCAACATTGGCTAGCAGATCGGCTGCTGAATTTTGAGACCTGGGAATGGAAGAAATATTGAATGCTGAAAAGTGGGAGGTGAGTTCTTGTACCAGTGACTGATAATGTTTGAGATGGCTAGAAAGACAATGAATTGTATTCCTTACCTGTTTAATAATAATTTCAGAATCTCCAAACACTTTCAAATATTGGACCTTGAGGCCAATAGCTTTATATAGTCCTTGGACTAAGGCTTCGTACTCAGCTGTATTATTCGTGCATTCAAACTCTAACCTACATGACAACATTGTTTTTTCTCCCTGCGGGCTAATCAAAATACATCTTTCTCCTAAGCCCTCACTAGACTTGGACCCATCGAAATATACTGACCAAAGTAAATAAGTATTAACAATTTTATTTACAGTTTCCTCAACATCATTAAAACATCTTGACCTATCTGTTTGTGAATAATTTTCGATCTGAGATGTAGAATGGTTTACTGAGAAAGGAGATGGTTGGGCAGCGAAGTTGCCAAAGAATGACTCTGATGAATAATTCCTCAAAATGTTGTTATTAAATGCTATTTGTTGGTTTTCTTGTTCAAATTCTGTAACTGTATGGGTCATGTGTTTTTCCTGATCGATTTTTATTTGATTCGGCTTACCCTTATAGGGAAGCCACATATGGGACCAATCGGTAGAAATATACCCATGTAGTTTTTCAAACCAATCCCTACTCAAGATCAAACCATAAAATTCAGGTATATCGGCGATCAAGATATCAATTCTTTGTACTACTCTAGGATCATCCGATAGCCTGATAGTTACTGAGTTGATTTCTCCTAAAACCTGTACTTTAGTCCTGTCCAACTGCACAATATGAATAACAAACTTTTGGGGTTCAATGATCAGTTTGGAACAAACTGAAGCTGGCATTATATTAGAGGATGCCCCTAAGTCAATCAAACAGTTGTGCAAGTTTCTATTGTAGATCTCGTAGGTTAGAAGGAAAAGTGGAGTATGAGAATTTGATTGATCTCCTATCAGAACTGCATCAGTAGCTTCGACCATACCAGAAGGTGGTTGACCTGTATCATTTGCAGCTTTAGCACTAGGAAGGGGTGAAGTAGGAACATCATTTAATTCTTTGAGAAGAAATTTTTGTTGATGTTTCAATTTACTAAGTTCAAACATGGTAATATTTGCCTTAGTCCTTTTCATGTCATCAACAATATTGTAATCCATTGAATCGGACACTACCAATGTCTTAGATGTTGATGGGATAGTTGAGGTTGAAGGTTGGTTTTGTGGAACTGTTACAGGTGGCTTCTTCGGGGGTACATTTTCCTTTGTTGTAGTAGCACCTGAACTCCTTTCCTTCGAAGCTGTATGAACAGGTTTGGAGGTTCCTTTACTCTTGGTAGTGACAGGAAATGCTTCTTCTTCATTTTCTATATCGGAGTTAGGCAATATAAAATCCCACATTCCATGACATTCAACAATTGCCTCTTCTTCATCAGTTGGTGAAGCTGTTTCTTCTTCTCCTTCTTTAAGATCTGAATCAGCATTAGATATAACATTTGGTCGTTTTGATTCAGTTTTCTTGTAATTCCTAAAGGGTCTTTTGGTTGAGGTTTTAGCTACCTGTTTTTTAATTTCAACCATTTCATTTGACATAGTCTTGAGGACCTTTTGTAGACCCTCCATGTCATATGGATCTTTAGGGGTTTTATTCTTTGAATCATATTTAAAAGAATCTTTTTTGGTTTTTTTATCTTCAAGAGCAGCTTTCTTCTCTAGAGCATTAATACATTTCTCCACAGCAAGTGCTTCTTTCATGTTTTCAGCTAAAGTTGGTTTTCCAGCCCTGTCTACAAAAATAACTATATTGGCAGGTAGGGCAGTTATATACCATTTGCTTTGGATTTGTTCACTTGGTTTGGAGGCCGTTGGGATTTTATTCAAGAGTTTATTGAATCGCGCATTAAATTCTTTAATCAGTTCCCTATGCTCTATCCTAAGATTGGAGAGATCATTTATTAGTGTAGCCAAAGACTTATCATCACCATACTTAGTAAGAAACTATTCTTGGCAAGTCGTCCAACTGGTAATGGAACCAGAAGATAAGGGAAAATACCAGGATCCTGTTGATCCTTGCGAAGTATAAGGGAAAAGCCTAACGACAACATCTTGCTCCGTTACTCCCTTCAAGTTAACTGCCAACAGGAAGTTATTAATATGTTCCTCAGCTTGTGCTCCATCATCTGGATTAAACTTAGGTAACCATTTCTTAGGTGCATCAGGTAATGCATGCAATAGAGCAGGCATATTGACTGCACCAAGCCTGGTCCATGGATCTGCCATTGTAACCGCAGTAGTGGATGATATTACTGTTGAACTTACAGAAGTCTGGGAAAGAGTTGATATTAAGGATTGTGCAGGTTGGGCTGTTGAAGTTGCTAGTCCCTGATGAACAACGATCTGTGATGAGGGAGTGGATGGTTGACTTCGCACCGGGGAAGGTGAGATGGAGGATGTGGATGAAAGTTCTTCACTATGAGATCCTTCAGTGTTTTTCTTCGCCTTTTTCCTTTTGGGTAAAGGGAATTCAGTCGGTTCAATACCGAGCTTTTTGCTCTGAAGTCTGGTGAGAGGGTGAGGTAAATTGAACTGCGAAGTCACACTGCTTTGAGATACATCAGATTTCTGTGGTGATATGGAGAAACTCTGAAGTTTGTGGATAAGGGACTGGACTTCAGGAGATTCAAGACTTAGTTGTTCTGTAGTATGATGGGTTTGAGCAATGGTAATTGATTCCTCTTCTTCTTGTTTGGATACTGGAGAACCAGCATGCAATTGGGAAGTATGAGGTGAAGTGGAGGGAGAATTACTCTTTGAATGGTCTGTAGATTTGGGTTTTCTTGCCATTCACAGTTGATGGTCCTCCTTCTAGCGCCAAACATGTTGAGGCCTCGAAAATCACTGCAACAACATTGGGGGATAACCACCCGGTCCAGACCTTAATACAGCTCCTTTTCCGTTTGGAATGGTGGCTCCGACTGGGGATAATGGGACCAGTTTCCCAGTAATGAAAAAGGGGTGGATGAATGATTGATTATCTAATCTTATGATAGGCGAATAACTTAATCTATCAGCAGAATAAAAGAATTACTACTAATCCCGGGAACTATTGTACTTTGAAATGTAGCGCTTGATGATCTATGTCTATTGACAGGCATATAGATGACTCTATCTAATAAACATAGACATTTATTCATTCAATGATTACTTTGTTTAAATAGTTAAACTAAGTGATCAACACAATATTGCTACACATATCATTTATATAATTGATACATATATGATCAAAAGAAAAGCATAATATAAACATCCAATAGTGGAAAGAATAAAGAATGTTGTTAAAACACATACATATATTTGATGATAGCAAAAGCGATCAAATGACAATTCATATAAAAAGAATGAATTCAGACATAGATAATAGTACCATATGAGCTGCTTAGCACTCCCAATATCAATCGCTATTTGAAATTCTTCTTCCAACGCAAAAATACTTTCAAACAAAGACAGTAGTGCACATTCGCATAAAAGCTTCTTTGTCAAAATTAGAATAATTGGTCCAGTTTTATAAAAGAATATGCTTGAAGTACAGTAGTGCAACTTCAGGCTTTAAGTCATGTACAAAACTTACGACCCTTTCCAAATACAATGAAAGGGTCTATAAATACTTAATTAAGCTAACTATCTATGAAACTGAAATCCTACTTAATTGGTATCAATTTGATCTTGAATATCTTCTTCATAGCAATCTAGCAGTCGGCGGGATGAATCATCATTTAGGCTATTTGCCTTTAAACCTGAGCTTACATATCACAAGCATTGGCTCCACTTCGGGCGGTCTGTTGAGGTGAGAGTTGAGTTGGACGACATAGGTGGCATCCTGAATATTGGGAAGGATATACCCGATTGCATCTGTAAGGCATTTGAGGGCGGCTCTCTAGCTGTGTGGTTTGACTAAGAAGAACCAATAGGCATCCCATGTCAAACTATTAATTCCTGCGATTAATCTCCCATTTTTCTCTAGTTCTGGATAACATGACTTCTCCAATGTTTTTGCCGCTGTCAATTTACCTAGAGTACATTGGGAAATCATGTTAGACAAGTAGAGAGTATTATTGACTAATTCAACCAAATTACTTGTGGTTGATTTGCATCTTGAAATTTCTCTCTCTGCTTTCATTAACTGGGACTGCCATTCTGTAAATAATATTTCCTTATGTGATTCTAAAATCTTTGGTAAATTAGACGCCTGTCCCTGATTGGTATCTTGCCACTCAAGAAAATTAACTAATGCTTCATCGGCTTGATCCAAGTCTGTTCTAGCTTTTTCTGATTTTACACTTATTGATGTCGTCAAATCGCATAATGGTTCCACCTGGGTGATTTGTTGACATAAAATATTGATATGTGTTATTAATGCCTTATTTATCTGTAATGCCTCTACTTTGAATTCAAATATCTGTGGAAGATTCTTGGTTTTCTCTAGTTGGGCTCATAGTTGAGCAATTTGCTCATCTTTTGACTTCAGCATTTGTTCATTCGCTGCTTTAAGTTGTGCCAATGCCTCAGACAACTCTTTTTGCTTTTGGACTGCACTGTGATCAATCCTTTGTTTCTCTTCCTACAATTGTTGAGTTAATTGATTATTTATTTGCTGTTGTGTTAACAATTGTCGCTCTGCCTGTTCCGCCTTCTGCTGTGCTTCTGATAGTTGCGCTTGCAATGAAAAGATCTCTTGGTCTTTTGTTTTCAATAAAAGACTCACCTCTGATGCCTTATCTATTGTTGCTGCCGAATAGGCTCCAGCATATTGTGATAGTTTTGTTAGGTCGTCAGAGGGGTCAAATTCCTCCTTCCAAACCACGTTGCCCGTCACTGTTTGTTCTGGGAATAGGGAAGGTTGATCAGTCCTTCTCCTCTTCCTCTGTCGTTTTACCACAACTTTGTGTCTTGGGCTATAGAAGGCATCCAATGGAGGAATTTCTTCTATTTTCAAAATAATCTGATCAGAGGGATCCTTTGGGATTATCTCTACTTCTTTCGAACTGGGTAGGCCGTTGGTTCCACTTGGAACCTGTTTTGAAGTGGTCTCTTGTGTATCTGCTGCTTTTGATGTCTCGGCATCTTTTGAGCATTCAAGATTACTGATAATTGAATCGAATTGCTGCCATTCCTGGAGCAATTTCGGGTCAATTTGAGTATCTACATTCACCTCTATGTTGTTCTGTTCCTGCTCTTTCGTCTGGATTTCCTCTTGTCTTTTCATATGCACTTCCTCCTATTCTTTTGATGTAACCGGAGGTTCCTTAGTATGTCGTTGTTTAGGCTCGCTTGATCCTGTTGTTGGGGTTGTCGCTAACATATCTAGAGGCAGAGTTTGGAACCTCTGTTCTCTGAGTCTGTTGAATTCAACTAACCCTTCATCTTTGTATTCCATTATGGCCAGCGATATAACTTGGGACATCGACTCAGCTGAGGAGAACATGTCATCAAACTTATCTTCTTTATGGTCAAACTTTGTCAATTTGGCCTATTCAAGTGCATTATAGGCGACTTTGTTGGGATCAAATCGCCTATTAGGAAGAGTTGCTAGAGTTAATGACTTCATCTTTGTAGATTCTTTTTTTGCATGTTTGAAATCATGCAAAGTGTAGACACCACATCTCAGAGGAAATGTGGGCTAGACCTGCTTCTTATTTTTCTTTAGAGTTTGTGTAACTCCTTCGGAGATAATCTGATAGGCTATCTCACTCGCCAGCAGTTTATCAGGTATGTACAAAGGAAGGACATGAGGTTCGGCTTGGCTACTGAAAATTCTTATATAAGTAAATTTTTCCTCTCCGAACCATCTTGCTATTGATGTCAAATCAATCCCTGCTTGGTAAGAAATCTTGGGAGCAGGTTTATCAAAAATAGACTAATGAATGGGTAACATAAAGCCATTGCAGACTTGGTATAAATGGTGCTTATAGGAAGTTTCCCACAATTTCTAACGGTATATGTGAATAGGCATGGAGTCTTGTGAAGTCCACCTCCAGCTAAGCATGTGAAATTCAGAATTAAAACACAGGGTGTCTAGTACATAAGCACTGTAGTAGAATGGGGGAATAAGCCTTTCAGGGACGCGGGTTTTGGTTCTAAAATCAAGAACTGCTGTTGCTAGCTTATTTGATAGTATAGTTGCCCAATCCATTATTTCACTATTACACGCCGCTTCCGTCAAGGGAACCATTTCTATAGTGAAATTAGCGGAATCGTGCAACCCCCACAATCTACACATCATTATCCCAGCATAACAATAAGGAGAACATAGGGAATCAACAGAGTACTTACCAGAAGATTCATGCTTGTTTTTTGCCAGATTTTGCCTCCAATCCCGAATGGGTTTGGATTCAGTTTCGTTCTCATTTCAGAATTTCTCCATAAATGCCTTGTTGTACTTCTTCTCTGGCACAGGCAAACAATACATTTGCCTCAAATCATTAGCCTGAAATGAACCGAAGATTCTCCCATCTCTAGTGCAGAAGGTTTTGTCTGTTATTGGGATTTCCTCAATTGCCCACCTCACTACATCCGTATATGGGAGAATTTGTTCCCGAGCTACTACCAAATGAAGGAAAGAGTTGGCTAAGTCCTTTAAAGTAGCATCAGATTTTAGATTGGTATCTACTGTGGCTTGTACTATTGTCACCTCTCGTCCTTTGGCCTCAATCAAATTATAGGTACTTTTCCAAGTAGTTCTGTCGAGTCCTGAACATGTAGTATCAGATATCAACCCTTTCTTTTTAGTTCCTGGATCAGCGACGGGTTGTCCTGGGGCTGGTGAAGCGGAAGCGATTGCAGTTTTCATAGACTTCTTCCCCATTCTTCTTGAATCTATTACTTCGTAAGAGTTCTGCACAAGAGTGAAAGTGAACGTAATATAGAGAATTTGTAGCGAAAACCAAATACGAGCGAGATATATTGATCAATGCACGATGAAGGATTAACTTAAAGTGGCAACAGATACAATCTGTGAAAAGCTTTTTAAGCTTACTATTTCACTAAATGGCCGTTAAAACCTACCAAATGATTTGTTTAAGCGTGCCTTGGATGTTTTGGCGGTTGAGCGCAGGTGAATCACTGTTTGGAAGACAAGGTCATTAATACGAATTAATCGTAATATCCCCGCTTTAACAACTTTTGAAGTTTGTGCTTTTGGCTTTATCGCAATCGGGCATCGGGGGAAAACTTAAATCGTTATATTGGTTCCTTTTGGAATCCCTGATCGCTGATAGTGATATCGCATCGCATCGGGAGTATTAATTGAGCACTTTGAAAAGCATGCATGGTACATCCCCGATCGTCGATATCGATATCGCATCACATCGGAGCGAAAGGGACTTTATCGCATCGCTTCGGAGCAAAAGGCACTTTTGTTATGGTAACTTATAATTGCCGATATCCGATAGCCTATTACATGTCGCATCGGAGAAAACCAATGGGTCTTTGAATTATGCCTCCTTTTTCATTGCGACATGCGATCTTGCGATCGCTTTATCGTAATGATAAAAGATTAATCATTTATATTATAAGACCAAATAATTGGTTTATCAAAAAGGTTTTATAATGTTTTCATTTTGTTTTCGGACATTTTTGAATAATACAAAGTTGATACCAATAAAAACAAAAAGGGACCCATTTCATATTATCATTTTGTGAATAAAATGATATGAAATGGGGGGTTGTTGTAGAGCACAACAGAACCTCAACCAAAATGGAGGTCTCAAACTACGATGGTTTAAGGAAGACCACCAACCATAGGCATGCTCATGGTCTTTTGTGTGTTTGCATAAAACTCTGAATCTAGGTATGCTTGTCTCTAGCTATAAGCTCAGGAAGCAGGTTGAGGTTGTGGGTATGGCTCGATTGATTTATCTTTGAAGCTTGTAGATTATCATCGATTCCCCCTATCAGATACAAGGTGAGAAAACGAATGAAACCCAACTACAATACTTTTTAATGTTCGAGAACAAATTTTGTGGTGTGAGTGAAATACCTTCTTCGTTGTTGCAGCTGATTGGCAAGAAGCAATCCATCGAAAGTGAATCTTCATTCTTCTAAGAGGCTTGCTTCTGAAACATTTATTTGAATGATGATTTTGCTGACCACAATGGTTAAAAGGGTGAAGATCAAAACAATGATCTTTCACATGATTAACTTTGTCACAATGTTGGCAATGGACAATCTGGTGTGAATGTGGAGGAGCATAATTTGAAATAGGTGAAGAGAAATTACCTTGAATAAATCCAACATTTTGAAACATGATGGACTTCGAATAGTATAGAGTATGAAATGACACATCATTGTCATATCCAAGACCAATTCTATTCTTGTTGTTGACAATCTCCCCCAAGGTCTAAAAATCTTTTTAGGAAGTGCAGGATGAATTTCCACATTTGTATGCAAAAATGCTCTTGAAATTGGCACTTGATGGGAATTAACCTCGACTTTATTGAATTGATCACTAGATGGCTACTAATGGGAGTGAGTGTCAACCTCAAATAGAGGATTTTTTAGAACAAAAACAAGTTCAGAATGGTGTCTTTCCTGATGTAACTCATCTTGATGAGTTGTGACTTGAGCTGCAATAAATCAATCTTCCCTTGTGAATTTTGTAAACAACTATGACTATCAAAGAGAGTGTCTTTGTTGACTTTCATTGTATCATGATCAATGAAGTCCATAAATGTTTATAGGAACTCTAATACATTTGTAACTCTTTATACATTTGTAACTCTTTCCATTTTCCTCATTGTCACTTTCTTCTCATCAGATGGCTTCTTCTCATCCTTAGCCTTCTCCCTATTACAAGAACCACCACCCTTCTCTTCAATATAATAAGCCTTCAAACCAAGCCCACCATTAATGTGTTAGAAAGTACTTTATTTATTCAATAAAAACCTTTGTAAAGCCTCATCACTCCGCCTGACAATGGTGATCCCTGGAATTTTCACCTTGCCCAAGAATTTCCTATGATGAGAGGATGAATTCTCCTTATAAGAAATAATGCCCAAACTCAAGTTATGGAGAGTTGTAGGGTTTGTTATATTGAAAACCAACTTCTCTTTCCAAACATGATTGAGGTCCTTTTCTTTTGCATGGGATAAAAAACTTTGTCGAAACTCAAGTTATGGAATGTTATAGGATTTGTTATATTGAAAACCAACTTCTCTTTCCAAACATGATTGATGTCCTTTTGTTTTGCATGAGCTTGAAAACTTTGGTACTCAAATTTTACTTCAACAAAGTACTTGCAAAACCGTGGCCATGAGATTGTGGGAATCCACCACTTCAACCACAAATTTCCTCATACTCATTCTCTATTCACTTCTCCAACAAAAGACAAAACTTTAAAAAGTGAAAATTATAGGCCTATTAGCGTACTTACCTCTGGGCTTTATCGCTAGCTAGTGCTTTTAAGCTCTATGTCGGAAATGAATATCAACAAGTGTGTTGTGGCTACTAGAGGCGTTGGTTTTATCAGAATCCATACTACTTTGCAACTCCTCGAGGATGCATATGAGGTTTATATCATCGACAACTTATATAAATTTGTTGAAGAAGCAGTCAATAGACTGAGGGATTTAGTTGATCAATGATTCCACCAAAATATTCACTTTTTTTCATGGAGATCTAGTTCTAAGAAGGAAATTCTCATAAAAAAAATTCGAGCCATGAATTTTGATGTTTGGCAGTGGAAATCAAAGCTTTGTGCTCTAATCACCTACGCTAATTCTCTTACGAGTCTTGCTTCTCTGGAAGGAAATGTGTTTGATACATGCTTTTGATTCAACAACCATCTATTTATACAATTAATATATTTTCAAATACTTAATTTCAATTGAATCAATCAGAATTGAAACAACAACCAAAAACACCTTTGCTATGGGGCTATGTTGGTTAGCCTTTCATTGGTGAAAGGGATGTTATGGCATGTTGTACTCAAATACCAACTAACTCATGAATAAGTGAATGAGTAACCTCAAATTCCAAACATCCACAAGGAAAAGCTCTTTGTGTTTCAAGAAGCACATTTCATTCTGTGAAGAAGAGAGGCTGGAGGCTTTAGAGGGAGGAACATTACAATGAGCGAAGGCGTTGGAGTGCAGAGCATTATAGTTAGTGAAGAATGTTGGAAATAATAATCCCAACCACAGTCTTAAAAACACTCAAAAACACCATGCTTGCCCATTTTACTACTGTAGGGTTGCTATTTTGTTTGCAGGTGGAAGGATTGAAGTTAGAGTAGAAGTACAACACTCACCATTCCGCAACACAACAAAGATTTTAAGGCATTTAATGAATTTTGGTAAATAGGTATCGGAAAACATTTACTCCATGAATTTTTGCCCATACTCCACAACACGTGCAATTTCAAAAAAGCAATTATTTTGTATAATCGCCCATGTTGTGTATTAATTATTTTCTCTCTCATGTATTAATGTCAAATTTCTATGTTGAGATAAATATGAATGTAAAAAGTCATTTGCATGGTTGAGAGAGCAAGAGAGGGTGAAAGTCTGTGAGGTAGTAAGGAGAGAACCGTCGAGGAAATATTGGTGGGCGCGTGAAAACCAATTTTATGGAGTTTTACGGACATTTTCTCCACAACTCCAGTTATGTATAAATCACAGTAAGTCTTTTGTATTTTCACTTGGAGTTGCGGCCTCCATTTATCACACAAATGTATTCTTCCTATGTTTTGAAATATAATACAGAGTATGTTATGTTGCAATGTGGTTTTAAACCTTCATGAGTGAATTTACCGCAACCTTTTTGTTTCTATTATGTTTTTCCATGAGTTATTTCCTGTGTATTATTTAAGTGTCTATGTAGTTATGATATCCTTGTCGCAACTGAATTCTGAGCCAAAATCCTCTCCTCTGCCCCTACGAATTTTTTCTCTAACATGGTAGGAGAGCAAGTTAAATATTGTTAGTGTAAAAACAAGTGTTTTTACTAGAAATTAAATAAAAAATTGAGCGAAGATTGTTTTTTAGCATATTTATGAGTAGGTAGAATGTTTTTTTTCTCACTCAAAAATGGAAACATCAAGAACAAGCTTGACTAATCCTAAGATACCTTAGTTTAATGGAAACATTTATGATTATTGGGGTATTACAATGAAGGTTTTGTTTTCTTCTCAAGACATTTGGGATTTGGTGGAGAATGGTTTCCGTAACCACCAGATGCAACAACATACAATGTCTTGTCTCAAGAAGAAACGTATTTGTTGAGGGGCAATAAGAAGAAGGATGCAAAGTCCCTCTTCTATATTTTTGAAGCAGTTCATGAAAGTATTTTCCCAAGGGTTGCAGTAGCAACGAAGTCTAAGAAAGCATGGGACAGCCTCGAGACAGCCTACCAAGGCATGGCGAAAGTCAACACAACAAAGCTGCAAATGTTGAGAAGAAACTTTGAAACACTTTGTATGAAAGAGTCTGAGAATGTGGACTCATTTTTTACACATGTAATTGGGTTGGTTACTCAAATCAAGTCTCATCGTGCGACACCTAAAGAAAGGAGAATAGTTAAGAAAGTTTTGAGAATTCTGCCATCAAGGTTTGATGCCATTGTTGCAGCCATATAAGAGATAAAGGATCTCTCATAGTTTTTAGTGGATGAGCTTCATGCATCACTGATTTCTCATGAACATAGACTGAATAGAGCAACGAGATCCTTGTTGGAGCATCTCTTCAAGACACAAGTTTCATTTGGTCAAGGTATAGGTAGAGGAAAATCATATGCTAGAGGAGGAGGAAGATGCCCATGCATAGGTGGAAGAAGCAACCCTTCAATCTCAAGTGGAAGAGGCAGCAATCAAAATCCAAGTCAAGGCCCGAGCCAAAATTAAGCACAAGGTCAGAGGTATGATAAATCTCATGTTCAATGTCATTACTGTAAGAAGTATGGTCATTATGCAAATGAATATAGAAAGAAGCAATATGACATTAGTAACAAACCAAGTGTAAATTTTACAAAGGAAAACCAAAACCATGATAGCATGTTTTTAACTTGTAATGTAGCACAAGAAAAACAAATTGATATATGGTATCTAGATTCAGGGCGTAGCAACCACATGTCATGATACATAGAAATGTTTTCCATTCTAGATGAAAGTGTGAAATCTGAAGTGACATTAGGGACTGATAGCAACGTCTCTGTGATGGGAAAAGGAAGAGTTGAGACCCTAACAAAAAATGGGGAGAAGAAGTACATCTTATATATTTACTTTGTCCCCAATCTAAAGCATAATCTCAGAAGCATTGGAAAACTGATGTGAAAGGGCTATAATGTCTTCTTCAAACATGGTGTGTGAAAAATTTTGGATAGGCCTTGAAGAAGAAAGCTGATTACAAAGGTTCAAGTGACAAACAATAGAATTTCCCCCCTAAAATTAAGATCAAATTTCAAGAAATAAGGTGCACAAGAACAACTATCAATGAACTCACAAGAGGATGAAAGAAAAGATCCAGTTGTCACACAAGAGGTCAAAGATGAAAATTGGTTATGGCATTTGAGATTTGGACATCTCAACTTTGGATGTTTGAATGTGTTGCATAGGAAAGGCATGGTGAAGTGATTACCACTCATAGAAAAACTGGACAGCCTGTGTGAAGAATGTATCTTGGGCAAGCAACATAAAGAAACATTTCCAGCTGGATAGTAAGTAAGGGCAAAGACACCTTTGCAGATTTTCCACTCATATTTATGTGGACCAATGCAGACATCATTAATTGGTTGTGGCCGCTATCTATTTACCTTCATAGATGACTACAGAATGAAAACATGGGTCTATCTCCTCAAAGAAAAAGTGAAGTGTTTGAGCGCTTTCGCCAATACAAGGCTCTTGTTGAGAAGCAAAGTGGACACTACATCAAAGTCCTCAGGACTGATAGAGGTGGTGAATACATCTCAAATGACTTCCTTTGATTTTATAGGGAGCATTGAATTCACAAGCAATTTACAACAAGATATACACCCCAACAAAATGATGTCATGGAAAGGAAGAATAGGACCATTATGGAAATGGAAAGGAGTATGTTGAAAACGAGCATTTGCCGAATGATTATTGGGTTGAAGCTGTCGCTTGTGTAGCATATATCTTGAATAGATGTCCAACCAAAAGCATCCAGAACGTGGTTCCTAAAGAGGCATGGAGTGGAAGAAAGCATAGTGTCACTCACATGAAAGTCTCTAGGTGTGTGGCGTATGAACATGTCCCAGATGAGTTGAAGAAGAGGTTGGACAAGAAGGGGTAGAAATGCATCTTTGTTGGATACAATGATGAATCCAACGTATATAAGCTGTACAATCCATCAACCAAGAAGGTCATAATGAATAGAGATGTGCAGTTCATAGAAGATGAAGCATGGGATGGAAGTTTAGAGAAGACAATCAATGTCAAAGCATGTATACCACATGAGGACAAAGAGGAATTAACAGGAGCAAGTAATTCCTCAACAGTGACTCCCTCTACTCCTATTCAAGCACAATAAAGCAGACAATAAGTAACACCATCAACAAATAATAGGAAAACGTCGTGGAGTCAAGAATGTGCTTCTCCAAGCACACCGCAAAGCACAACAACAAGTGAAATGTCAAGCCCTTCTTCAACAAACACAAGAAGACCAAAATTTAGAAATTTAAATGAAATTTATGAGCAAGATGAAATTCATAGCAGCACTAGTTTGAATTCATTATTTTCTTCGTTTTTTCATGCAGATGACCCAATCCACTTTGAAGATGTAGTCAAAGAAGAAAAATGGTTTGCGGAAATGGAGGAAGAAATAGGAGCAATAGAAAAACATGACACATGGGAGTTAGTGAACCTTCCGCAAGGAAAATAAGTCATTGGAGTGAAGTGGCTCTATAAGACCAACAGCAATGTCGATGGGAAGATTGAAAGGCATAAAGCAAGGCTAGTTGTCAAAGGATACAAGTAGTGACATGGAAGAGATTATGCGGAGACGTTTGCGCCACTGACGACGATGGAAATAGTGCATATAATTATGGCGATTGTGGCATAACATAAATGAAAAGTGTATCAAATGGACATAAAATCAGCGTTCTTGAATGGAGTGTTGAAAGAGGAAGTGTATGTTGCACAACCACCTCTTTATGAGGTACAAGGCCAAGAAGGAAAAGTGTATCAGTTGAGGAAAGCTCTTTATGGGTTGAAGCAAGCACCGCTTTCATATAGCAGGATAGATTCTTACTTGTTGGACAATGGTTTCGACAAATGTGATAGTGAGCCTACTCTCGACATCAAAGAGAGCAATGGAAAGATTCTTATTGTCATCTTATATGTAGATGATTTGATTTTTATAGACAATGATCATTTCCTCATCGTTGATTTCAAAGAAGTCGCAAAGAGTGAATTTGAAATGACTTACTTGGGGTTGTGAAGATATTTTTGGGCATAGAACGAAGCAAACAAAAAATGGCATTTTATCTCTTAAGCAACGTATGTAGTAGACATTTTGGAGAGGTTTAATATGCAGAATACAAATCCCCATCAACTCCAACTATCATGGCATTGAAGTTGAGGAAAGAAGATTGCAACAACAATGTCAATCTGACATTATACAAAAGTATGATAGGAAGCTTGATGCATTTGACCGCCAATAGGCCGGATATAACGTATGCAGTGAGTTTGGGTGTCGAGGATCATGGAGACACCCAAGGAAACACATTGGCAAGGAGCGAAAAGGATTCTAAGGTATGTCAATGGGACAAAACAGTATGTTGTTTTGTACACCGGAACAAGTGATTTCAAGTTAGTTGGTTATACTGATAGTGATTGGGCAAGAAGTGTTGATGACAGAAAGAGCATATAAGGATATGTTTTTCATTTGGGTTCGAGAGCCATTTCATGGGCTTCCAAGAAGTAGTTAGTAGTTTCATTATCAAAAGCACAAGTTGAATATGTCACCCCAACATCAACAAGTGTCACGAAGTTTGGATGAGAAGGATGTTGAGGGATCTTAGCCATGACCAAGGGGGAACGACAATTGTTTTCTCCGACAACACCTAAACAATTACATTATCAAATAATTTTGTTTTTCACAAGAGGACTAAGCATGTTGATGCTAAATATCATTTTATCACACACTTGATTAACAATGATTAAATTGTGTTGCAGCACTGTAGGTCATGGGAACAATTTGATGATATTTTCAAAAAGTTTTGGGACGTGAAAGTTTTCTTTATCTCAAAGATTGTTTGGGAATTGTCAATGGTGGTAGTGGTGATGAAGGGGGAGTGTTGGAAATAATAATCCCAACCACTGTATTAAAAACACTCACAAACACCATGCTTTCTGAGTCAACTACTACACTGTTTCAATTTTGTTTACATGCAAAGGACTCAAGTGAGAGTAGAAGTACAACGCTCACCATTCGACAACAAAATAGAGAGTTTAAGGCATTTAATGAATTTTGGGAAATAGGTATGGGAAAACATTTACTCCGCCACTATTTCCCACACCCCACAACACCTTCAAATTCAGAAGACCAATTACTCTATATAATGGCCCATCATGTGTATTAATTATTTTCTTTGCCATGTATTAATGTCAAATTCATCTGTTGAGATAAATATGAATGTAAAGAGTCATTTTCATGGTTGACAAATCCAAAGAGGGTGATAGTTTTTGAGGTAGTGAGGAGAAAACATAGAGGAAATATTGGTGGGCACTTTAAAACCAGTTTTACATAGTTTTACACACATTTGCTTCACAACCCCACTTATGGGGTAAGTCTTTTGTGCTTTCACTTGGAGCTGCAACCTCCACACATTTGCTTCACAACCCCACTTATGGGGTAAGTCTTTTGTGTTTTCACTTGGAGCTGCAACCTCCATTTATCGTATTTTTCCTATGTTTTGAAATATAATACAAACCAATTTTACCTAGTTTTACACACATTTGGTGGGCAACCCTAGTTATGGGGTAAGTCTTTTTTGTTTTCACTTGGAGCTGCAGCCTCCATTTATCAAGGGAATGTATTTTTCCTATGTTTTGAAATACAATACAAATTATGTTATGTTGGGATGTGGTTTTAAACCTTATGAGTCAATTTTTTTGTTTCTACTCTATTTTGACATGAGTTATTTACTCTTTATTATTTAAGGATTTACGTAGTTGCAATATTTTCGGGCAACATAAGACTTACCTTGGTGCTGAGCCAGACTCCGCTACTCTGCCCATGCAAAATTTTCTCTAGCAAAGAATATGAATGGCACCTGAAAACAAAATCAACCGCTCCACAATGACATATGCGGGGGCATTTTTTGGCAGAGGTAGATGTGAGAAACTCACGGTGAAGGGAACGTTGAGGTGGTACGCATGCGATGCCAAGTGGGGATAAATTATGTTAGACTAGATAAGAATAGGGAGAGTTCCACTTCTGCAATGTAGAGAGTGTTTCTTTGACTACTAAATCTTCCCATAAAAAAATAGGTTTTAGAAAAATATGCGATAGCTTGTTGGTGCTCCATAGAGCAGCAGAAAAAGACACGAGATTGTGGACACAAAACTAGTGGTTCAAATTATTAATTAGAGTATTTTATGATATCATGAGTGACATATAAATGTGGAATGAGATAAGAAAGATAATTGTCACATATTCTATTCATAAAGATATACATTTATACAATTATACAATATTTTATGACTATTAATTTCATATTCCAAAGTCTCTTGGACTCTACTAATGATTCAACCTTCACCATACCAATGTCCAAGAACTCAGCCTCATTTATTACAAAAAGATCATTCCTCATGCTCCGCTCACTAGAGTTAACAAATTTATCTTTCCTAACCAATTTGCATTATGATGAATATCACCCAGGTATTCTTTCAATTGGAGGAACAATGTTCATGAATTTCTAGCGTACAATGAAATGGTGGAGTGCACGCATTTCTGTTGGCTCGTTAATGAATCATACAATTGAGTTGAAAGGATGCAAAATTTATGATTTTCAAAATTTCCATTGCCTGCGAGAAAGAGAAGAAGCTCATTCCGTTATTCACTAAAATTTGTGGGTATTTGTTACATGTATACTTACATTCCACTGGAAACCCTAATACACTTTGTAGTCATTCTGAAAATGGACCCTCGGACTATGTGAGCTTTGGTTAGAACACCTAAGAGTTCCAGGTATGTTATCAACAATGCCCGACTGAACCAGATGACAGGGAAATATGTGACATCGACCTGGAAACCGGATGGAATGTAGCTACGAGATGGGGAGATATTCTGTTGTAGTTGGATAGAAGACAGTCATGCAGGTCTTTCTTTTATTGACGTGATGGAAATGGAACAACATCCTAATTTAGAGCTGACCAGTTTACAGGGAATCAGCATGAAAGGTACTCCCGAAATACCACTCGTCTCGAGCTGCGAAGAGTTCAAATGAAACATAAAGTGGAGCCCGAAACGCCATTTGTTTTGAGGGTACAAATCACATACAAGAGAGGAATTACAGGGCGGATTAACTTAATAAGCAGTCAAAAATATATGTTTTAGAGTATAAATTCCATTACAGTATATATTTTGGAACACAATTTAACTGTCTTTAAAAATGACTATTAATTAATTAACTTCCGTTTGCTAAAAACTAGAACGAGTGCATCGACCATTGGCTGAATATTCAATATTACTGGTGGTATATAGTGGTATGTAGGTTATAGGTTCTTGAATTTAAATTGTGTAGTTTAAACTGAACACAATTTCGTGCCGAAAACCATACAAATTTCACTTAGGCATAATTTTGAGAAATTGTAGTGATTTTTTTTTTAAATCTAGGTTACTGCTGTCGAGCTATATGTGGCTTGGGTTCTTAATAGAAATAAATCAATTTCAGCCATTAAAAAATTATTTAATCACACCCATAATCAAATTAAATGATTTAAACACAGCCATATTCACTCACATTCGGAGCAGATTTCTCTGACCAGAAATTCAATCTCACTACGAAATTGTGGCCTAATTTTAATTTTACAAGGCCAATTTGAATGGATTTCGTATCCAAAATATTATATTATATGCCACCCACCTCAGCAGCGTAAAACTGTGGATAAACACTGCAGAATACAGAGCTACTAATAACTAGCCCGTCGCAGAAATATTAACTGCCCCCTTTGAATAGCTCAATAACTTATACATGAACATAACAATAAGGTAGTTATTCAAAATACACGTGACTATGGCCTGTCAGAGTATTAACTGCCAAGTTGGGTAATTCAGTAATTATTGAAACTGAGTTAATGCTCCGCTAGAGAATGATTATATGTAGCCAAAACACACACTTATCGCTCTCCTTCTGAAAATACCGAGTTATCTTTGTCTCTCTGGGAATATTCAGAGAGCTATTCAATCATAATTTGATAAAAAAAAACCCTAAACATATCATTGTCTTTTTGAAAATATCCAGGGAGTTGTCCAATCATAATCTTAAAGGAACAGAAACCTATCGTTGTCTTGCTGAAAATACCCAATGCGTTATCCAATCATAATTAGAATATATCACTATCTGGTGTGTTATCCAATCATAATCAGGACATGACATGTCATAAATAGATGCAATAAATAGATGCAGATGGCAGCTGCTAACCAGCCTGCTATAGGGCATTAAATGCCCCCAGAGATGCAGGCTGGATAGTCTACTAATTCCTATTTCTTATTTAATGTTCAGTCTCTCGGCTCCCCTGTTATCAGGTTATCCAGCCTGCATCTCGGAGGGCATTTAATACCCTATAACAAACTATTGTGTAATCATAATCAGGACAAATCGTCGTCTCCCTGTGAATAAATACAGAGAGCTATTCTGTATAAGACTTAGACCTCGTGGTGTGATTCATGTCAATATGAACGCACGCATTGAATAAGGTCCTTCCCATAAATTTGTGGGACTGAGGTTAGTGGTCCTACCTATGTGTAAACCAGTGTCCTGCCGGTAGTTGACACGGATAATAGGTCGAGACTTGGCCGCACAGGCTGTTAATGTTATGTATTGCACTCAACCATCATCATCACTATTAATTAACTGAAATAACCGGGCAACTTTGTGTCCGCTGATCTGTATGTAGCAAATTTGCCAGGGTTTTCAAGTGATCTATTTAAATTAAATTTAAATAAGAGATTAGAGACTTTTTATTATTTTTAATTTAATAATTTTAAACCATAAATTTAATTTTCTAAATTGATATATTTTACTTAATTTTTTTAGTGTGATTTTTTGGACTCTGTAAAGTGAGGTGAAATTTTGATTTGTCACACAAATCGCTTTCAAAAAGTTGCACTAAACACAACTCTATATTTTAGTTTCTGAGGTCTTGGATAACTATGTGAAGTCATCTATTCAATTCCCCACAGTGGTGATATTTTGGTCATGATGAAGATAGAGTCCTACCAAACTTACAAAAGAAAAAAAAATGATATATTTTATAATTTTTTACTAAATTTTAATTAAATTACTTTATAAGTATAAATAAAGAAATCACTAAATTTGATATTTTTTATAATTTTTTTCTAAATTTTAATTAAATTCATTTATGAGTATAAATATAAAAATCGCTCTTTGGGATTAATCACATGGTTAGGATTGGGTACTTTTGGAACCAACTAATGTGGTTCATAGTCACAACAATGTGGGAAACCAATAGATGTGAAAGAATACATAGGAGGGATGCATCATTGTTGAGGGTTACCCATTCAAAATGAGCCGTTGGTGAAATAAAATTATATAGGACTACATGATGAAGAGATAATTTAATAATTTTGAATGGCTAAGCGTGAACAATGATGCATCCCTGCTATTTATTCTCTCACATCTATTAGTTTCTCACCTCTTCCTAAGGATGAACCACATTAGTTGGTTCGAAAGGTGGACCCAATCCTAACGATGTGATTAATCTGAAAGACACATTTTTGCATTATGGATCACAAAAATCTTAGATCTAACAAAAGTATAAATATGAATTTTAATTAATAATCTTATTAAAAATAGCTCTTGGAGTGCATCTCATTGGATTATAAAAATTAGCATGAAATTTAAGTGTTTCTTTATATATTATTTTTAATTTAAAATTTCAAAATGCTAAATTTAAATTTTTTAATTTATCAAAGTTGATATATTTTATATATTCTTTTAGAAATTGTAATTAAATTCATTTCTATATTTAAATATATATGTTATCAAATAATTATATTAAAATAGTCTTATGGGTGTAGCTTAATTGGTCATGGTAGTGAAAATGAAGTGTTATGTGTGAGGAGGTTGGAGGTTTAAATCTCCCTATTGACCTATGCTTGCTGAAAGGGGTACTTTACATAAAAAATGCAACTATGCTATGATTACAAAATGCAACTATGTTATGATTACAAGGTGATTGATATATATTATGTATTCAACTCACAAGACTAATGTCATGATAGCTAAAGATCAACTCAAGTAGAATTATAGCATTGATAAAAGGATAGTTGGAGGCTGGAAAACTTATTATGGGCTTGAAAACAATTCTAAATTGACAAATCTTTGTGTATGGAGTAGAAAAAAGAAGGAACAACATAACTAGAATTATACCATTGGTAAAAGGATAATTGGAGGTTGGAAAGCTTATTATTGGCATGAAAATAATTGTAAATCAACATGTCTTTGTGTATGGAGTAGAAAAATGTTTCTCTTTAAGGCTCTCATTATCCCTATTATATTATATGGATGTGAGGTTTGGGGTTGTAGTATATCTAGAGAATCATGGAGGAAGAATGAGTTGATACAAAAGAAATATATAACCTACAACCTCAAGATTATAGAAAATATTCCCTATTAAAGAAAATACTCCCTACCCTACCCTCTTTATTGAAGCTAGCATTTCCCCCATTGAAAGGATGACTATGATTATGTATCTCATGTATAAGAAGAAGCTATATAATATGGAAGCCAAGAAGTTCCCCAAAATTGCTTCTAACACTAGCCAAAACCCTCACCTTCTCCACAAGTGAGGTTGGCATAAACATGTCTAGTCTTACCTAGACCATTAAGAGTAAAGAAGGAAATAGTCTTTGAGAATAAGGATACTATTAGAAATATTATTACTTTCAAATGTTAGGATAAGTTGTGGGAAGATAAGGAGTTAAAGGGAGAAAAGAATGTAAGATATTATAAGGAAGTGATCAACCCGAATCTTCATAACCAAAATTTTATTTCTGTCTTAAACAATGTTAAGAAGATAATGAATATTGTCAAGATAAGAACTAATTCTCGTGGGCTTCAAAGTCAAATTGGGCATTGGTAAATTCCCAAAACATGTTGGGATAAAAGAGTGCCACCTTTGTGATACTAAGACATTTGAAGATGAAAATCACTTTCTCCTCGATTGCCCGATTATCATTCACATCCGTCCTAATTTTCAAATTCTTTGCACCATTACTAGCCTTTTTGACTTGTTAAGTCATAAAAATAATGATGATCTAGGAATGCCCATCTTCCTTCTTTTCAAATATAGAAATAAAATGTTAAAAATAAAAATGAATCTCTTATATTAAAGAATCTCCACTAATCTCTTACTTCCTTTAGGTCTCATAGACCATATTGGTCTTAGTGGACATTAGTCATCATCATCTTCATCATTAATTTAAAATATTGAATAATGATAATTATAAATACATGTTAATTACATTTAAATTATAATGATTATTTAATTGTGATGAAGATAGTGATTATAATTTCCTTCCATTATTATCCATATGGGTTATTGGACCCTTTTAAAAGTCAAAATATTATTCATAATTCTTTATTATTATTATTATTATTTCTTTGTTAGATAATGTGAGTCCTAAGATGACTCATATCCCTAACTTGTAGCTTGAGTATCAAATCTATCAAAGTCACCCAACCTCGGTTAGACCAACTTTTAGCATGGCTAGATTTTTACCCATGGAGTTTCGATTGAGTGATCTTTTTTGCCTAGGAGTCCATTAACAAAACACCCTCTCATTCTCTATTTTACACCCCTTGGACACAATTCTTTATTATTTTATCTATATGTTTCAAAAGAATCAAGAGAAGTGTTTCAAGATTACTATAGTTTTGCTAAAATAAATGATTAAAAATGTTGGTAACATGATAAATATTTTTAGAATTAAATTAAATGTGAGTATAAAATAGATAATTTAAGAGAAAGTGCATTTTATCTTCAACCCTCTTAAATGCCATAAAAGTGACAAACTCTTTTATCCCATAATTGGACAATTCTTAGTTTCACTATAAAACTCATGAGAATTTGTATTTATTTTGACAATGTTCATTTTCTTTACATTATTTAATAAAAGAGATAGTTTTGATTTTTTAGACGAAGATTAAGCATCTTCTTATAAGTTTTCATTTTAATTTAACTCTTTATTACCATACAAATTTTGTTTCAATTTGAAATGATAATATTTTTAATGTTATCTTTATTAGACAAAATAATATAATCTTTTATTCTAAACAATTTAACCAAAACTAAACCTCTTTGTACCATATTTTAAAATTTAATATTAAAAAAATATAGTTAATTATATTAAAATGTAATTATTATTAACAAATATTAAAATTACTAATAACAATATTACTAATATGTATTGTTATTAATTGAATTCAATTCCGTTTTTATCTCCTCACACATTCTCTTTAAAATAATAATATTTTTTTAATTATCCTCATTTTATCATGATCTCTTTTATTTCTAATCCTTTAAATAAAATAACCATCCTTATACAACTGTTTAAAAATTTAATATTTTAAAAAATAAATATTTTTGAAAAATATTAATATTATTAATAATTTATTATTAATTAAGTTTTATTTTAATATTTTTTTTCATAATTTATATTACTTTAATAAAGGAAAAAAAAAAAAGTAAATGCCTTTCGATCGTTCAAATAATGATGGTTATGCCAATATAATGCTGGTTATGCCAATGAACTATTGCGAGGAGATTAGGTGTTCAAATATCCCTTATTCTCTTTATGAATGTGGAAAGGGGTTTTGGTAGGCACCTAGAAACTATAATGATAATAATGGGAATTATTCGCAATTAATTGTAAGTAAATATGGAATATATTTAATATATTATTATAGTTTTAGTTTTATTGAATAGAGAGATGTATTTTATAATTTAGTATGAGGGTGACCAATAATCTACTTTTTGCTCAATTTGGAGTTGACTCCTTTAAACAAACACTTTAAATGAAAAAATAATATTAGCTATAATAAAAACATAAATGATTATGAATATTTGGTTACTTTTAATTGAAACCATTATAAACATTAATAATAATGTTCTCATTATATTCACTTGGTTCTTCTATATTTCACTTTCTTAGTAAAATATTTAAATGCTCAAAAAGAAAAAGTAATTAAAGATAAACTTATTTAGTTACTTAATAAGAGGAAAAAGTGTAAGTCATTCAATTTTTAATATAACTATTAATAATAATAATAAATTATTCAAAAATATAATTTAGGATATGAAAAGAGACACAGAAAATCACTATAGATCTATCTTAATCATCAATTTATCAAGCATTGAAGGGATGCATCTCTTGACATGTAAATATTTTTTTAATTTTTGCATTATAAAAAGTGGTTTGCATATAATGAGATTTGATCCCTCTAGGATATTGGTAGATTTATGGTTAAGATGGATTTCTACTTGTACTTATTATTAAATATTAGACTAACGTAGGTTATACATACAAGCAATTGTCCCCCATAATGGAGTGGTATACACTTGGATGATGTATAATGTAAGTGACTCTCTCTTAGACACTAAAATGATCATTATCTATATCTATATGTATGTATGTATGTATGTATGTATATATATATATATATATATATATATATATATATATATATATATATATATATATATAATATATATATATATATATATATATATATATATCATTTTCAAGATTAAGTGTTTAAAGTTATTATTTTATAAACTACATTGGTGTTTAAATAATAATAATAATAATAATATTATATATATATATATATATATATATATATATATATATATATATATATTCTACCTACAGAGTAGTTTTGGTTTTGCTATAATGTTGGACATGGAATATTCTAGGGTTCTATAGGTTTGATTGAAGGAGAAAGCCACCTCTAACAAGGTAGTTTTGTCTCTTGGAGCTCTCGATGTCTCAAGGATTTGGGTAACTATTATGCATCTCTTATAGTGGTGTCCATGGAAGTCTTCAAGATTTTTATGCAGAGGTTTAGCCATGTTCCTACTGCAATGGGTGAAAGGAAAAAGGAGCTGTGGAGTTTTCCACTATTTGGGTTTGTCATAAGAATTAATATGACAATTACCCCTTTATTTCAGAGTGGCCGAGGTGAGTATATCGGGGAGGATCTATGATGGTGTTCACATTCCCCAATTTTTTTCTCTCTACAATTTAATAGACAAAAATCTTCACACATGCATGGATATGGTGGCTTTTAGGTAAATAAAGATTTGTTTACACCGTTTCAAAGAAGATCAAGTGATCTAAATAGTAATATTAGTTTTTCTACGCTAATATCCTCCTCAAGTTATAAACACAATAATATTCATGTGCTTAAGGATTCATAAGTTTATTGCAAGTGAAAATGAGTTTTTATGTTAATTTTATGAGCAATTTTAACATAAAATAGAAACTGAACAACAACATATAAATGCACAGAACATCACAAACAATACATCACAACAAGAACATGATGAAGGAGTTCACCTGTCGTGGGATACATCTCCTTCGTCCAACTTCCAATGGCTTAAGTCTCTCTATTGTGCTCAAATGTGTAAAATTATGTGTTTACAATGCTCAAATGCTTCTACACCCTGCTCCAATGAGTCTAGAATATTAAAAAATGGCCATCTAGTCTCTTTTTTCTCCCAAATTGGTCGAAAACGAGAAAAGTTATGACCTCTCCTAGTTTCTCCACTATTTTTTCCACAAATTGCCCAAAATCCATCACCGAACCCTTATTTTCACCCGAATTCGCACTAACTGGCCACCAAATCCATCAAAATATGAGCAATTTCTCAGACGGATAATTTCGTCGCCAAGGCCTAAAAATCAGGAGAAAGGTCATACGAAGGGCCATGCGCATAGGGGCTAGCCCCCAACACTAGCCCCTTTTCCTTCGATGATCACATAAACTGTTGGAGGCTAACGATGTGTTCACATGGGCGGTTAAGTCTGCGGGCTGGCTCCCACGGTCTAGCCCAACATCCAAACTCCGCGCCATAACTCTTTAAATAATTTGAGCGATCATAATGGTTAAGAAACATGATGTGTGGTGCAATGGTAGTTGGCTCTGTTGTGTCTTGGAGGTTGTGGGTTCGACCCCCCTAACGCCCCCCAGCCTATAGTAAAAATTTTGATGGTCTCCCGGCTACCACGTGTCATCCTCTGGTTGGGCCACATGTCAGCCAGTGGTTGGCCATCATTCTAACCAATAAAAACCACCAAAATTTGACCAGTACAAATATGCCACTTGGCACAATATAATTCACCGATTAGTTCGTTGACCAAGTCAATGTTCACATACCCTGCCCAATCAACATCAAATCAGTAGTACAGACTGCTAACCTAGCTATCCTTTCTTTGTTGAAAATTCACATGTTTGGGAAAGTGAACAACGAGGGCCATTTTATATTTCATTTGAACTCTACGCAACTTGAAACGGGTGGTATTTCAGGGGACCTTTTATGTTGATTCCCTGTATAAATGGTAAGCTCTAAATTAGGATTTATTCCATTTCCATCATGTCCATAAAAGAAAGACCTGCATGTTTGTTTTCTATCCAACTAGAGCATATTATCTCTGCACTTCGTAGCTATATTCCATCCAGTTTCTGTAGGTTGATGTCACATATTTTCCAGTAATCTGATTCGTAACATACTCTTAAGTGTTCTAACCAAGGATCACATAGTCTAAGTTGTTAACTAATCCTTTGGAATTGTTATTGTATATTGTATAATATGTAATTAGTTGTACATTCCGTTTTTATGGTTAATAAGATACCATGACACAACTGTCTTGTACCTAGATTGCACATGTATAAATAAGTAATTTCATCATTAATATGACGCTCTTTCATTGTTCTCTTTCATTGTGTTCTTTCATCATGGAGTTTATTTTTGCTTGTTGAGTTGATTTGTTCATAAACTCCATGTATTTGAAGTCTATGGCATAAAGGAGACGCGGAGTGGGAAGATTATGATGATAGAGTGCAACATAAGGTTAATCCCTAAGGATAACATTTGCATTTTTCACAGTAAATAAAGTTTAATGATAGTAAAATTTCTGAAGGATAGTATTTGTATTTACTATAGCAAATAAATTTCTTAAGGATACTTAAAATGAAGTATATATATTTTGGTGGCTTAAATAAAAATTTTAATTGAAGAGTGGTCAATTTTCTGGTGAGGATGTATATTTTTGTTTGTTTGAGTTAAATTTTTAATTGAAGTCTGATCATTTTTCTCGTGATTTGAAATATATATATTTTTAGGAGGCCATTGGTAAAATAAAATTTATTTTTGGAGGCTAACAAGATTTTAACCTAGCTCTTTGCTGGCTATTTTTAAAGCTTACCATTAAACCACAAAGCCAACTTTGTTTGAAAGAAGAGGAGAAATGAATTTATATCTTTTTAGAAGCATTTCATATATTTTGAATTTGAAATAATTTGAAGAATACTTGGTTACATAACAATTATGACCTCAATAGTTTCCATGGTTGGAGTTATTCTTAATGGAAAGGAAAAGTATCAAGAGTGGTTTAGAAAGCTTAAAAGTGCGCTTGTTTTTAATGATTTTTGGGGAGTTTGTCAAGGAAAGAAGGATAGTGATGGAAAAGTAATTACACCAGAGCAACCTGATAATGAGAAGCAACATGCAATTTGGGAGACAAAAGACAAAAAGGCATATGCATTAATAACTACATCGGTGAAAAAAGAGGTAAGAAGGTATATCATTTCTTGTGGTAGTGCATTCGAAGCACTAAAGAAGTTGAAAGAATTGTATGATTCACACTCAAGACTCAAAATTATTCAGTTATTGTTAATGTTGTTTAATTTGGAGATGAAGGATAATGATCCTTTGAAGAGTGCCTTTGAAATAAAAACCATTTTTCATGATATACAAGCCATTGGAATTAAACTATATTTACAACTTACATCTTCTATAAAAGTGCTTCACCCTTTATATTCAAACTATTTGGAATCTATCCAAGCTATTGGGAAGCTAAAAGACATTACATTTGATAAACTAGTAAGAAAAATAGCTAAGAGAGAAAAACCCTTTGGGAAGAAAGAGGCTCCACCGAACTCTAATGCAGAAACTTTTGTCTTGCAAAAAGGATCAAAAGTCTCATGTTGAAACTTCTACAGGTCATACAAGTAGCAGAGGTTGTGGTAGGAGAAATTATAGAGGTAGGAGGGGCAAAAATAATCAGACAGATAGAAAAAAAATGATAGAAAACAAGGGAGTTTTGATGATAGACCAGCTATCAAATGTTTTAGATGTGGTAAAATTGGTCATACTGCTACTAACTGGAAAATCCCTTGGGAGAAGGTTAGTGAAAGGAGATAAAAGTTGAACGAAAATAATGATTAGCCAAAACTCGATAAGGTAAAATCTTCAAAGTCTACACGTTACCTTGTTGCCCACTATAATTTTAATATTGATGATGTTTTCAACACTACATTTCCTTCATGGCGAGATATTTGGATTTTGGATTTAGGAGCCACTTGTCATATGACATTTAGGCAAAAAAAATTTGAAACTTTTAGTGATGATATTGATGGTTTTGTTTACTTTGCTAGCAAGTCTCAAATTAAACCATATGGAATTGGGTCTATTCGTTTGAAGATACTGAATCTTCCAGATTATCTTCTACAAGATGTACTTTATATTCCACAATTTCAGTGAAATTTGATGTCTATTATCCATATTCGGTAGCAGGGGCACTCTATTCATATATTTGATGGCATCATCGAGATAAGAAGAGCATATGATCATGTAGTTGTTATGACTAGTGTGGAAGAAGGTACTCTTTTAAAATCAAATGGTAATTCATCTACAAATTTTCATGAAAATTCTATTCTTTTGCCACAAGAAAGTGATATCCTGTCTCCCAGCTTGTTGTGGCATGCTTGATTTGGTCACATCAATTATGGAAACATCAAAATTATGAAAAAGAAAGGTATTAAAGGTCTGCTTATAGTTCTAAGAAATATTACTTCTTGTGATTATTGTATTTTAGGAAAGTATTGTAAACATCCTTTTCATAGTTATTCTTCCATATCTACACGAAAATTAGGTCTCATACATTTCGATTTTTGTGGACCTATGCCCGTTGCAATTACAAATGAAAATAAATATGTGCTGACATGCATTGATGATTACTCGAGAAAGTGTTGGGTCTATTTGTTGAAGAATAAGTCACAAGTGTTTGATGTTAAAAAAAAAAATCATTTGATGATTAAAAATGAAATTCAACATAATAGATCCATCCTCAGAACTCAGGATAATGGCAGTGAGTATGCTTATCATGTTTTTGAACAATATTTGCAAGACAATGGAATCAAACATCATACTACCATACCTTATAATCCACAAAATAATGGTGTCCTAGAACGTATGAAGATAAATTTTCTTAATATGGTTAGATCTATGATGTTATTTAAGAATGTTAAGTTGATGTTTTGGGGAGAAGCACTGCTTTACGCAGCTTATATTTGAAATCGTTGTCCTTATTCTACCATCAATAATAAATCCCCTTATGAAATGTGGTATAATCGTCTTCCTGTTCTTCGACATTTTAATGTCTTCGGTTCTCTATGCTATGCATTAATTCCTAAACATTAGCGCAACAAGTTGGGTGCTAGGAGTCACAAATGTATTTTTTTAGGATATTGTGCTACTTCAAAAGCTTATAGATTGTATGGCGAGGAGAAGAAGAAGTTAATTATTTCCAAAGATGTTATTTTCCTTGAATCAAATAAAAGTAATTCCTCTATTGATAAGAAACTGGCTCATTTGGAGAAATTTGCATCTAATATGTTGTATGTTGAATCTAATAATGTTGTTCCACACATTGAAGAGGGGGTTCCCATTCTGGATCAGTATGTGGTTCTTCCATCCTTGACTCATGAGAATGTTATTACTAAATAAAATTTGGATAATAGTAATGTTTTTGCAGGACCATAAATTTCTCTTGAAGAGCCCATTCGTGAGCATGTTTTTCAAGATGAGCAACCATCACAACCACTTCAACAACCTTTACAAAGATC